>JAULBW010068001.1:0-508321 GCA_032358265.1 Vaucheria bursata
AGGTGAAAGAAAGTGTGGGCAAAATATAGGTGAACATAGACGAACATTGATGAACATAGTAGAGCAGTTATGCCATACCAATTTAAAGAGATAGCAGGACCGGCAAATATCCTGACACATATTGCATACATCTTTGTCTTACAATAAACCTTCAGGTTCCATTTTCATCTTTCATTGGTGTGTGTCTAACAACAGATAATAATAGCTCTAGATAGTTTTCAATGAAATCAGTAATTTTTTGCATAAGCAGCAATGGCAACAAGAATATAGTAAACTTGAGCAAACAAGAGGAAATCAAATACTTTATCACCATGTAATATTGTATATTTCAAAAGTTAATTAAATGTTTCATATTTTTATAAAAGCAGTTCAGTTTTTGACTTCAAATAAACATGGATTTGAAAATGAACTGTATTGCAAGGCTAGTATCCAGTTTTATAAAGAATATTTTAAACTTATTCCACACTGTATGAAAATCAAAAAAAGTTTGAAATAAGGCAACAAATCTTCCTATGAATTTGAATATTAACATTTCTAATTGAAAAGTGAGCTTTTGCATACAGCAAAAAGGTAAATATTAACAGCTATACTCCTTTCCATATAAGGTGTTAATGGAACTACTAGTAACCTTGTTTTTGTCACTACGTTGCTGCAGTTGACATTCTAGCATGAAATGGAAATTAAAACTAATATTATGGAAGCTAGAGTATTATACTTGATGTTTTAAAATACTCTCATTAGGTAATCAACTTTATAAAACTCTTTCCATTGCTTTAGTTTCTTAGCTTCTGTAACCATGCAAACAGAAATTGGTCATCATTTATACTTCAATCCTCTTCACTTGATGAATCTTCACATTAGAGTCCTGGGCCAAGTTGACAATTTTTTCTCAAATACTACATCTTTACTTTCAAAATACGATTTTGAAAGAGATGAATAATTTATTTTACTCTATAAACCAATGTTACATGAAGTCCTTGCTCAAGACAGTCAAGTGATTTTTCATCATGGTTCTATTTGTTTAAACTCAATAGCTGTCTGAGTGAGATTTAAGTGAGCTTATGATGAACGAATCTGATTCGATAAAATTTTTTAAAGCTAGGTTGATTGGCTAGTCAAATTTTTTTGTTTGCCGCCAAATAAGTCTATATTTACCATAGTCGTTGATAGCGTAGTGCATGTTCTTTAAAAGCTCTTTCCTATCGTAATTTTAATCGTGCAATAGCTAAAAATGGAGCTGGAAAATATTTTTTCTTCATTCATGGGAATCGACAATGCTGCCCGTCATGAAGCTGAAAAGCGATGGGAGTTTTTTTGTAATTCATCCCCAGATTTAGCTGCGGAAGGACTCTGTATAATTTTGAGACGAAGAGATTCCAAGACGAATGAAGTTTATCATGGCTATCGGGCCCTAGCGGCTGTCCTACTTAGATCATTACTTAGAATTCAGAGTAGATTCTGGTTTTCTTTGCAATTGCAAACCCAACATGCTGTGCGAGATGTGTTGATCCAATGCGTTGCTGAAGAGCCGGTTATAGATGTCAGACTTAAAATTATCCATACAATTAGTCAGCTTGCATCGATTACATTTGCAGAGTCGGTACGTGCGCAGGCTGATCAAGCTAAGATAGTAAAATAACTGTCTAATAAAAGTAGCTCTGTAATTAGAAGATCACATATCTTATGTTAAGTTGAATATTATTCTCTAGAACGGTGGTTATGGAAAGATCAATATCCCACAGTTCTTTACAAACCAATAAGATTCTTTCTAAGTGTCTACATATTCTCATTCTGGTTAAGCAGGCATTCTTGAATCAGAAAAATGTTTTCAAGATGTTAAACTTCATCCTTTCATAATTCCAATGACATTAAGTGTAGCATATTCACATTTTTCTCTTCTTATATATATTTATAGACTTTTCAATTATTTTCATTATTCATCACCAATTTAAGACCATATATGAGCTCTTTGCACAGCATTCTCGACTCAAATTCTAACTAATAGTTACTTTACTGTGCCCTGTGCAATTATAATATCTGTAATACCATTGAAATTTATTATCCTTGCACCCACTACGTGGATCTGCTAAAAACAGCCTTCAATTTCAGAAGCTTGCGGTAGTTTTATTTTAAAATAAATGCAAAAGTCCACTCCCAATTCTATGACTTTCGTTTTTCTTATGATTGAAGTTTCAACCATGAAGATATCATTTTTAAAATCCATGTTACATAGGACCAAGATTCGTCTCAAAATGCTTGGCCGCAACTGTTGACGTTGATTAAGACTCTTTGCGAACATTCCGAACCATACCACTTAGAGTGTGGTCTTATTTTAGTGGATAGAGTATTTGAATATGCACCCGAGTATCTTAAGTCCTATGCTCATACTCTCGCTTCTATATTTTCCTCTGCTCTACTGAGTTCTTCAGGAAGCGTTAGGATTGCATCTCTGCGTGCCACGTGTTCAATGCTTCAAGAGGTTCAGTTCAAAATTTATATAACTGTAAAGCACAGCTATACAAATCAGTTTTCAGTTCCTTACTCTTGTGGAAAACAGGATTATTTTAATTTTATCGCCTGCCATAATACATTGCCTGTGAAATGCATGTATACACATATTATTCTTTACATAGTGGCTTTAAATTATACGAATGGTGCAATATTTAGATTGAAAATTAGGGTAGCATGATGTCAATTTAAAAAATATAAAAAAAATTTCAGTCATTTATATGTATTCCTTGGCAAAATTTTTATACATGTTCAATGCTAGTATGTAATGTAAATTAATGTTGAATTTCAAGTTTTTGAATTAGCAATACATAAGCATTTTGATGATTTTGTCTCTAAGTATATGTCATTTTTTCACTTTTTTATTTCATATTCGTTGCCAGTGTGATTTCAACCAAGATGAAGGAAGTACGCCTGCATTCATTCATGAACTCATGCTGATTTCCAAAATGCTCGTTGTTATTGAAACTGCCGCAATTGACGGTAGTGAAGAAGCCTCACGTAGTGGCTTGGAATCACTATGCTCCTTGGCAGATTCTCGGCCATTCATTTTGAAATCGTACGTTGACACTGCACTACAATGCGCTGTGCATCTTGCTAAGAATTCGAATTTAGAACCAGAAACGAGAAAAATTTCTTTTGAATTCATTTTAATGCTCTGTGAGTCGATGCCACCAGTTGTTCGAAAAAGTGGGATGATACCTTCAATTTTGAATTTGATTTTTGTTTTACTGTTAGAGGTTAGTGAGATATATGTGTGCATTGACAAGTGGAAAAATTAAATCCAGAACATTTTTTCAGATTTTAGTTTTTCTCAACTATTAGCCAAACTCTTACATACGAATACTAATTTTTCATTTAGAGAGAACGTGTAGTTAAATTGCCTTTCACCCTAACACCCATGCTAGACTATAAATTTGCATGTTTGAGCAAAATTTACCCTATTTCAAGTCCAATTTGAGAACTACTGCCGCCGCACTTAGGGGCTATAAAATAAATTGGAAGTGCACATTGCTGTGGTCTTATACTCCACCCCTTTCCCACGTGCCTTGTCCCTCTCACTCTCTTTCATTGCACGCTTAGATATATAGATAGGTAGATAGATATATTATACCGTATTTACTATTTTTCAACATAAAGATTGGACAAGGGTTTAAATATACCTTAAAAAGTAAATGTTACTATCAGATTGTGAAGTTTATTAGCGAATCTCATATAGTTCACTTGCACATACCAATTTGTGCATAAGTGCTCGTTCTTTTTACAATTTAAATGCTTTCATTTTGATTTTTTATATGAGATTGCCTGCTCAAACTTTGAAATGTCAGTCATTTTGTTTCAAATTTTATGTCCATTTTGTGCATATTGGCTAAATTTTGTTGGGACTTATTCTATATAAATAACTTCAATCGTTTTAATTGAATAGACAGATGAGGAGGAAGAAGCAGATGTTACGTCCTGGGCACGTAATGTTGAATCATGTAGTGAAGAAGAAGATAATGAGGTGTGTCTATGCATAATTTGTTGGTTATTTGTGTATAGGAGTGCTTCTTTGCTAAAGTATCATAATCAATATGTTATAATCAGAGGTCATCATGGCTTCTACTCAACTTAGAACCGCATTGATGAAATTTATAAGAGTTTATTACTGTTTATTTAATCAGAGAAAATTTTCTACAACTCCCCACGAGCCTTGAAAAATGTTTGCAATTCATCGCAAGAGTTGTGATAACTCATGGCGATTAGGAGAGTTGTATCATATGTTAGTTTAAACATCCAAAGCGTGTAATTGTTTCTAGCTCATCATCTTTAAAATATCAAAACTTTGATTAGTACTGTAATACAATTTTGGGCTTACTTCTTTAGAGTTTTGTTATCTTGTAATTTTGTACCTTTTGTTATTTCTCTACTTGAGTTAACTCTAGCTATCTTTTAGATGCGCAAATCGCCAAATTTATTTGCGATTTGAGATGAATATTATTTGCTTGCATGTTTTGAGTGTTGATTCTCGTTGAATGGCCATGCAATTTTGAATTGACCAAACTAGTCCTTCTTGTCCTCAAAGTGGATAATAATCATACCTGCAGTTCAAATCATGTAACATACTGCAAGAGTTTATAATATAACAGCAGATTATACTAGCTACTAGATCTAGACTCTGATGAAGCTTTATTTTAGGTTAAATAGTACATGCATAAATGTGCCAACCAATAAATAAGGACAATTTTAGTATTCTATTTTTTACTGCGGGATGTGTTATATTTGAATTTTTGATGTTGAATAATAGATTCGAAATATGGCAGCATCTGCATTGAATCGCATCGCTCTTGCACTAGGTGGCGATGCAGTTTTGAGCCCCTCTGCACCTCTCATATCCTCATATCTCGGAAATACAGGTGAGGATTGTATTTACATTTTTACAGAATTGTAAAAAAGATGAATTAAAATGTTGATTTGAACTGACTTGATGATAAAATGAAACCTACGATTTGTGGGGTGCTGATAATGTGGCATTATAACCTATATATATATATATATATATATATGTAAAGAGTAATTGACTGTAATGTGTTGTGTACTCTACAATAACTGTTAAGTACTCGATGCCAGCATAGGCAACCAGAACTAACTGAGAAGGACAGTGACACAGAGAGTTTCATCTTGCTGGTATCCTTACGGAATTTAATTTTTTTTAAACTGGAATCTTTTTCAATATTTTGTAATTTAAGCTAATCACAAGATTTTTTATTTGAGGCACTTGAGTTTGTAATAATTTTTTATTCAATTATGAATTTCTTTACATTCTCAATCATTTTGAACCAATCGTTCAAATCATCCTCTTTTGAAATATCAAGGTAAAAAATTAATTTCAACAGATATTGGTAAGAGAACTTTCTCCGCATAGTTTAATTCTAACAAATTTTTTGGAAATTTAATTTTTAACATTTTACTACTAGTATTCCCGAATCCTAAATATTCCTTGGAAAAGATAAAAATAAATGTGCAGGTAAATTTTTTAAAATAAAAATAATGCTGATACTTGTAGGAGATTGGAGGTATAGGCGAGCAGCCCTTTTGGCCCTGGCCATGCTTGGTGAGGGGTGTTCAAGGGCTTTATATCCCCTACTAGATACTATAGTACTCCCTGTTATTACCACCTGTGCTGCGGATTCCCATCCCCAAGTGCGCTATCAGCTCTACAATTGCTTAGGTCAGATGAGTGCAGATTTCAGCGAACCTGATATTGGAGAACCCAGTTTCCAGGAAATTTTCAATATTTGTAAAATATAATTGAATTTATTTACGATTTTGCGAAACACTTATTCATAATTTTGCACAAAATTCTAGAGTTTTGTATTTTTAAGGCATATACAGTTTTGTTTTAGAAGCTATCATCCGATTTTATATATATGTATATATTTATGTTCATGTGTTGATTTTCTTAGTCAAGCTTTACTTATCAACCCTATTTGAACTGAACTTGCCATACTCGCCGAAAGTTTAAAATTTCAGACTTGACCAAACAATGGGTTGGTACTTATCAAATGCTGGTCTTAAAATTATATTTTAGTTTTTTCTTAATGCTTAAAAAGCTTAAGATGAACATAATTTTCATATGGATTTTATCATGGCTTTTTGAGAAATAATATAATATGAATCTTGAGAATAATCGTTGATGTCAAATCCATTTGATTTCAAGAATGTATTTTGTATTGAGTCTAACAGCATCTAAATATATGTAACCTAAGTAGCCTCATAAATATTTCGTTTTGCATATGAGCTTCCTTAAAGATGCCAATAGTGGCCCTGCTGTAGATTGGGGCCACCAATAGTAGCATATAGGAATGACAGAAACGCAATAAAAAACAATTCTTTGACACATAGAATGATTTCAGAATTTTTTTTCTGCTCTTAGTCAATTGAAATTGATGGCAGGATTAACAATGGAAAAATGAAGAAATCTCATTTGATGAATTATTTTGCCTGCATTCTGATGGATTGTACATAATGATATCTCTGCTTTTGTTTTGCAGTCAAATTGTATCTTTATTTAACACCAAACCGTAGCGATAAATAATTTCAGTCTGATTCTTTTCTCATCTTGAATTACAGGCATTGTTTCATCCTATTGTACTGCCAGTACTGGCTAATGCATTATGTGGAATCAATAATGGTATGCCTTTGTTAAAAGCTGCAGTTGCCTCTGCTATCTCGTACTTCTGTCATCCATTATATTGCCAGTTAAATTGGTTGCTTCCTTCAGCCAGAGACCTACTCTCAGGTATTATGTCAGTATTTTATTAGTGTTCGACATTATCTAAATCAGAGTCACTAGTTACAATCCACGCCATCGCCGAAAAAATATGTGAAATGAATAAATACAAATAAGGTGTCGTAATAAACAGTTATATGAATCGAGTAGATCAAGTCGAACTGCCATAATGTTATAAAGATGGCTAAGAAATATTAAGTCGAAATATATTTTCTTCTTCTCTTTCTATGTGTCTTTCCTCTTTCTTCAATTAGATGATGATGCTTTTATCTCTATCTCATCTCAAGTTTCATCTGCAGTGTCAAAAGAATAGAAACAGCTAGATAGATACAGAAAATTATGAAAAGGCCCAAGCACATGTAATTATTGCTCAGTTCTGGTGTAGAATAGTTTGCCCAGATAGAGAATAATTAGAAAAATAAATGCATATCTTAAGATTGGTAAAGGATTTGAAAGGGTAAACACATGCTTTTTCTGCGCATCATTGTTTTTTTTGTTGAACGGTTCTTTTTCAGAATTTCAAAGGTTTAGATAAGCGCAATTAGTGATCTGTTCTACACTTTCACCTATTACTCTGCTTTGTGAATCTACTTCATTTTGATATCTACCAGAATTTATGGTTGTATAGAGCATAGCTATTTTTATTGCTAATATTGCATAGGTTCAATGAATTTTTCTACCACACCGAAATTGTACGGTGAGGTCATCTTTTATTGTTTAAAAAAGCCTGTAATTAACATTTTCAATTATTATGCTTTTGTAGGCGAACAAAAATTGAGGAGATTTTTTATGGTTTAAATTGAATAACTTTACCCAATGAATTTTAGTTTTTTAATGTTCCGTATTTTTGATTGGGTAATTCATTCTATCAAACTCTCATTATTCATTAGGGCTCCTAATGTTAATTCAAGATGGTACTCAGAAAGATATAAACGGGTTGTTTGCTGTAGAGGAAGCTTTAACAGCTGTATCCCAAATTTCACAAATTCTTGGGTCAGGATTTGAATCATTCTATTCTCACTTTGTTGGTATCGTTAAAAATCTTGTGTTGATGCCAACTAAGGTAATAAAATTCGAAAATGTTTTCCAATTATTAATTTATATGCAGAGGTAACTGCCTATTTCCTCAATTCAGACTTCCAGTATGAAGCTACGTTAATAGCGTGCTTTTTTATACCTATTGCATGAAAAATTTTCAACGACAAATATATAATTAGGAATTTTATATTTTTCTGCAGTCTATACTCATTTATATGCATTCATTTTAAAGAAGATAAATATCTCTATCAACATATGAATCAGAGATGGATCACATCTTGGCGCAACATATATCTATTTATAGTTTTAAAATATTTTGATATGATTTATTCAGTTTACATTTGTGTCTTTCTTAGTTGCTTTACACTCAATCCTCCACATTCGAAATATAATGCTATTTCAATTCCATATGTGATATGATAGTTACAAAGGATATGTTTTAGTGTAATTATTTGTTCAATGATAAGACTCAAAATGGATTATTGCCATCTTCTCTCGAATATAACCTCAAAGGGTTGTATTTGAATAGTAAAATTCTATTTGATCTAAATACTTTTTAAAATCGGATACTTCTTCGTTTTGCACAGATCAATTGTGCATTTATCATAAGGAATAATTATTGTTTCATTTGCATGGATGCAAATATCTAATAATTTTTTTCGTTTCAATTTTGTTCAGGATACAAAGAGCGAACATTTAAGAGGCAAAGCTTTAGAGAGTTTTGCACTGATGGGCCAATCGGTAGGCATCGACTTGGTTAGAGCTGATGCGCATGCTATTATGCAGGCATTAGTATCATCACATAATGGTTTAGAAAGCATACAGGTGCATACAGTACTATTTGATTCGTAAGGCCGTTACTATAGCTATAAGCTTTCATTAGATCAATTCGTTAGATATGTTTTATCATTACATTGGTAGCATTCGATGGATGATTCTATTGTTTGATGAGATTCTTACATGTATTATTTTATATTATCATAATCGTATTTGATTAATAAGGTCTCAAAAGTGTCTACATTTACTTTTCTGATCGGCAATAGTGGTAAAAACCACTCTGCCATTGGAATTGGGAACTATAAATATATATATATATATCTTAAGCGTCTACACTCATTTGAATTAGGACTCCTTGCGCCATCTCTTCACTGCATTGTGGTTTATTTGTGCTCTTCCGAATTATTGAAACTAATGGATTGTTGAAATGCAAAAATTTACTTTGGTGGACTTGAAGCTCTAATAGATGAGATAGTTCTTTTTTATTTGCATTAAAATTAAATTGAGATTTCCAAAGGCTTTATATGACACACATAAGAATTAAAAACTCTTGTACCTGCAATATTCTGTATACGTAAATATATTACCATCATTGGCGTACAATATTTTGAATGCCACCAAGACGCACTAGCAGTAATGTGCAGAAACAAGAATAGCTGAAATATTTTAGAGGAAAACGTAAATTTAAGCTTGGGCTCTTACTGAACTAATCAGTATTGATGGCACTGACACTTTTTAATGCAACCATGAGGTTATATTAGATTTATAGTTTAATTTTGTAGTAACACCATGGTGGACAAAAATTCCATGCAAAAAGGCTACTAAGCTATTTAAAATTCAGACCAAAATGTATATTGATGACTTTTCAGCTCACAATAAGTTCATTTTTGTTGAAAAGTCAAATTTCAGAAATGTTAAAAAGTTTTTTTATTCCAGGCTTCGTACTCTCTGACAGCATATGCACGTATTGCATCGGTTTTGAAAGAAGAATTTCGAAGCTATTTTACCCTAGCTATGACACAGGTTATTAAAGCACTTTCTACTAATTCCTCTTTCCAACTGCATGACTTTGATGAAGACATTCTCTCCAACTCAACGGATATGCCCGAAAAAGGGATAACAAAAGTAAAATGTGCCATACGAGGGATTGGAACCCAAGTCCTCTGCATTAACACCACCGCAGCACAAGAAAAAAAGATTGCACTGCAAGCTCTATATCAGTATGCCGAGTCATTCAAAAGTGATATATCAAAATTTTCATTGAACTTTTTAGATCTTGTTCTGCCTAATTTAGATAGAGCGAATACGTCCGATGTGCGAATTGTGTCTGCGGCAGTAGTGGCAAAACTAGTTTCTGCGGGGAGCTCGGGGGGTGGGGAGGGGCAAAGTCTTCTAGACAGAGCTCTACCAAGGCTTGTTGAATCCATGGAAGCTGTGCCCAGTGATGGAGAAGATGAGGAACTGATGGAATGTATATGCGTTGCTGCCGATGCGCTATGCGAATGTCTTCAAATTGTCAGTGCTAGTGAGGGCTTCCTAATCTTGCATGATAATTATGTTGAACCGATTGTAAACGGATTTTGTGAAGCCATGCGAGCTGGAATAGAGCGATATACAGTACGTGCTAAAAAAGAAAGAATAGATGTTTTTGCCAGTGAGGATAGAGAAGGGGCTCAAGCTGCAGCAGAATCGGAGAAAGAGTTTGATGAGTGAGTAGATTTCTTATGCCAATAAAATTTACGAATTTTTGTAAAATTCAAAATAGAAATTTTTATCTTAGAGCAAGATTCAGATGAATTTATTTCTTAGTCTACCATGCCATTCTTGCATAGAGTAAACTTTGCATAGTATCCTTTTTCGGCGCTACACAATAAATTCGTTACATCTTTAAGTCAAACGCTGAACTTTGGTAAAATATGACTTTTCGCTTAGTGAAAATTCGTTAAAAGCGAATTCGTTGTATCTAAAGTTTTGTGTATATATCTGGAGTTTTTTTTGTAATATCTATGTTGCGCAGAGAAATAGGTCCCAAACAACAGTTCACAGTATCCGAAAAAGACGCAAATTTGATTATTTTGACATAAATGTGCACAATTTTAGTACAATAATTTGGCAGGAAAGCTGCATATTATACAATGGCAATAAATACTCTTAAATTTTTCTTTAAATTTCAAAATATCTTCATAAATATTCATTAATATAAATGCATTGACTATGAGGCTTACATTAAATAATTGCAATTACTTTTCACCTCATAGGTGGGAGCACGATATGTTAACTTCATGTACTGATGGCTTAGGTTGGATCATAAAAATCTTCAAAAGTTCATTTCTCCCTATGTATGAGACTATGGCATTTCCCATTTTCACCTCCTTAGCTTATTCTCCTTACCCAGAGTCTCAAAGAGCACTTGCACTGTGCTCGTTTATAGACATCATGGAACACTGCAGCCCTGATTCTCAGCGTCATGCTCACGCAATTTTTGAAGCCTGTTTAGAGGGCCTAAAATCTCAATCTTCTGCCTTACGTCAAGCTTCAGCTTATGGGATGGGTGTCTTAGCAGTTTATGGGGGTAATAGTGTATCTAATAATGTGGCAGGGACTCTTGAATTATTGCTCGATATAGCTACAAGGGGGAAGGCTAATTTAGATTATGATGATAATGACGGGATGTTGTCGGATAATGCAATAAGTGCTGCATTTAGTATATGCATTCAATTTAGTCATATGATCCCTGCTCATATGGTCATACTGGGGATATTTCAGCGGTTACCACTAAAAAATGATATCGAGGAAGGTCGAAAAGTTTTACAGACTGTGATTGAATTGGTAAAATCTGGTAACCCGTTAGTCACATCGAATGAAATTTTGCCTCTTACTGCAGATTTTCTGATAGCAGTAATGGAGTTTCGGCCTAAAGAAAGAGCTGATGATGACCTGGATTCAAATTTCGAGATATACTATGATAATGAAGATGAAATGTGGGAGTCTCAATTTACAACGAAGGAGAGCCGATATCAAGTTGAAAGTATTTTGCATGAGCTTGAGAAGACAAATGCTGGCATGCTAAAAACTGCATGGTCAAAGGCAGGCGAAAGATCTAAAATTGGAATGCAAACAACAACTGAAATCTTCTCTACAAAATTATAATGAATTTCTTTTATGCAGCGAATGCGTATACTTTTCTAGTTTTAATTCAGCATCACTTGGCAACAGATGGCATTCTATTTTATAATCATCAAGCTAATGCATGAAAATTTAAGGAAAGTGGCAAGCCCCCCCTCCATAATTTTTTTGATTCCTTTCAATTCTCCTAATCATTTTTTACTTTCATTCAGTTCATATTTGCATAAATTTAGTAAGATCTGAGTCCCATGCCAAATAAGCGCAGAGCAAAATGAAAAACTTGCATTTTTCCACAGATTGATTGTCAATGCAATATGATAATAAAATAATACGGGATTTGCCATTGTACAGTGTTTTGAAATTGATATGGATGCTTATATTGTGTGAATTCAAAATAAGTGTAGACCACACTATTTTAAGTTCTTCAATCATTTGCATTATGAACCACATTACTCAAAGTTATTTAATTATTGTCATACTATTAATTAGTATGACCTGAATGTTCTAATTTGTGTGGACCTTACTAATCAAGGTAGAATTTAAGGTTTTCATGTTGAATTTTCGCATGCTGGACCATTCAAGTTGTCAATTTTGTATTATAAATCATCCCAATGACATCATTTACTGGGATATAACTCGACCAGTATCCTGCACGGGTAAACTGAATCCAGTGCCCACGCTCAACCCAGGCCGAAATATGCAAACTGGGTCCAGGATATATAGACTCGGCTTACACCAGGTTGAACCGAATCGGGCAACAAAAATAAAAAATGTAAATATTCATCGATGCGCAATATCAGTTCCAGTTAATTTATTCACTATGTCGCTCAGTTGTATTTTTTATCATATTTTTCCATCGTATTTTGTATCCTATTGCAAGCTTACAACAAGCCCCTTCTATAGAAGCATATGAACTGAAATTTTAGGGCACTTTATGTATCTTCTAAAAAAATCTTTTATCTAGGTACATTTTTTTCAACTCTTTTGACAATGGATGGAAGTTAACTGGCTTTGGTAAAAGTCAAATCTGCTCTAAGTCGATCGTGCTACTATAGTATAACACATATTGACACCTCCAAATTTATCTTATACAATTAAAGGCATATATAGTTGCAATCATCCAACAAAAAAACAAAGAAAGTATATAATATGTTTGCATTACAACCCTCTCATCCTATAAGCTGGTACTTGGTACATTAGCTTCAAAATAGCATGTGGCAGCAGGAAGAAGATATATACCTTGTAAGCGAAAGAAACTATGATATGAATATTATAATGCTGTATCTATAAATTTGTGCGTTTTTAAAAATGTGTGGAAGAGTAGGACTTGGATTGTTCTGCCTAGGCCTACTAAAAGAAATCTAAAATAATTCGGATATCAAGTCGGTTTCTACGCGCCATTAAAATGCAAATTCGTCGCCGCCAAAAAATCTTCCAAACCTGTGGTCTCGACTAGAGGAAAGCGGGAGAAGCTGGTTCGTCGCCAAGGAGCTTGGGCTAGAATACCGATTGGTCAGATAGGCACCAAGACAAAGAGAACTCTGACCATTTAAGGTCATCTCTAGAGATATTAATACTTCCATAAATCCGATATTAGGGCTCACCACTGGACGCTTTTCGCGTACATAGGAATATGCTTCCAATAAAGACATATCCTTCCTCTTCATTAAATAGGCGATCGCAACAGTTGCAGATCGTGATATCCCGGCCGAACAATGTAAAAGACATCGACTCTGATTTCTACGTGCTTCATCAATGAATTTGAAGCAACCAGTAAAATGTTCCTCAAGTTTAGATCCTTCCGATGCATTGTCACCTACTGGCACTGATATGTAATTAAAATCAGAAGGAAAGACGGGAGATTGATGAGTGCAGTTGATGACATGACTGATGTTCATTTCTTTCATCCATTCTTTGTCCTGAGCTGGATGTTTGGAGCTCAGAATGAGATAAGGAGTAAGTTCGGCATAATCGTTGCAGCACTCTACTTCGATCTGAAGTGATAACTTCATTAGCAATTAATATTGTGCGTAGTGAATGACTGTAAATCTTTATCTAAGCAATAAGGTTCGATGCTATTGAGCAACAAGCGGCTTTTCTGATATTATTTTTGATCTCTGAAAATTTTATTTTGTAACGCAAGATATTCATTTCCTGAACATCAACATAGCTGCCCAATCATTACATTATTACTCCTTTGAACTATGATGGTCGGTAACAAGACTAACGGTCGGTATAAACTAAAAATCAGCTAAATTTGCTGACGTCGAGGTCAACCCACATTCCGTCAATGTTGAACCCCCGCAATGACGGAGTACTTGAAGGGCTCAAATATATTCAACATGTGACAATGATTGTAATTATAAAGCTTAAGGACCTGCAGGAATGCCGAAAGATCTGACTATTTTTTTTCCTACCGTTCAAGCAGGTTTCTACCAGCTGCTTCACTCCCTCATAATGAGGGAGTGACGACGAAAATGAGCTATTCTATCAAAGCGTAACGACATGTGACGATCAAGGGTGATAAATGAAACCTTATAACGGTAAATCGACGAAAGTTCTGTCTCTTTACCACTAAAGGTTTTCTATGTGACGGTCATGAGATTCATCAAACAATAGCGGACTTTTCCATGCCTAGTTAGTGGTACTAGGAGTGAGTCATTCATGTCCAAATAATAGTATAAGTGGATGAACATCTATGATTGTTACCAGCACAGATTTTTAAGGTGAAGTTATGAACGTTTTTACCGAGTCTTAAGAGGTAGCCATATGTTCCATTCCAAGTACTATCCCGCATTTTATTTTTTCCTCTTCTTTGAGTTTTTATTCTATTTCTCCGCTACTTCTAGGGTTTAGATTTAAAGCCATCAAAAAGTGAACGCCATTGGTTGATGAGACCATAAATCAACTGAAAAATTGTAACCTATAGCGAATGTATCCAACTGTATCAAGATGATTTTGATGATTTATAATTGCATAAGAGTTGCTATATTTTGACTGTGTAAAAGTGTAGTATTTGCATTGCCCAATTGCAGATTACCAGGAATTATGTGCAGAAGTTATCCTATGAAATACTCTTTTGTACCTCAAGGGTTGTGCAATTTTTTGAGGTATTAATTGATCATCTGAAATCTTCATCAATAGTACCATGTTCACACTAGAAGACAATCTATGGTATCATTATTGACCTTTAGATTCTTAAACTATGATATCGTGCCTTTAAGTGTGCATTAAGATCCAAGTATTGACAACAGTATCTACTTGCAGCTCATCCAACCATTTTTGATGCTCGTGACACTTATTGCTTTGACTTTTGTTCATCTTATCATAAACACAGCTGTAAGATGCATCACTGTAAGAAACTATTTAAGTTTCTTGTGGAATTCTCTGACTGCAACTTCTGTACACTGGGCTACTTCCATCACCTCAACTCTCTATGAGCAGTCCAATTTTCTTACAGGCTTGGGTTAAAACACTGGTGCTTATATATGTTGTCTTTGAAATGAGTTAGACAAGGACAAACTTAAGTAAAGTGATGACCAAGCAAAGATATTCGTATCAGTACAAAAATCTGCATGATACAAAAAACGTTCGGTGCACCTGAAATTTCTAAAGTGCATGGTTTTTTATAACCACCTTACAGTATGAAAAGTAGGCTGCGGGTAGTTTTCTATATCTGATAGAACAATTTTTTGAATTACCAAATAGCTCTACAATCGTTTGGAAGGAATTACTAAGCTCTTAGACTAGTATACTCGTTAAGCACAAAATTATGGCCAGCAGCATTAATCATGGGACCATCATATACATGTATATATATTTGGCTTAAGTACTCATGGAAAAAATTTTCTATCAACCAGATGACAAGTCAGTTAGTTTAGATGATGCAAACTACCAAGAGTTCACCGAAAGAGAAATTGTCGTATCAGCAACAGGCTCGCTAAATTTAGATTACTCTATGTTGCTTAAAAAATATGCTTTTCATGTTTGTATTAAACAACCTAAAACTCTTTTAAACTCTTTAAAACAATGTCACAAGATGTTAAGCTCTCGGGATGAAGCAAGATGGTTTTTTAGAATTGAAAAATTTGAAATTTTTAAATTTTTGGTACATTTTACGCAATTTTTAGTAGTTTTCTTTCAGTGGTGGGACGATTGACGACTCACGTGTCAAATTTGAGACTTTGTCTACAGTATGATTCATCAAATATACATTTCTCTACGTCTATTCGTCTAGATACATGTGCGTCAGATTAGCACCTCTACTCCAAATTGTATGCTGGGTTTTGCATGCTTATGCTTCGAATTGCTTCGTACTGCCATCGAATAATGTGCATAATGTCATATTGCGCTCAAGAAGCTCGGGAAGCTTTCGAAAAATTGTCAAACTGGAACTCAGTGAACCTACTGACTTAATGAATGAAGGTCAATCAGAAATACAACAAGATGATTCTAATAGAGGCTCTGATATTCTTGCAGCATCTTCGGACTTGAAACAGGTACGATTAAATATGTTTAGACTTTTTCATAAAATTAATCCTAAAAACTACGCCATGAAAGTGTCGTCAAACCAATTTGACTTTCCAGTCAAGTAAAATCGTACTGTTACTTTAGAGTGATGAGTCTTGAAATCTTGTTGGCTCGATCAAGTCAAGGGTTTTCACTTGATTTGACCTTATTTCCGGTGCTAGAAATAGTTTCATGTAACTGCCATTGACTGCATATATCACAAATTCGTATTGCCAGTTAAATAAAATGAGTTCTTCGATTTATTGTAACATTTCTGATATTGTTTATTATTGTCGATGTCATCCTGAAATCCCGAAACACATGTACTGTAAATTGCATTTTAAACTAGTTTAAACAGTTAAGGTATGAACATTACAAACATATATTATTTATTCAAATAAATACGATACATATTTATTATATATCTGAACTTGTGACTGAAGGTGGTTTCGATTTATAAAAAATGTATAAAGTCATTGATAACAGCAAGTGATCTTGAAGCTGAAATTTAAGCTCTCTAGTGTTCATCACTTGATTTGTTTTGAGGCATATATATAATGAAGGCATTGAATTTAATCGTAGCTTGATCGATATTTATTTCCATTCGTGACTCTTCTCCAGGCCCAAATACCAAAATTTCATTAGAAATTTGCTGCCTTGATTATTTTGCTGCAAATTTTTAAAATAGACTTGGTTCGATGACTTTTTCATAAATAATGAAATATTATTTTGACTTGTGATTTTGTTTATATGTAACAACTTGCAGAGTGTGAGTTTTAAAGAACCAAAAGCTGCAATTGCAAGTGAAAGTGATGGTGCTACAAAGGTAATTACAGAGAATATATTATTTCTGATTGGTCCATGAATAGGTTTAGTATATTAAAATAGATTTCGAACACAATCTTAGCCCCAATGTTGTTAGCTTTTTTAAGTGCAATTTTAGTTTTTTATGATAATGTTATCAATTGCTTCCTCTAAATGGTATACCTGCCAGTTCATATAAGCTCTGAATAAGTGCCCTCTTCATAAAAATAAGCATTTATTCATCAATTGAAAACAAAATAATTACTCTTTTAAACTAATTTGGCTCGAATTCTTTTTTGTCTCATGTCGACGTTTTGAGATAACTTTCCATATTTTCTATCGTTTTGTCCTCTAATTCTTGCAATTTATATAAAGTTTTGTAAATGAATCTCTTAATTTCCTGTTTTTAGGCTAGGGTTATCATATACATAGTTCTTTCATTGATCCCTTGTCTTCTACTCCTTCCGCTGATGTCATCAAATGAATTCAAACCGCTCGATCCAGAGTTGCTGCAGCAACAAATGAAACAGCAATAACTTCGCTTTACATTAATAACCATTCTGCAAGCACATTTTGCGTTATACATACGAAATGCACACAATTTTTTTTAATTTAACAATGAGCATTCCTGGAGATACGTAAAATTTTTATTCATTTAATCACTCTCTTTATGGCTGAATATCAGAACCATTCTTGATGAAAGTGATGCTGAAATTCATGTAAAGCTCTGAGAACTTGTAAGCTTAGATTTGTTTCTGTGTCGAACCTTGGAGTAAGAATGTCAATAACTTTATATTCCCTCCATTTGCAGATGTTTCTTTTTCCTACTATGGCTTTCGTCATGCCCACTTTACATTTATTACTTGTTTTTCGTCAGTCAATAGGATAGTATTTTTTTTATTAAGACAGCAATTACACTTTAGTTTATTGCTAGATATGGTTTTTATTGAGGCTAAACTAGTTTCGTAGTTTTATCAGAAAAGTACCACTAAAGTGCATCTAAAAATTCCCTTTCCAATCAAATTCCTGTTGCTGTAGAATCGGGCACGTACCTGATATTGTCATAATGGCATGACTTTTACTTTCATATACACATTCGTGAAGATATCTTTATACAACCCTCGAAGTACAATAATATGGCTTGAATCCAGAGATGTATTCCTCGTACTTTTCATGGTCATGTAGTATGATTGCTACTGAGAATGAAAAGTTCCATTAATGCGAGATGTTTCGAATAGTAGGTTTTATTTCCATTTCATAATATATTATGGGTCAAATAACTCAAGGCAAACATTAAATATTTTTAGAATGTGCTTCGAGGGAGCTGTCATTAAACTGTTACTTGTTCCGAGTAAAATGGTAGGACAAAAATATCGAAAGCACTGCTTTCGAAAATACTGCTGCAAAGTTCCTTCTTACATACAGTTTCATATCATTTACTTGAACTGCAACTATTAAGACTTCAATATGACTGGATAGGATACTCTCTCATACTTCTAACTTACCAAGACTATTTGAGCAGCCATTATTTTACAGAAGTTAAAGATTGTATCAACATTATCAATCTTACTTGTCTAGATTTCTATTAGTTACTGCTCCAATTCCCATTCCAGATTTAACCTGTAGCCTGTTCCTGTGATCTGTACCTGTCTACATTTTTTTCATATACAACTCTAAAACTCCAGCTTACAACTCTATGGTTCCAATTCAACACTTCATCTCCGCAATTCTAACTATTTGTAACTTAAAATATTTTATTCTACACGGAAACTTATTTCCATTTACCCTAAATTTCTTCTCATTCTTTACAAAAATTCGAAGAGGTTATGTAATTTCATCTTTGAAATAGCATATTCCTAACTCTGTTTTGATGGTTTCTTCTTCACTATCCTTTTCTACAGCTTCTTAGTAAGCAACGTGCTCTATAGTACATGTAGACAGATTCACTTCACATAAATACTGTTAAGACCAACAAATCGTATTTACACATAATTGAAGAAATCAGATATAATGTAAGAAGCACCGAATACTACACGTATAACAATATGTCATCAATATTATTGCATGTGTTGACATGAGTGAATCTTGTCAATGCCTTACAAACTATTCTATGCACATTGAAGACAAGTTAGATCAACTACAAATACAATTCCTTGAAAGAATCATGTATAGCAAATATTGTAACATGAATGAATCACACTGCGGAACGTACTAGATCCTGATAAATACATTTCATATGTTTTTTCTCTCTCGTCTTATACTACCTCATGCTGTGATTGAGATGACAGCACATTGTACATTTTTAATCTTTTTTTCTTGTTATACTAATAGCTACAACCTGATCATATCAACATAAACAATCTTGATTGCATACGTGCAATATTGAAAACATGATTTGTATATCATAGTACAAGAAACATAACCATTTACTTATTAGCATTTAATCAAATGACAAATAAAATCTAAAACAGCAAAAATAGAATGAAAAGAAGAAGCAGCTATGCATACAATCGGGTTACATGGACCTTATACTTCAACTGTAACTTTGTTATTGGCATATGTTACAATTGCATATTTAAGTAATGGCTAGTATTTTTAACTGGATTAGATATGCATAGTACTTGTTAGGAATTAACCTTTTGCCATGCAATCTGTTCTATTATCTGTGAATTATTTTTATGACTATTGAAGATTTGTAGTGTGTTGTTTGAATCAACTTGACTTAATCTGATTGATATTAGAATAATGTTAAAATAATTTGTTGGCAAGACTTATTCTTGGCAACACATGGATATAGTTTAATATACTGCACTTCAACGTTTAATCATTTTGTATTTTGTTTCCTTGTTGCCTATTCCGGTTTATACATTAGTTTAGTAATCATACTCTTACAGTACAATCTAAACAAAATGCTAAATCTCTACAACAAGCTCCTGACAAATACAAAGAAAAGCACGCATAGATCTGTTTGGAATTATACACTGATTTGTAGCTGTAACAGCAGAATAAAACTTTTCTAAAAAGAAAAAAAAGTAAAAAAGGATTTACAACAAAACAAAAATATAGTTCTTAAATTTGACTGAAGTTTTATTGAAGGCATACAAGACTTTAAATCTTTCTACTGAAGCATCAGTTACGCATCATTTAGAGGCTGGGAGAAACAAATTCATCATTTTGAAAGAGGATTTCAAGGTGCAATCTGTCAGGATCTGATCTGTTTCGCCGTGATCTGTTATTGAACTATAACTCTATGGACTTAATTCGTCTTATATGTGTATTCTTGTAAAGTACGTTCTCATTAGTTTGTTCTCATAAGTATGTTCTCATTAGTGTGTTCTCATAAGTATGTTCTCGTAAGTGTGTTCTCATATGCGTGTGCTCTTAAGTAGTATTGTGTTGACAAGATTCATTCTTGGCAACACATGAATAGGGATTAATACATTATTGGCTGTGTGAGTCTTCTTTGGGTTTCTGGTGATGTTTATTATTGGTTATATGCATAGTCTTTCATATATTGATTCCTAACACAATCCATCTAAAGAAGTCGTCAACATGATGTCTCCAAATTGAATTACTGAAAATTCATTTGGGTTTTATTTGGAACTCTGTGAGGAGAATATTGTTGAAAAAAATTGATAATCATTGAAGGAAATAAATAAGACATCTGAAACAGTCCTTGCTAAAGGTATCAAATTAATTAAAAGAGAGGATCTGGACCGATTTATTCAAATTTTCTTTTATATTTAATATATGTATTGAATGAAACTCAAGAACAATATTATGCTACCCTGTCTAAGCATGTGATATTCAGTTGTATATCCTTATAATTACAAAATATGAAGTTTACATCAACAAGAGATGCATCTTTATATAATTTGTACCGATATTTTTGTAAGGAAAAATTTAGTCTTATCAAATTCATGTGTGAGTTGCTCTGCTTAAATTAGTGCATATTCAATAATGACCCTAAATACTGCTGTTCGAGAGCAGTGAGTTTCTGACAAGCAACTACTCTCAGTGAATGTGGTGAGTACGAAAAATAATAAACCAATACACAAAATATAAATCCACTATCAAAACTGTATAATGAGCCGAAATTCACAATGACGGCCCTCAATATGCTCAGCTCTGTATTTGTTCATTTGTTTCTGAACTGTTAAGGGTAATAAAGTAAAATTAAGCTGATCTACTCACATACTGGTAAGGAATAATTTCATGGTTTCGCACTTGTAGCGTTTCATTTCATTTCGCTGATAATGTTAGTGAGCACATTTTAAGATTTGCCTTTTTTTATAAATTTCTGCCAAGATCGAAAAGACCATCGTAAGCCATCTGTGTAATTAGTGCTTAATAGGCCGAGAAATTTTTTCAATTTTCTTAACATTTCAAAAATTAGTATAATTACATTTTTATCAGCGTCGATACGGCTTCCATTCTTATTATAAGTTACATTATATCCTGAGCTTATTTCAGAGCGAGATTCATGCCGCATCATCATCATCCTCATGCACATTTCGGTCCTCGACGTGATGAAGAATTCGATCAAGGGGAAGATCACGAGTCTCGTGGGCAACGGAATCATCCCAGGGGGCCCCGAGAATTCAAGCGTGAACACCATCGCCATGATCATTCTAACGAAAGATCATCACTTCAAGTGATTCATGATGAACGACTAAAAAATATCGAACTAGAGGAAGCAAGAGTTGCCCTTCAAAGTGCCATCGGGGAATGTCAATATACATGCCCGGAACTCAATCAAGTTTGTGGAGCAACCGAAAAAATAGTTGATATGTGGGCGGGTTTTACTCCTGATATGTTTTCTAACGAATTTGAATTCCGTCTATCCGACATTTCCAGTATTAATCCAAAGTCCTCTAGTCATATCTCCTCTTCTTTGGGGGGAAATGAGATAGACCCAAGTACAAACGATGCTTTTATCCAACAGCTTCCAGAAATAGATCCATTTATTGGTGATGAAGTTTTTGATTATTCTCGATCTCAAGTTGACCTTAGTCTTGGTTTTCCCCAGGATTGGGATCGGTTTATCACGGTACCCGATAAGCCCCCTTCAGTGGGATGCATAATGGAACATGCTTATAGTATGAATCTGTCGGACCAATGTCAGTCTTCCATTTTCCGCCTGCAATATGCTGCTGATCACCTTCATGATGTCATGATACAGAATGATGAATTTGGCCATCCTCACTGCGGATTTTTCATATTGCCTTTGCTTTTCGTGGTTTTAGCTCCATTGATTATCTTCAAGATCGCCCACAGGCATAGTAAGGTCTGTAAGGCAAAGAAAATTTTGGAAGCAATTCAGAGAGACCCTCAACTCAAGGCTGCCGTTGAAGCGGCATCCGGGGAAACATTTCCAAGCCACGGTTATCACAATTCCTCTAATGGATGCTTGAAAATTTCCTCGAAATTTATTGGTGGCGTTTTTGCTGTGTTTTCTTTTCTGGTCTTATTCGCAGTATTTATCAATACCGTACGAGCGTACAGTACTGATGTTTCTGGAGACAGCAGTCAAGATATCGATAGCAGAGATGATGGGCCTCTTTTTACCTTTGACGCCTTTCCTATATTTCTTTGGTGGGCTATTCTGATTGCTGTATTTGCCACTATTAAAGCTGTACGTCGCAGCAACAATGAAGCACAGAGTCCATTGTCTCCACATGTAAACATTGCATCTGCACCTCCTGCCAATTCTATGCCTGTCATTGGGCGAGTATCAAACTGGTGGAATCGATCTCCCACTAACCAAGGATATGCCCCAATGACTGGTACAACTAATTTGAACCTTTCTGACGATGAGCTCAATGCCAGGTTGTATGAACCTCCTCGCGTACAAGGGCCCACTAATATTGCCTAAGTTTTTTAGGGGCAATTTGCAATGCTCGAGTACCTGATTGTAGTGTGTTGGTGCCTGGGCTGTATATCCATCTTGTTCTTATTTTCATCTCAACTCAATAATTTGTCTATGTTCTTGATTAACCTTTTGCTTTGTGCTGCATCATTTTTTTTGCATACATTTATGAAATATTGTTGGATAGTTGTTAATGGTTTTTTACTATAGTTAAAACTATATTTTGGCATATCTATTTGTATCTATATAATATACGTTTTTACATGAATCATAGATTATTTTACTTTGACTGGATTATTATATTTTAAAGTATAGCCACTATTATGTTTGCAATGTAATTAGAATCAATCGCAATATATGCATAAATAAATTTGAACCACTTCAATCTTAATCAATAAAAGTCAAGTATGAAAGTAATTTGGGGAATACCTGGTCAATGATCTCCACTCTATACCAGGCATAACTATTCTAGCTCATAAGATAGCAAAAAATATTCTGGTCTGCTCTGCAGTTAGTGGATTTAATGATATTAAGAATTTTTGATTTAACGTTTAATCTAACATTGGCACTGATGGTAACATCATTGCCAATATATTCAATAAATGTCATTATTTTCATCATTCGAGAAGAGAATAGTAAAGTAACATATTGTACTAATGCTTAAATTAGATGAAAGTACATCGTAACAGCTTATGAAATTTACAACAAACATGTGTACCTCAGTAGGCTATTCCTATTGAGAAAAACAATGCACTGTAACAATAGTTCTGAATAAAGATTTTTCATTTTGGGCTATATAAATTTTTGTCTCTAAAATTGAAATCAACTGAAATATAATCCACGCTAGGAACAAAGCAAATTGTGAAAAAAAATTGTATGCAGATACATTATCATATTTTCTGTGGCGCATTTTTTTAAGCCAAATAGAGCCCTACTATCACATGTCTCAGTGAGGCATTTTTTGCAACTATTTCTGGGTGCAAGGATGCCTAATCAGGTTAGTTTATTCGATAAGTACTTCAATCGTGCGATATATTTATAGCTGAAAACACAGAAAAGTTACCACAAAAAGATTAACATGTCATAATCAAAGGTTCAAGTTTTTCCCTCTTCGAAATCTTACTCATTACAGTTGCTCACTGAATATTATTACTATTAGTTACCAAACACGAAATTAGATCTCAGCCTAACAGAAGAATTACATTCGTCTTTCTAACATCAGTCATTCACTGAGCTGCTGTAACCAAACAATTGCAGAGAATGCATAGAAATAATCTAAAACCAGTTGTCCTGCTCCTTTTGCTTCATTTCAAAAATACAGTGGCTAACGTAGAGCAACGGTTTATCTCAGGGCAATTGTTTACGTCTCGCACTCCATGCATGAACCACAGTTCATTGTTATCAACTCGTCGAGAAGTCATTAATGTAGTTTCCGCTGTATCATCTTTAGCTTCATTAAGAGGTTTGATGCCAGAAGTATTGGCAGTTGACGTGCCTATTCCAGATGTCACTGTTAACTTGCGGGGATCGCCAATAAAAGTCGGAAAAATGCTTGGTTCCAGAGCAACTCTTGTGGTATATAAATTCGCATCTGAATAATTTGGCATTCCTTTCTCTTAATTTATCTCGCGCAGGTTAATGTTGCTTCTTACTGTGCGCTAACACCGCAATATAAAGATCTTGTTAGTCTCTGGGATTCTTTTTACAATGATGGCCTTCAGGTGAGTACAATTACCGATTTCGTCGAGGAACGATAACTAAAAAGTTTTGTTTTCTAGATTTTATGCTCTATTTAGTTAAACGTTATGTATAGATTGTGTAGTGACATTAATTTATTATATTTACATTTAACATTCGTTCATCGAAAAAATATTTTTACTTGTCTAAACGTGTTGCTTGGTCATGAAAACAGCAGTACAAAAATTATTATTTTTCGTCATAAGCCCCAAATAAATTAAATACTTAAAAATTATCACACATCTGCTGGAGAAATGATGAACCTAACGAATCCTTTGTACAGAAATATATGCATTATGGTATATAAAATGTGCTGAAAGTAATCAGCTATGTCGATAGAATTAAATTTGCGTGTAAACTGATAATATTTGCCTATCTTATTTACTGTCTCTGTGTCAAGAGGTCATTTTTCAATGACAGAGAGTGCTGTGGGTAAGATTTATTCCTGAGATTGCTGCAAACTAGTTATTGCTAATTTTAATAACTTTTTTTAGATCTTAGCCTTTCCGTGTAATCAATTTGGGCAACAGGAGCCTGAAGCTGATGTTGAGGTAATTCGAAAGGACATGCTTTCAAGATATAATGTCCAATTCCCGATTTTGGACAAAATCGATGTAAATGGAGCGAACACTCATTTGCTCTACCAGGTACCCTAAGCTTTTTTTGTTTGTACATTATAAGCAAGAGAAACAAAAAATTTAAAATACCCATCTAAATGAATGAAAAATCAAAAAGAGTATAACATTGGCAGATTTATAACTGAATGCGCCTTGATTTTTAAATGCTTTTGATCTATTTAAGTTTGCTGTTATATGCTGGTTCTAACCATTATCTGTGTCAGCTTTTATGCTTAGCTAATACTGTCAACACGTAGTGAATTCTGCATATTATTTATATGTTGATTTTTGGCTTCTTTTCAATATGCTGTAAGATTAAGCCTGAGAAAAATTACTGATTACTTTGATAGTAGTGAATAAATGGAAAAGTCATGCTGTGCCAAGTTCAGCTCTAAATTTTGAGTTGAATTTAGTATGTAACAAAATTACTTGGTGGTCCTACAAGAATCATTACATCCAAAATTTACTGCATCCACATTTTTTTTGTTTGCCACCATCACACTTTTGATTTAATTTCTTCTTTTGATACTGGTGGCTTAGAACTAAAAATGTGCTAGAATATTTCTTGATCTCTTTGTCATTAAGTTATTTTGCTAGGCCATGAAAAGCTACGAACCAGAACTTAGTGGATATGGTTCTAAAGTAAACTGGAACTTTGAGAAATTTTTACTGGACTCATCAGGTACTTGCTATTGTTAAAAAAACTTTCATTTTCTATGCGATTATAAATAAAAACCATTTTGCATGAAGGTATGTTTGATACCTAAATTCTTATTGCTACATAGAAAGACTCTTTATTTTTTATTTACAAGGAAGTTTCCTTTTTTGTGGCAGTTGAACATATTTTCTTACAATCTTAAAAATACATGCATATTTGTTCACAATTGCGTATTATTTTAACTTAAATCGTTCAGGCACCCCTGTTCGCCGATACCGTCCAGGAGTGCTGGTTACTGATTCCTCTGTGGTGGAGGATGTGGAAACTCTTATTAAGAAAGGGCACCTTAGCCCTCGTAAAAAAACTTCTAGCGTTAATAACTATTAAACAAATAAAAACTAAAAATTAGACAATTAATACTTCACTTTTCGGTGGCAGCTATATGATAATAGTATACAGCCAAATAAGTGTTTTGGTAATGCCAAAAGTGTTATTAAGCATTTCGTTCCATACTTTTGGTGCTTGCTCCCTTACACATAGGCTTTTATTTAGTCGATATGAAAATCTTTCAATATACTTAGCCCAGTTTGAGATCAGTTGGTGCCTTACCATAATTATTATGGTCATCCGTCATATCTCCTCGTGGAAATGGAGTTTTGAGGTCAACAGTAATGACATCCCATTGATAGTAAGCAGCAACTACTACTAGTGTACACATCAAATATTATGTTACGGCAGTATATGAATAAGCTCAAATGTAATTTAAGCTTTAATTTCGTAGATAGCCATTAGCAACGAACAAAACATGCTTTGTGCTTGTAGCCTTAAGTTTGGTATATCACTTTAAAATGTGGTATGTATTCAGGCATTAGTTTTAACTTGTAACCATTAGTATAATTCTCTTGCAGCACCTGATAAATATGTGGTAATACTTCATTTCCATATCTTTCACTGGTCTGTAGAAATGCTACAGAAATGAAAAACAAAAGTTGCATTGTTCTGCTTCAAGTCGTCATTAATTGATGACTAAGTCTTAAAAGTCCTGAGTGTTTGGTGTTGCAGATCCTATCAGGCATTTAACTTTTGTTCACTTAGTAACTGGTTACTAATATTGATATGTGTCCTCTGCATAATCAATCAGTGGCATAAATTGAAGAAAATATTTAAATTGGCATGTAGCTTAGGAAGGTTTTCGTTAAAACTTCACCAAAGTAGAGAACGCCAATAGCTTGTGGTGCTCAGTAAAGGGATAGTGACAAAATTAATATGACGCTTAATCAAATCTGGGTTAAAAGCGTTTAGATTGTTGGTCTGGATTGTGAGCAGCCTGGTGTTAGAAACATGAAACACAACAACACAGGAAACTGTGGCAGAAATGTGCATATTTGTCATGCACTAATTGTGTTGATAGAAGTGAGCTAACTTCATCAACACAACAAAATATAAAACCCTACTAGAATCTGTGCAGCCAATTTACTTGGAACGTCATAAATGAAAACTGACCGCAGCTATAAAAATAGAATTAATCCCTAAGGGAGTTAACTCCTAACAATCATCCTCAATTTACTTTTGGTCTTTGGAACTGCATTGAAAGAATTTATTTTTTCATTCTAACAGTTAAATACCACTGGCATTAAGCTTTAAAAATCTACCGGGTATCATTTTGTGCATCAGTTCAGAGACTTATCTGGACATTGCAGATTACTCTATAAATGTTTGCATTGAATATCTCAATCCTGTAGATGTCTGCCAATAAAACAGTATTTTGGTAGTTAAAAAAGATAGTCCTTTTGCATAAACTTAATTTCCAAATAATTTTTGCCATTTTCCAGGTATCCTAGTTGACTGGATATACTTGCACAAACTTGACTAATGATTTGGATGCATGCAGATTTACTGAAGTGTTCTTATTTATCATGTCTAAGAGTTGTTATCACTGAAAATACAATTTAATACTACTTGTTCATCTACCAAACAATTATAGTATACTTGGATTTGCTGGTCAAAAAAATTTTCTACAACAATCATTAACACAATTTTGAATACACTCCACTGGTTTTGACAAGGTTGTATAAAGACAATACTAGTTCAATTACATTAGTAGAAAACTGAATTATACATCAACATGATAAGCATATTGATGTCTACTATAAATGCATTTGTAAAAACATTCCTGTTGCGTTCATTGTTCTGCAACATTTCAAGTATAGATCAATTTGCCAACATACTTGCAGTTAGGGACTGCTGTCGATAGATAACAGAAGCAATTTCTATTTGATCATTGTTAAAAATTGATTTTAGCCGATTATCAACTGTGTTTGCCATATCAAAAGTGATCAGAAATTCCATTTCAGATCATGCATCTTAAACTTTTTAAATTCTTGTCTGGTACTGATTAATATATAATATTTTGTGTATATTTTGTCTTGTCTCATTTTTCTCCTTGTACTTGACTGTTAAATGCTGATTTGCTAAGTCCGAATAGAATTTCCAAGACCTAAAAAGACTATGTACAAGTCAATGCACTTTTTTTCTCATCTAATATATATTCACTTTATGAAAACTTAGTCCAAGATAATAGTTTCTCTCTTCCAAATCTTGTAGTGGAGTGTAGTAAGCTCTTTCTTTATCATCCTATTTTCCTTTTCACTAGTAATTGCTCCTAGGATACTTTGCATAAAGAAATTAAGATGTTAAACTGCAATAGTTTTATTTTGGTTCAATATAGTAACTTGATATTGGTTTATATTTCATCATAGATTTCAAGTTCTAGTTCAAAAAGCTAGTTTTTAAAATATTTTACAGTTCACAAGATATCTTCAATAAAAATTGTGTTTTTTCATATCCTTTCTATTTCAGAAAGTGATGTTGCCCAATCTTCTGTAATCATGAACTGCCATCAGCAAGTTTTTTTTGGAGACTACTGTATTGGAAATATACATTCTGTGAAAACTAGTAATTTCACTAACGCGTGACCCAAGAAACCAAAGCAACCAAGGAATACAAACAAGGAATACAAATATCATGCAAACAGTGCAATTATATTAGTCCTTTGTCATGTGTTGATAAGAGTGAATCTTGCCAACACTTACGACTTACTTATGTGCATACAAGACAAATTAGGTCAACTATAACTACAACTCTTTGATGGAATTGTACACAAATAAACAGTATAAGATAGAAATCATAATTCTAAGACAAACCACACGGCAAAAACATATTAGGTCCTGACACATTTATCCTCAACATACTCATTTCTTGATGTCTTTTTTGAGTTTTTCTGTTTCCTTTAAATGGCTTTTATGTTAATTCAATTGCAAGCAAATAGTGCTGTTTTTGCTGCAATGTTTTTGGTCAGGCTTTAGGCTCTTATGCTTAAACTTCTTTTTTACTAGTTTTAATCCATAATATACTATCATACACTCATCTTTCTAAACTTTGTTAGTTTGTCTATGCACTGATTTTTGTCTTGCTTTGCCTTAATCTTCAATCCTAGCATTGTGGCACCAATTTCTTTCACCTTTCTAGTTTCTTTTAAATCTATCTGCTGTGCAAAAATAGCTGTTCAATAAAGTGTTATTCGATTTCAAATGATCAGATGCTTCACTAAATTCATCAAGAAGCAATATATGCATAAAACGTGCCTGTAAAAGTATCAACCATGTCATTGACATCCTGTTCAGTGATTTTAACATCAATATCTGAATCTGGACAAAATATCTTATTCTAGCTTCAGTTTTACATTGTGGTTCAATTTTTCAGCATCAACTCGATCGATTAATGCTGTGTCGAAATAATTGTACTTCAATGAGGTTGAATCTGGTAAATTCAAGTATGGAAAATAAAACAAGCTGATTGTGCTTCTTGGTTACCGCCAGTATGGTGTCAGTGCACGAAGCAATTACAGCTCCTGTCCCGGAATTATCCCTTAATGATAAAACTCCTGCAGGTGCTGCTAGAGAGTGGCCCCCACCAAGTTCAACCGTTTCCACCTCGTGACAAAGTGCTGCGGAACCAAACGGTAGAACAGATCCAGTTATAAATTTAATGTTACAAATCCGTTACATATTTGTCTTTCAATACCACGTTTAAAAATACTTAAGGAATATAATTTCAAAATTTAATGAATCGGAGATGCTTCATAACTGGCGTACATTCGTTTACTGGTAAGGCAGTTTCGCGCTTGTTGAGTGGCGAGGGTTATCATATTACAGGATGCTTTAGTGGTTTTTTTAGCGAACAAGACGATTTTGTTTCTTCCAGAAATGAAACTGCCGTCGTTGATCTTGTTCTGGCTTCCGATGTCATCATTATCTGTGCAACAGAATCAATTGCTTGTGCGGATACGATTATTTCTGCCCTTCTGTATAATGAACAAATCTCTGTCGCCAAACGAGAAAAAATACTTATCGTTATTGGTAGCTTTACAACTTGGGGCAGAACGCCTTTTTCTGATATTCATTTGTCAATCGACGATTTTTCATGTCGGAGACCCTTAAAGTCCTACCTGGAGAATATGCGACTTGAGCAATCTGCACTTAAGCTCTTTGATTCGACTAGCATACGTGTACATATAATTTTCTCTGGTGTACTATATGGCGAAGGCGAGGATATATTTTATCCATTATTCAAAGATGCGTGGAAGGGAGAGGAAATTAAAATCCCTACACTTGGTGCTGGAGATAATAAACCACCACTTGTACATATTAATACTTTATGCCAAAGCATTCATTCCCTTGTACAGCCCGACAGCATAAATAATCTGCCTGTAAGTTTTAACATTCTACTGAATTAATGCACAGAATACGTTGTAAGCAGGCATGATTGTATATCTATTTTCCTTTTTAAGACAAGAAAAATCTCCAGGATTCTTTATTTCACGTACCCTTGCTGATATTTTTAACCTTAAAAAAGATATCGATATACTATTTATCAGTTTTCGGATCCATTTAAGCCTATTATGACTAATTATTATTTTAACTTCTTAATGCAGAATATATTACTTGTAGCAGACTCTGGTCCGTATCAGCATACATTAAAAGAAATATGTACTGCAATTCAACAATGCTTCCAAGATGTGTCTACCAAAAAGAACAGCCATGAAAATTGTACAAATTTGCCATTAATTCAACCAATGGATGAAATAGAATTTTCAAATTTATTGTTGGACCAAGCATTGGGAAGTACATCATTACATGCACTACAGTTACATTTACCGCTTGTTCAGAAAACAAATGATGCTAGCAACATAGTTGGGACCCATGGGTTCATTGAGTGTATTGAAGAAATTAAATCAGAATTTCTGAGAGTACATAAATTAGAGGTAATATGTTTTGAAATATATATATATATATATTTAAATTATAAGTGAAAACTGAACTTAGTGCTAATCAAGGCAAAACTTGATATAAATTAGAGCTTTATCTTTCTATTCAGCCAAAACGCATACTTCTCATGAGCCCGCCACAAGCCCACACATTCGACGTTGGCGTTGAATTGTCTGCAAAACTTTTACTTCAGATAATAACAGTACGTAACTCAATTGATAAAATGCTATCCCAGTGCAGTCTTTCCAAAGAAAGGAATGAAAAAACAAATTTGAAATTATCTGGCTCAGTGTCAGAGCCTCTGGATTCCAAAAAGAAACTGCCAAAAAAATCTGTTTCTAATGAATTAAAAACAAATGCTCAAACACAAAAAAATAAGTTGGTTACGCCGAATCAGATTCAATCAATTGTGGAACTTGAAAACTTTGGAGATGCAGAGCTTTTAAATGAAGTTAAGATGTTTCTGACAAATTCTGGTTATGAAATAACGGATGTAGGGATAATGGATAACATTTTCACAGAAATTTTACCAAACAACGTAATATCGGTTATGTTAAGAAGATTGATGACATCTGGTCAATCTCTGCGTTCAGGTTATATACTTGATGATCAAATTTTTGATGCGAAGAGAATGAGCACTATGCAGATATGTTTTGACACGTCATCAGAAAAAAGTAATTTGAAAGATATTATGAGCTGCATATTGCCTACACACATAATTTACGTACATACATCGAAAGAGAAGTTAATTGAAAATTGGGAAGCCGAATCAATTAAAATCTCTGGGCACAAGCAAACTAAGAGTACCATATCAGCCGAAAGTGCAGCGAAAGCAAAATATCTTGCAGAGATTGATGCTTTTTTCGGCAATTTTCACTCTAACATTGATTCAAAGGATGAAATGTGCACAAATACAGGAACATTGAAAAATCTTGAAAGTGAAAATCCAAATTCTGCCGAATTTCAAATAAATGATTCGAAAGAATATTGCGGCCTCCCGAAAACTTTGTCGAAAAGAGGCAATGAAAATGTACATAATTTTCCAAGAGCAGTCAGAGAAATGATGTCAAGATTAGGTGTATCAAATTCGATTGTTTATATCCCACAGAAACATTCGATTAGCGATTTGATAGAATTTGTAACCCCGGGTTTTTCGGTGAAAAATGAAATCGGATGTAGCATGGCTGCATATGGTGACTGCACAAATACTAATAGTACCACCCTTTGCTTGGAAGATGTATGCCTGCAGGTACATTTCTTATGAACTTTTTGAGCTTTATCGCAGAATATGCATCATATTTTCTCTATAGCTGTTTGTGCTATCCCTAAAAAATTTTTGTCCGACTCATTCTTTACTGTTTATCTGCTTGTATTCATTTTTTTGTATTAGGCTGTAGAATCTGGTAATCAGCATATTGATCATCCCACTCCTACTATTCCAAGTAACCTCAAACCAGTCGACAATTCTTACATGGAAAAATGTACAACTGACATGAATTCCTATTTAATGAATACTGGTACGCTGATACAAGTTACATCTGCTTTGAACAGCCTTCTTGAGCAGTCCGAAAGCCAAGGGAAGTTTCCTCCAAATGCATTAAAAATGTTAGGTGAGATGCTCATTACAGCTGGTATACGAGCAGAGAAGAGAGCTAGAGCAATAGCTAATTTCAGATATATGGTGGGGTATAGAATACTTGAAAATTTAGACAAAAACTGTAGCATGCATAATAATTAGTCATTTAGGTGTTTCTAGCCATAATTATTAGACCTGTGACCAGAAGTGATTTTTTTTACATTTTACTGTCCAATGGAAACTAAGGTTGAAAAGTGTACACCCTGAATAACTTGAAGTAACCAGCAATTTTACTGGATGGTCTTTATTGTAATGTTACTCTCACTGGTTATAACATGTACTGGATACTGATTACTTTGATAATTACTTCTACTGTGTTTTTCCTAAAGTGTCATTAATGTTCCATTAATGATGAATCTATCCAGTTGTGAAAATTTGCTATACTTTTGAAAGGTGTACGAGTAAATAGCAAACATTCTTTGAAATAGGAAAAATGAATGCAAAAAAATAATATAATTTTATACTAAATGAATTATTAATTTACACGATAAAAAGAATCTGTAGTGTAAAGAGAATCAAAAGAAGAAAAAAATTGTTTATGTACATACATGTGACAGAATTTGCATACAAAAGAGACAAATACAAAAATATGCATCAAACATTCTACATTTAGAAATTACAATCAGTAGACATACCACCTTGCACATGCTGCCAAACATGTCAATGTTACCACTGAAAATGCGTACTGAAATAAATACATTGGTGTCATTGAAGCTGCCATTTCTTGGAACTTCAATTGTGTCAGACTGACAATAATTGTCGGCGTAGCCGGCATGCCTAGTTGAAGTAGTATGATAAATCGCATTAGGCAGTTTTGCTTGAAGGTAGAGATATACTTTTCAATCAAGATGAAAGCTCCAAAGCCAACAAAGGGCACCAAAATAAGAGGACAAAGAGTAAATACACAAATGGACACAGTTCTCTTCCAGTTATGCCTTTTTTCTCTACATCTCAGCAAGTTTTCTGTGTCAATGCTGTGTTCACGTGCTTGTTCACAAGGCTGAGCAAAACTTTAAGAGAGAACACAAAAAGAATGTGAGTGAAGTAAAGTATGTCATTGCACATTAAGTTACTATAGCATTGAAAGATATTGATAGATTTTAGTTTGCTACCTGGCAGCCATTACAAGAATATTCAAAACTGGAAAAGATATGCTAATGGCTACAACAGCAGCTCCGAAAGGACGCAGTGGTGAAGCTGGATCATAAAATAAACCTTTTTTCAAAGGCTCTACCAATGCAACCCCAATTCCAAATATGACAGCAAGAATCGATGGCGATTGAACTGCATCTTTTAACAGTTTTTTCAATGGAATCCATCTGATTTCATTTCCTGAATTTGAAGCCCACAACAGAGGTACCTGTTCATGTCGCGTTTGAGACAATCCCTTATTACCCTCGACGCATGTGTACATGTTGCTATTGCTAGCACATATACTTCTCTCAGTAAAGGATTTGTGCTGCCCTTTACACTTACACGAGCTGACATTATTCATACAAAGTTCGTTCGCTAGAGATAGTTGGCTAAATCCCCAAGAGAAAAACCAAATAGGCCATGTAATAAATTGCACAAGAATCATGGTATTTGCGGTAGCAATGCATTCCGAAGTTTTTCCATCAAAATCAGCATTAAAGGTACTTAGAGTACATAAGCTCTTCATGACAAGAAGCGGTAGTGAGCAGGAATTTGGGAACAGGATGCCAAGCTATGAAAAACGATTTCTCAAGTTTTTATAGAGACTACGAAAATCCTTAGAGCATATAACCCGAAGAAAATTTGAGACGTTTTTTACCCTCACTGCCTTCAATGTGCTTGGATCTAGTGGTAGCAGCCTCTTTGATGCTGAGAAAGTCATCCAACTCAAAAATCGGATCGAACTATCAACAAATAGCAGAGGACTATATTTCAGCAATAAAGAAGCAGAAAAAGTTGAACCCATGTTGGAAAATATAAATGCTGGGAGAAATATAAGATTAACTAAGCGGCCAATTCGATGGACGCATATTACATCAAACAAAGAAAAAGAAAAAGGAAATAAAGCTGCTAGGGCGCCAAATCCGGCTACCGAGAAAGTTTGTGATAATGCTTGAACTACTATCATAAACAGATCTATCATGTTGCAGCGCAAAAAACGAGAAATTCTTAAAAATTTTGATATCTTTTAGTGCATGCTGCAAAATCTGGTAAAATTAGGAAAATATTATGAGAAACAAGGCTTGCGGATTTTCAAATCAATTCTCCTTCGAATTTATATTTCGGCAGAGACCCTAGAATTTCGGTTATGAGCGAAAAAAAATGTCGGGCATTTATTCGAAAGAAATAGAGTAAAACCTGCTAAGTCGAACACTCCGTGATAGATGACAATGTTGGGTTTAAGTAATATGTCGGGTTAAAAAGGTTATGATTAACTATTAATTTTTTCCATCGTATAATGAGTTAAAGAGGTGCACTTCAGTTTTAAATACACTTTATACGCATTACTAAGAGCTACAAACTTTTTATTGATCTTTATTATATTTTGAAAGCAATGAGAAATAGAAATCAGTCTAGATTTTGATGAGGCATAATTCCCACCTTGCTTCTGAAAGTATTTATCAACAACTAATTCAGCATCTTGATAGCAAGACTTTGTTACCATGTTGAGGTGTGCTTTCAGCATTGGCCAAGTAACCAGTTCCTCTTCTTGCAAATCAAGTTCCTTCATTGCTGTACAGAGTAAAGCTTGAGATGTGAACACTTACTTTTGAAAGTGAGTGCATTAAAAGACTGAAATAAATCTCTGGAAGTCTTGTATTCAATTTACTTCTGCATACAGCCTTGAAATAACATAAAACTATTCACCTCACTATTGTGGAATATAAATAATCAAGCTGATTTTTTGTTTAAGTTAGTATGCTCACCTAATATCTCAATGTGTTCATATTAAAGAGGCTTGTCAGGATTAAATAGTGTACATTCCAAAAATTGTTTAACAGGCAGGTTTTTGAGTTAAAAAGGTTTTCAACCATGCAGATTTCATTGTAGATATCTTTTTCATAACTTTGACCTTTTGGTTGAGTGATATTTCTTATGACAGCATAGACATCTTTACCAGCAAGAATTACTTTTACTCACTTGCAAATATACCAATAATGATCTAAGCATATTGTAAATAGTTTGAGTACCTTATTCCTGACTCCAAAACAATCCACATAGAAAAATTATGTATAACTATCAATGTTATTCTTACATTGTGCACTTAACCAGCAGCAGTTACAATTATAACGTTAGTATATCCTAAGTACAAAGGAAAAATCAAGTTTATCAATATAATCTCTGAGAGTTTGCAACAGACCTATATTTGATTCATCAAACATTAATTGATTCTTAGTAAATATATAAGGTAATGCAGTGAAATGTTTTGCTTTATCTATTGCACTAGAAAACTCTGGATTTTGAAATTTTTCAAATATGCACAAATTGAAATAATCACTGTTTTTAAGCTACCATGTCCTTTTCAAACTACATTTACGCAAGAAAAGTTACAATAAGTTTTGGGAAATACGGGTTACTTTGTTGTATGCTTTAGAGTGCAGCAGAATTGTAATATTCACTCGGAACAAAATTGTAAAATAAACAAAACGTGCGCAATGACATGATTGGCAAGTTTACTTTGGTTTTTGACCAAACTTAAATTCGGCAAGAGTAGTCATCTCATAACTCATGTTATACTAGTTGTAGTTTTGATTCATTTAGTATGCATATTTACTTACACTGGTATTTCAATTCTCAACTTTTCCATCAAAAAGTTCCTAAGTTCTGTAAAATACCTGCAGTTGTTTTACTTTCATGCTTATCTTAGCACGGTTATCACAATAAAATGGTTTTGCAAAGGACGTCATGATGTAATTGCAACATTTCAACTTCAAACTTGTACACATGTAATGCAGAAGATGACAAAGATTAAAACATTATTGTATCTTGGTTCCATAAGTATATCTAGAGTTGAGTGTAAATACTTTGATAAAAGTTGTTATTCACTGTCTGTTTTTCATCAAACACTTTCTTCATTTTTTAGCAGAGCTGATTATAAACAGCAGTTGACACATTTTATTAACAGAAAATAGAAACATTTTATTTTGGATTTGCTAAATACAACTTGTATTAAAATTGAAATCTCATATTTTAAATATAAATCTAACTAGCAGAAATGTATGAATTATACAAAATCAAGATAAACGTAATGTTAAAAAGTAATGGCACTAAAAAAAGTTTATATTTATTCAGAGGTTGATATTTGTACAGAATTTAATTAGGTTACATTCTTAAGATGGAAAGTTCAATGGAATAGTACCCAGTTTTGCTTAATTATAGTTCATAGAAAAACAAAGCCATAGATTAAATTACAAATATTTATTAACAAAAGACATATATACTTATATATGTATATAATGTATTATTAGTTAAATAAAAGTATACAGTACTGAAGCAACTTGCAGCAACATGTAACATTTGCTTGCTCAAAATTACTTGGGAGCTTTGCTATGACAATTGTCAATAGCATTTAAAAGTAGTTTTACTTTCCAATATTGATTTTGTACTTTTTTTGCAAAACTGGAATGTTAATATTTAAAGAATTTTTTGTTGGTTGGAGATTTTCAATGCTGACTGGCTGCTAGTAAAGTGAGAACATTTTATCTACATTTAGATTTCCATAGCACATTCAGAAGTAGTGACAAGTATCTAGTTCTACCTTTAAACTCTAAAAGTCATCACAATCAAAACTTTATTCTAGCTTAAGATTTCCAGTTTTATAATATAGAAAACTTTAAAGTTGGGCACGTAAATACTCAAATGTCCAACTCAAAGAGGTGCCCAGATATGTAACGGACAAAAATATAGAAAAAATTAAAAAATTTCAGCTGTAAAATATTTGCCTACACTACTGCTCACAAAATTTCATAAAAATATAAACCATGCAATTCAAATATTTTTTATTTTATACTAGCTATTCACATTTATTTTTGGTAATTCAAAAGAAGTCAGTACTTTACAGTATTTATAAATCGATTTTTTTCCCTCATGAAAATTATTTGTAATGACAAATTTAGTGTACAGTGTGTAATAGGTAAACTAAATATTAACACTGCTCATTATCTTGTCAGCTGTCCAGCCTGGCAAGGTATCTAGAGACATAATAGTACCAGTAAGTGGAGCAATTGTTGCTGACGTAAAAACTACTAAGCATTGCAGACTTCAAATTTTGATTTAATATTACACTTGCGTAGTATTTACATGTTGCGTTTGATCTATAAAACTTTCAAAGTTTTAACTGCCACATTTGCAAACTTGCTATTTAAAGAAATCTCCTCTCAGATTTTATGGACGTAGTAATCACTAAGATTCTTTGCAACTGAGGTACGAGCGAACTGTACATCTGTAAGGTATTTCGCAGCTTTATCTATGAAGTTGCTAATTCGCAATCAGTGTTCTATAAAAATACATGTTTGCACACTATTGCAGCATATTATATCTGACACATTAAACAATGGAAAAGTAAAAAACTTAAGCTAGTATTGGACTCAATCGAAGAGGAAAAATGAATATGTACATAATTGTATATTCATGTCTTGAGAATCTGAAAATTTTACAGAAGGACGGCATATTTAGCTTGTTGAAGACTCACAATAACATTCACAGGTTCAAATACATTCAATGAGTACCCGAATGTCAACAGGCAGCGAATGCACGCCATGTTAAGTGCACTTCTGTGATGTCCCCCAATATCTATTTGCTTGAGGATTCGATTGCATCGATCAAGTTAGCTAGTATATGTACCGCATTGCAATTGTTGCCAGTAATGTAACTGTGACTATTGATAACATGTATTGATACACGTACAGAGGAGCAATGGTCGCAGCCATTACAGGTAGTTTCAAATGACTCAATCCCACAATCACAGTTTGTGCTGCAGGCATGCCACACTGCAGTATTATTAGCAGTCGCATTAATGAGTTACTCCCGAAAACAGTGGTATACTTATCAAGGAGGATAAAAATCCCAAATCCCACTGATGGGACCAAGATAAGCGGACATATGAGAAAAACGCATATTGTTACAATTTTTCTAAGTCTTCGAATCGATGATTCTCTTGTTAACTCGTCAATATTGTCCACTTCTGAGCGTGGGTTTTCCTTCTTCTGAGCCAAACTGCCAAAAAATAATATACATAGCTACTTGATATTCTGAATAACTTGGTAAAGTACACCGATTATACGGGCAAAGCCAGAATATTGTTAAACATGATGTTAAAATTTGATCAGATAAAAAGTCATCCCAGAGAGGCCGAGTAATCCGTTTGCCATTTTCTCAAGTTAGATGCAATGCAGTTATCGAGCCCTAAGTCTAATATCATTGCAGTGCCAGAATTTTCATTTTCATCTACAGATATTTGATGAAAAGAGCACTAAATTTGCTGCAAATTTAAAGGCATGATGCTGACTATAAGCATACTAGATACATTCAATTTTTAGCAGATACTTTGTATTTGATATTTATAATAACTCTTTGCCTTCAAATTAAAAATAAAATCATTTACTACCTAGCTGCCATCAAAAGCGTTTGTACAACAACCAATGGCTCGCCCACTGCATCTATTGCAGAGCCTAAAGGGTATAATGGCGATTTTGTGTCATGAAATAGTCCATCCTTTAAAGGTTCGATTAAGGATAGTGCAACCCCGATTATTACAGCAAGAATTGGCGGTGACAGAAATGTTGCTATTAACTGGCGCTTTATAAAAATCCAGTCAATATTGAACATTTTTGCTGCTACAGAGGAATTTGTTGGAGAAGATTGCATCTGCGATTCCTCTCCGACAAAAAAATCAGTCGTGTTGCAGTTATCTATTGCATTACAACCTTCGGTAATTCCGCCATCCTCAATATTCACGCTGTTCGAGTCTTTCCTTCGACATTTTTCTTCTGCAGTTGTAAGGTAGAAGTCGTTATCAAGATCGTTTGCAATTGAAAGTTTATAAAATCCCCAAGTGTAAAACCATAAATGCCAAGTAATTAAGTACACAAATATCATGCTAGTGGCAGTGGCAAAGCAATTCGAAGAATCTCCACTAAAATCAGAGTTAACAATATCATGATCGCAGAGGCTTTGCATGTAAAGAAGTGGTAAAGAACCACTATTTGGGAAGAGGATAGCGATCTGAGTAAAGCAACATGCAATGAACAAATTTAAAAGTTAGGAAGTACAAAATTTTCACACTAAAAAAAATTATGCACGATAAATATATTTACCTTGATCGCTTTAAAAATATGCAGATCTAATGGAAGAAGTTTTTCGCAAGATGAGGTAATGGTCCAACTAATGCAGCGAACTACTGTGTCGGCAATAAGAAGAGGACTATACTCTAAAAGTGCTGACGCAGATAAATTGCCACCGATGGTAGCGCATATTAGAGCTGGAAGAAAGAGGAAATTCGATAGACGACCAATTCGCTGCATACCTTCGACATCGAAAAATGGATCTCCCCGGGGAAAAACGGCACACAGAAAACCAATTCCACTAACTATGAAGACTTTTGCCATCGCCAGCACGGCCGCTATTAGAATATCTACAGTAGACCCCATTTCAGTGTTTACCTAAAACCTAAAGTGTTGCGATTGAAATCTAATTTACAAACACGGGATATTTGAAATCGTAATGACAATGAAGCGTAATTCCTGCAAAAACAAGTTATGTGTTGAAACTTCCACGATGCGCCAGTCATTATTATTCAGTTAAATGTCACTTTAATAATATTCTGCAAAATATCTTACATTTTAGTCATTTCTACGAAACACTATTGGCTAATCATCAAATCAAAAATTCATTTTTTAGTTCCTAAGAAAATAATTGGGGAAGGGAGGTATTCCGTTTAAATAGTTTAAAGTAGTCCGAATTTTGAAGCCTAGAGTATTGGAGGATCCTAATAACAAGGCGCCAAATAACATTTTAATCTAGGCATTTTTTGTCTCTTAAAAACTCACAATAATTATTGTTCTGCATATCAATTGTCCTTTCATCGCTAAAATTTTACAAAATGAAGAGTTTCGAGGCTACGTAAGTTGCATACATTTAGATTCAATCCTGATGAGTTAATCAATTCAGTAGAATTTTCTTGTATCATGTTTGAGCAGCAAAAATGAGTCAAGTGCAGTGAGGCATGGGAAAAAAACAATTGAAGTGTAGTGGAGGAAATAAATTAAAGTGACCTAAGCATTGCAAGGGGAGAGATACACAAAATAGCACAGCGAAGGGAGATGCACAAGATGACCACAATGCAAAATTGGATAGTTAAACCATTTTTATTCAACTATGAATGAAAATCAATTACAGTCAATTATAAACTTTATTTGTGATATCTTTGGTGGTTGAAAGTTTCACTTCTGATCATGCAGTTTACGGTTTGCAAGTTCATGTTCCATAGCTTGTAATGTACTATAATACATATATCCTTCATCTTGTCTTGTCTTGTCTTGTCTTGTTCATTGATATAGTTGTCAGTCACACGCTATATCTTCAAGTCTGTCACAAAATTTTTACAGATGCCTGAGCAATAGCAAGTGGATGATGTGCTGATTTAACTAAAATATTATTCTATGACTATTCAATTTATATTATATTACCTATTTCTACCAGTAAAGTAAGTTAGTGCCAATTCAATTCATAGTAATGTGACTGGTCAAATTTGTGTAAGAATTGGAAGGGTCCCTTCACACTGAATAGTAAGATGAATTTGCTTGTAAATTGAAGTCAGTACTGTGATTTCTAGCATATTCAGCAGGGCTGCTGCAAGATCAGCCCATTTTTATACAACTCAGTGGTTAGTATCAGTTGTACTGCCAAGAAACTCCTAAACTAGAAAAATAAAAAAGATATGCACTTGTTAGCACTCAACAGGATAGTTGTTAATTTCTTGCTATGCTGATTGAATGTGTGGAGATCAAAAATCTGAGCTGCATGTTTAAAGTATAGCTATGCAATGTGTCAACTATTGACACAGCAAAAAAGGAAAGAATAAAGGTTTTTTAGAATCCAATAGGGATGAAGCCACCCAGTTTTGTTTGGTTCTGTCAGGATTGCTGCATCCAATAAAAGCTAAAATCAGTTAAATATAATTACTTAAAATGTGGTAAGTCATCATTGAATTTAAATAGCAGTTTATGGTGAGTTAATGTTGAACATCAATAAAATTTATGGCAAGTTGTCATTTAACTTAAACTATAAAATATATTGATTAGAAGATTCACTTCTGATCATGCAAGTAGCCTCAGCGGTCTTGTAATTCAGTTTTGTAAATATACTATAGGTTGTAGTTCCTGTCCTGCTTTGTCTTTGCCCAGTCTTTGTTTTGTCTTGTTTGCAACTAGATCTGGGAGTTGAATCTGTTGAGTTATTTGCTGAGGCTAATAGGTTAAAAGGATTTTTGTGCAAATCAAACCCCAGTAGAAATAGGACTACCAAAGTCCCAATGTTAGGAATTGATTTGTACACCGTATCTTCTATTTGAAGATTTTTTGTTAATAGTTTATGTTTGAATATCATTTGTTGAATATGTTGTTGAGATTCACTCTTGGTAATGCATGATGGTATTTCCATAATATACTGTTTCCACATTCTTGCTGTATTTTTTGTATTAGGCATTAGTAGTATTCACTAGATTAAGGAGTTACAACACCCAAAATCAACTATTGAACTTTTCTAATAGAGAGTTATAAGACAAATATGGCCATCTAGGAGTCTAAAAATAGTTTCCTTGTGACAGCCTAAAATTGCACTAAAATTATAAGTTGAGCTAAACTTAGCCATAAATAAATTGATCATAAAATGATTTAGGGGTAGAAGTAGCAACAATGGTTTGGAAATAAAAAAATGTTGAGAAAAAGAAGTTAAAATGAGTAGAGCAGAGAAGCTTTAAAATGATAAATTTTTCAAACTATGCTATATCAACCTTTCTTTATAAACATCTGAAAAAATAAAGCAAATGAACAGCTTTTTTAAAATCAAGAGAAATGAAAAAAATTTAGTTTTATTAATGTATTACAAAAGAAATGCTGTTTAAAATGCAAATCTAATACAGTTATGCTATACAGCTATATTTTTACAGTAGTCCTTCTTCAGTAATGGCTATTGGTAACATGCCTGTTCCTTCATTGTCAATTCAGTACATATAAATTTTTTCACTCTATAGGCATTATTGCTGATTGTTTAATTAAACTTTCATGTAAAAACTGCTTAAATACATTTTTTTAGCTTATTTAAAAATTTACCTTTCAATATTTTCAATGATAAAAAAAGTGCATTGTTCACTTGTGATACTAATCTGACTGTACCATGTTTTGTTTTTGCACCGAAAGGCATAAACTTCTACTTATTATTGTACTTTAACTTAGCATTAACTGATTTTTTTTGTCAAACTTCTGCAAATGGTTGTGATGTCAACTACTTGAAGAATGGAAGGCTTGTGCATTGTATCTTTATGCACCCATTTTTATGTGCAATCAAGAACTTTTCAATATCTAAGACTAACATTAAAAAATATGTTGTTACAAAATAATGTAGTCAAGATAATATTGTGGTATTGGTAGCTTTAGCAGGATTGAGTAATTTGGCTAAATTCATTTCTATAACCAAGATCCCAAATAAGTATCCCAGTAGTTAAAGCTTGGGGTAAATCTGATAGATACAGTTTTATACATGCTAGCTTTGTCATTGTATACGTTCTTAAAATAAAATAATAATACTCTTGAATCATTTTTTTTGTTTTTTCATATGTAAGCTGGAAGATAGATTGTTGTCATATACAACTAAGACAATAATATACCATCTCCCAACAAAACTGAAAAAAATAGATAATGATTGCCATGTTATACTGATCATATATCATGATGGTCTTTCACAAATATAATAAATATGGTTAAAACGTCTAAGTCTAGAAAGTGCAAAAATGTATAAGTATTAATATTAAACCATAGAAAGCAGACATTGCTTTTTGTTGCTCTTGAAATCTACATAACTGAGATAAACTGGCGCAAAAGCAATGTAGATTTTTTATTACACTTTCAACTGAAATCATTCAAGCAATAAGCTTACAATGTTTAGCAAGAGAATGTGCATGAGAAGTAGAAATATGATTTTCAGAGAAAGTTTGGACATTGCAGACAGTTGTGCTCAAATCACTGCTTTTAACTACTAGCATAAGTTGTTTTAATATATTGTTTATGTGATATTTACAAATTCAGTGCATCAAACTTTTGCTAAAAATATACTGACTATAATATGATGTGATAGTGGAAGTGGAAAAACAACAGGGCAGAAAGGGTGCATTCAAAACTGAAACTTGAGCATGGCAAAAAATTAGAGTGCTAAGTTTGAGTGTAATGTTGTAACTTAAGTAGAACTTTTGGTAGATTTTATTGAACACACCAATATATTTTTAAACTTGAATAAACAAAATGGCCCGAAAAATAGTTGTTCTTGTCCAAAGTGCTTTTCAAGAAGAATTTACTATGCTGTGTAATGAACTTGATGTGTTGAATGTAGTGTTATGCCAAACATATGAGAGCTCATTAGCAATGGGTTATCCAACATACTAGTTAGAAAAATTTGCAGCAGTTTTGAATCTGCAAATATTTATCTACTTTTGTCCAATTTTTGTGATTGAAACTTGAAACACTATTGGCAGTATTCTTGTTTGATACTCTATATATTAAGAATCAGTCATTGATGATGTTAGCAAAAATAGTAGAACACTTTTCTAGCTATTATGGTTCTAAGCTAAAGTTGCAGCTCTTTTGGAAGGAAGCAAATTTTCTTTATGCACAGACTCATGGTTTTTGTGGAGATATGCATTAATGTAATTCCCTAGTACAAAAACCAGGCTCAGCATTTTATTGTTTTTTATAGTAATGACATCAGCATATATAAATGTCGATTTTGACTGCCAAGTTTTACCTCAATTGCCAAACTTTGCCTTCAATATAGATTCAACTTACTAAACACTTCAAAGACTTTTAATTTAGAACAATGTCAACATTTCATTTAAAATGAGTTAAAAAAATGTGCAATGCCAAACAAGCATTGCACAAATTACTAAGGAAAAAAAGCAATGAAAATAACAAAACAAAGAATGTACAATAGATAATAATGTAGAAGAAAATTGGTACTTATTGCAGTACCAGAAAAACAAACTTACTGTGCTTGTCATCATAGATGTTGGAAGTAAATGAGATTTTAAACTGATTGCACAAGATTCTAAACTGACCGCACAAGATTCTAAACTGACCGCACAAGATTTATCCCACATACTGCAAGTTTTACTCAATAGTTTGTAATCGCACAAAATTGCATTAGTATTTCATGAAAATTTTTGAGGCATGCATAATATTTTGAGGTATATAGAGAACTGGTTAATGCAATTCAGAGGTACAAAAGCAGTGTAGTCCTAATGTACCATCACCATGATGGAAAGTATTTAGCTAGAAAAAGTGAAGAAAAAAAGGAATGAGCCTATTATATTTTGCTATTACTACAGTGTGTTAGGAATTAACCTCTAAGGGACTTAATTCTATTCTGTAGCTGCAGTACATTTCTCCTAATGCTATGTTGAAGTTTCAGTTCTGACTATGAGAACAAGTTCCCGTTTGAATTATAAGAACAAGTTTCAGTAAGTGATATTTTATTGTGCTGATAGAGTTATCATACTTCTATCAACACAATTTAGGATGTAATAATATTTGTATTCTGTCACAGGTTTGTTGCGCTTATGTTGCGTGTTACATTCCTAACAGTGAGTGTCAAAAAATGAATTAGTCATTGAATTTTTCTTAGCAAAAGATTTACTGGTAAAATTGTTGACAGTTGACAATACAGTATTGAAACTTTTGCCAGTAAATGCAAAATAGTTCTTACTGAATACTTGTCAAAATACCCTAAATAAAATGAACCAGTAGTCTTATGCAAAGTTTTTGTTAAATGCCAGTATTTATTTGTAACTATGTGTTTGAAGTTGAAAGATATTGTCATGAACCATACTGTTACAGATCGGATTCAGTTATTATTGGCCAAGGACTCGGTACCAACCGAGTGACTCGGTTTTCAGCTCTGAGTCATTATGAAATGTTGTTTGCGTTGCGAAGGTCACTTTTCGCAACGCTTGTGAGATAAGTTAATATACTGTTGTACTATTTTTCTTGCTCTTTCTTGCAGTACTTCTCAACCAGTTTGGGCGCAGTCCTCATAGATATATTGTAGTTGCACTATCAAATGCAGTGATACTACATTTGTAAGCTTTGCTGTTTGATGAAGCCTTTCAAGAAGGTAGTAAAAACAAACTGATAATAGATGCTATAGTTTTACTGTTGGCTGCATAAGACAATGGCTTCTTTTGCAGCATTATGTAACATAAAGCAGTAAGATTAAATGAAAGAGATTGTAGCAATCAGTTGAAAGTTTGACAATCAGAAAGTCTGACCTCAAGCTCAAAAAAGAATAAATGCTCATACAAATTTGTTTTTTATCCAGATCACTGTCAAAGTAGGCTAACCTCAGATTTGAGCAATTCAATGAAAGTAACACTTAATGTTGGTATGCAAAAAAATCAAATTAAACAAAAAAGAAACAAACAATAAAATATGTTAATTAGAACATTATTTTTACCGCTCAAACGGAAACAACAAAACAAAAATTCAACAAAGATTTAAGTTGAACATATGTCAGAAATCTACATTGACCTATTTATATACTACTTATTTATTGTACTGCTAAATATATATTTTCAAGAACTTTAATGAAATATGTAGAACTATTCAACAAATATGAAGCATAAAAAGTCAAGAACCCCAAACTATAATCTGCACAGCTAAAACAAACAAAACCCTGAAAATCACCCTCCAAATTCTTATCAACATAACCAGTAAGTAGTAATTTGATGGGATTAACAAAAAACCTCAGGAAGTATGAATTTACATGGAACTTTCTTTACAGCATTGTCGAACATGCTTGGTTTTAATAGGAAGTTCAGCAGCTTTAGAAATTCAGTGATAAGACAGTATTGCAGTATCAGCATTGCCATAATAACATTAAGTGCAGGTATGAATTAGACTGTGTACCATACACTGGGAAAGGTAGTTTCTTTGTGCATTAAAAGAGAGGTAAAAATAATTAAGAATAAATTCTTCTCATACACTACTCATACAGCTGGAGTAAATTGTAGATTAGTTGCATTCAGCCTACACTATGCAAAAAGGTAATTAACATACAGATTCTGATTGATACTAGTAATACCATTATTTTCAGCTGCAAAAGTATAATCAGAAATATTTTCAATCCAGCAGTGGTAGTAACGTTAGCAAAATTTTGAAGTAATAGCTTGGTAAACTGCATTTTAGTATTACCAGTAATGCTAGCAACATCAACATGAATGATCATTATAAAGTTGCTACTGTCAACAATATCCATCTTGATATGTTTGCTAGCTTTAATGTATAGAAAACTAATTAAGGTAAATACCTTGTTGAGTATTTATCCTATGTATAATATGCCTGTTGATGCTGTTAATACTTTCATTGAGCTTGTAGGCCACAGTACACTTAGAGTTAAAAATATCAAATGATATCATTATGGTTTCATGTTCAGCTCTTGATATTTATAAATTTTGTCCAAATAAAGGGATATATCTATTTCAATAGTATAATTTTTAACTTATTATAATGGTAAGTGAGACTAAATGCTAGGTGGATACAATCATTGCAGTGTATTCACATACTAAATCATACATATATTTGGTATGTAGGAAAAAATCACTTAATGATATACTGCATTCTATGTTTGTACTGTTTACTGTAGTCTTGTGTATTATCAGAAAAAAGGCATCCAAAAACGTTGCCAAATACAGTTGCACTGGATTACCCAATATGACTTAGCTCAAGGCTTGAGTTTTCTCTTGTAGGATGAATGATAAATATTTGTCTTTAAAACTGCAACTACGGTAGCATGAAAGTACTTAAAAGTTTCATCATCTTTAATCTCTTTGAGTACAAATATGGATCAGAGAGAAATACTGTGCATGATCTTTATCTAGGTATTCAGGCATAAAGTCAGCATACTCATTTACATTATCTTATATGACAATAAAAAGAAGTCTTTGATGAAATGTTGGAATACCAAACAAATATCATGTCTAATAGAACTATCTAAGTATTTGGAATGCAATAGCCCAAATGTAAGAAGAAATGGACAAAAATTAGGACATATGTGTTGTATTCAGTAATTTGCATTAATAGAAGTGAAAATATTATATCAACACAACAAAAATACATGCAAGCTGATTATCCAAAATATATGACTCTCCTTGAACTTCTACTGATGTGACTCTCCTTAAATCTAGAATTGTACAAATCCTATTGAATTGTATAGTTGCACAAATCTTCCTGAATTGCACTGCAGCTACAAACGGAATTAGCACTTTAGGAAGTTAGTTCCTAATACTAAGTTCAATGAAGTAAATGTTGACATATCATTCCTTCTTCAACTAATCTTAACTTTTAGGCAATTGAAAATGATGTACATCTCATACATAATTGAGAGAACTGCCTGCCAAGGAAAATTGCATCTAGTGAACTAAACTAAAGCACCTCACCAGAAGAATTTCTCAACCAAAATATATGAATTACAATTGAAGTTGTAAAGAACAATATGATTGGAACGTACCATGCCATATGAAGCAGATCATGGCCATTTTATTGACAGATGTTAGAATATAACTAAGTTCATGTACAACATTAAGATAGGCGTATTTCAACTAATAGTCAGTAGTTTTGATTTCATTGTAATGCAGGATATGATGTTTACTAATGGCAAATGAAAACTATTCAACACGGATTTGTTTATGCAACTCTGAAGCCTGCATCTTGTGTTAAAAGCCTTTTGCATTAAGTAAAGTGTGGGATTAATTGGAAAAAACTTACATAAATTGTCTATCCACAGGATATCAATAGTTTTTCTTAATTTATAAAGGGTTTATGAAGCAACAAAAGTTGGTGTTGCATGAGATATACAATGAAGTTTTGATGAAGGTCATCAGTGAAACTGTTAGAAAAACACAAACAAAACAAATAGTATAAAAACAGAAATAGTATTTGATTTTAACCTACATATGTTGCTGAAAGAGAGATAACTTTTGTAACATACAAAACATAGTAGCATGAAGGACAGGGTTCAGTTCTCTGAAGTATCTTAGAACTGGAACTGAAATCAAACTGAAACCAAGCTGAAACTGAACTAAAACTGAACTGAAACCAAACTGAAACCGAACTGAAACCAAAATCAAAACGGACAAATTATGCTGCAGCTACAAAGAAATAAGAACTAACCTTTAATAGAGTTAAGTCCTAACAGAAACACACAATATTACACTAGTTATCTATATAAGGTGCAAATATTTTGTCGGCTAGAACAAGAATGATAAATTTGCTATTGTGTAAGGTCTATGTTGTTATATGATTTATGTAGAATATATACTTAGTTTCATGAAAAAGATAAGTCTTGCAATAAATGTGTCACTGCCAATGGGACTTTTATAATCGTCTCCAAGAGATTAGAAGTATCTGAAGTTAACATGGTGCATTAAACTATGCAAGTGCATGGCAGGATTAGCAATAATGGCCAAAGTAAAAATTATATTATCCGATGAAAGATTTTCAGTAGTAACTAAGTTGATGTCAAGAAAAAGAGGCATTGCATAGTTACTATGCCCTAGTCCTGGTGAACAAAGAGAAAGATCCTTGTATACTTCATATTGCATCAATTTCAACTGTGATATGAGATTAGTAATAAGAACAAGTGGGAATTTCCTAGTAGCAAGACAGTTTACTTGCCAATTTCAGTGTGAACCTTGATGGTTTCATTTCAAGTGTTCAAAACTTGAAATATTTAACCCCCCCCCCAAAACTGATATATTGATTAAACCAGATTTTTAATCTGCCATGCTAATAGCTTTTCCAATTACCACAGGATCTGGACATATCAACTCTATACTTAGAAACTGCATAAATCTTTGAACTTTTACGTCATATGTTACATCCGACTGAGGAGTGTTTGGTACAGGCATGCTCTCAGAATAAGAAAAGATTTACATAGCATAAGTCTCAGTAGATACATTAAAAATCTGTCCCTAGAAAATGTCCTTTTGATTTTGGAAGCAAATAGATCACCAGACCTTGATGGGTCTAATAATGAGGATCTATTTGTATTATTTGATATAACCTTATCCCAAATTAAAAAAATTAACAAAAATAATGATGAAACCAAACTGGCAGATAAAGTAAGACATGAGGAATAATAAGGTATATAAGTTATGTAGTAAGACTAATGAATTGTATTAAGTGTAAGCCAGAAAACCAGAACAATATAACACAGAGATACTACACGTTCAATACTATTTCATTTATCTTAGTTCATGTGTTGACAAGTATGAATCTTGTCAACATTTTCAACCTATGCTTGCACATACAAACCAAATTAGATCAATATAATTACAAATCCTTGAAAGAATTGTAGATAAATAAACAATACACGGCAAAAACATATTAGATCCTGACATGCGTCCCCCTTGCCATAGATTCCATCCATTCTTGAAATCAACTCTTAAAATCATTCACTAGATCTTGACAATTCAATAAATTTTCTTTGGATTCCAAGGAATTGTCAGAATCAGGGTATCCTCTCTAAGATATTAAAAAATGGTGTTTTCCACAAATCTTCTTCACATCCAAAATATTTTCTACATAAAAGTTGCCATTATCCTCAATATGTACTGGTCGAGGTAAATAATGCTTTCAATCAGGAAATTTGGACATTTTATGACAAGATAACAGAGATATGTGAAAAACATTATATAATCTGGACATGCTAACCGAAAGTTGTAATTTATATGCCACTGGACTGATTTTTTTAATGATTTGGTACGGTCCTAAACACTTCCAGTCAACTTTTGCACAGGGTCTCCTAGTCTTGATATTTTGCCTACTGAGGTATACAAAGTCACCAACTTGATATTCTTCAAAATCCTGTTTTTGATCTGCAAAGTGTTTAGAGGACTCGTTTGTAATTCTCAATTCTTTCTTGATGATTCCCACTGTTTCACAAACTGATTTGATGTAATCCTGAACTGTAACTGGTGACTCTGGAAGTAATTCTGTTGATCTGTCTAGAACAGCTTCATAACCGTAATTGGCACAGAAAGGTGACATGTGAATACTGGAATGGAAACATGAGTTGTAACACAGTTCAGCCATGGGTAAATTCTTGAGCCAATTCTGCTGTTGTTGATCTGAATAAATCTGTAGGTATTGTTCTAGTTCTTGATTTACATGTTCTGTTTGTCCATCCGTTTGCGGGTGGTAAGCTGAAGATAGTGATTTCCCCACACCATAGTTCTTTAGTAAACTTGACCAAAATTTTGAAACAAAAATAGATCCCCGATCTGATACAATGTCACGGAGAAAACCATGAATTTGAACAATATGTTCCATAAATAAATCTGCCAAGTTGAATGAGTTAATATTTTTTGTGCATGCAATGAAGTGACTCATTTTGATGAAATGGTCTACAATGACCAAAATAGAGTCTACTCCCCCCACCAACGGTAAATCTGTAATCAGGTCCATCGAAATGGAGTACCACGGATGAGGCAGAATTGGTAAGGGCATTAATAATCCAGCCGGTTTATGTTCCAGCTTTGCACGGGCACATTTCACAGGAGTTTATATAAGAAGTGCAGTCACGACAATAAGTGGGCCACCAATAAGAGTGCAATATCAATTCAAAGGTCTTTTTCACTCCAGGATGACCCGCAAAAAGCGAATCATGACACGCTGTTTGTATGTCTAATTTTAAGGATTTGGGTATGACAATTCGGTTCCAAAACATCAAACAGTCATCAACAACTTGATAATTTTTATCTTCATAATTTTGTGCTAATGATCCATCTTTGGCTTGGGCTATTTTTATACAATCCAATAATGCTGGTTTATCTGCTGTGTGTGTTGCTCCTAATAGAAATTTATCCTTGGACAATAATACTTGCTCTTGGTTTTTGACATGCATATCTTCAGGTCTAAGTTGATAGCCAATGTGCCAGCTTAACGTATCGGGTTTTTTGCCTTGAGTACCCAGTCAAAAAATAATCTGAAAAATAAAATCAGTTAAGAATAATGACCATTGTACCTGACGTCAATTCAGCTTTTCAGACGTTGAAAAATGTAACAGGTTCCGATGATCCATATATAGTTGAACAGGTTCTGTATTGCTTAATAGAAATGGTCTCCATTAGTAACAGCACGCTACAATTGCTAATAGCTCCTTATTGTGTACTTCATAATTTATTTCCGGCGGCAAAAGTTTTCTTGAATAATGCGCAATGGGACACATAACTCCATTATGTTCTTGTGAGAGTATTTCACCAATCGCAAAGTTGGAAGCATCTGATTTGACAATGAATGGACAAGAACTATTGGGATGGTGTAGTGAATTGGCAGTCTGAAATGCTTGTTTTAATTCTCTAAAAGCCCTTTGACATTCTTCAGACCATATAAAAGATTGATTTTTTTTCAAGAGTAATAGCATCGGAACAATAATACTTAAGTACTTTGAAATGAACATTCAATAAAAATTTGTAAATTCCTAAAATGATTGTAATGTCTTTACATTTGTCGGGGTAGGCCAGGTGTCTATACTCGATATTCATTTTGAATCCATTTCAATACCAGTGTCAAATATAATGTACCCTAGGAATTTGATCTTTGTAACGGAAAATATGCATTTTTCAAACTTGGCATATAACTTATGATCATATAGACGCTTTAAAATACTTGGAACGTGACCTTGATGTTGTTCTAAATTCTTGGAATATATCAATATATTGTCCAAATATGCAATACAAAAAATGTCCAGAAACTCATGCAATATTTTGTTCATCAAATTCTGAAAAACAGCGGGAGCGTTGGTTAGCCCAAATGGCATTACTCAGTACTCGAAGTGCCCAATGTGGCAACAAAAAGCGGTTTTCCTCTCATCCCCCTCTTTTATCCATACCAAGTTATAGGCACCTTGTAAGTCAGTCTTAGAAAATATGCGAGCATGCAAGAATTTATACAACATTTCATGTATTAAAGGTAACGGGTACCTGTTCTTGATAGTAACTGCATTTAATCCATGACAGTCTATTACTGGTCGCGATTCTCCGCTTTTTTTCTTAACAAAGAATATAGGGGCTCCCACGGGGGATGTGGAAGGTTAAATACAACCTCTCTTTAATTCCGTATCCAGATAATCCTTTAAATCTTTCAATTCAGGTTCAGATAGGGGATATATTGGACCCCAAGGTACCTTTTGTTTGGGTATTATATTAATTTCCATATCATATTTACGATGTTCTGGTAGGATATCAGCTTCAGATTTTGAAAAAATAGAGCTATATTCACAGTACTCTGGGGGGTAATTTTTTCTGAATTTCGATTTATTCCTCATTTAAGCCTGAATCAAATTTAGGTGTTTTGGCAGGATTGTCACAAGGTATTATATCATCATTCTTGGTATTAAAAATTTTATGACTGGAATTCAAATTTTAAAGGGATTCATCAAGTTTCAAACTTGTGGCGGGTACATTAACAGGCAACTGAGCTACTTCTGCTCCACTCGTACACCCCTTGTGCACAAGATTGTGCGGTTTGAAAATATCTATTTCTAGTGCTGATTTTTGCTAATCAATTTTGGACTGTACTCTTTGAGCCAATCAATACCCAGAATAATTTCAGAATGGCTAAAATTAGCTACATGTAATTTGAACTCAAATTCAATTTTATTGATCATTAAATTATCCAACACATAATACTTTATAGCTCCTGACGGTAATGGGGTGTCATCAATAACTTCAAAAATAATAGGACTTTCAAGGGGGTGGAATTTTAATCCTAATGATTTGGCAAACTCATAATTTATCAAAGAACAATTGCATCCCAAATCAACTAAAGCACATACATTAAACTTTCCCATTTCACTATCTCCAATCAAAACTTTAACATAGATTTGTCTGAATTTACTTTCTGGGGTCATTGCAATTAGTTCACTTTTTTGATCAGGAATTTTAACTTTCATAGGATTATATTGTAGGGTATTTAATGAACTATTACAGGAAATTAAGTCATAAGAATCAGACCCACAATATAAATAGATTATACTATCTTCATTATTACCTTGAGTCAACCCAATAATGTTCTGAACATCATTTCCATGATGACAGTTCTTACTACAACTCTTCCATTTCTCACAGTAAAATTTGACGTGCCCTGGTTCTCCACAATAGAGGCAAAGATTTTCTTTAAATTGCCTTTCATGTTCAGCATTAGATAACGGACCACAAGTCATTCCAATCACCATATCATCAACTTTATTATTGGCTGTTTGAACATTGTTAGTAATAAAACTTGATTGAAATTTTTGTTCTGTTCGGACTTCCTGCCTGTACTCCATGTGACAATTATCAATCCAAGCAACTAAGTCTTAAAATTCTTCAATGGTATTTGGGCAGTTGTGATTGCAGAGTGAGCTCTTTATCTCATGATTTAATCCTTTGTGAAATGTACCTATTAAAGCTGCTCCAGACCACCTTAATTGCATAGAAAGCCGCTGGAAATTGGAAATATACACACTGGCTGGACGTTTACCCTGCTTTAACTCCAATATTTCAAACTCAGCTTGCCGCAGACAATTTATATCACCAAATATAACAGTAAACATTCTCTCAAAGGATTCAAAAGAGTTTAAGATTGCATGGTCCAATTCCAAATAAGGTATTATCCACTTGAATGCCGTGCCTTGTAACAGATTAATAGCAAATAACACCTTCAAATTTTTTGAAATAAAGCAAGAAGGTTGCGCACAAAATATCACTTTCAACTGAAGTATAAACGTTTTTGATTTTTCTCGATCGCCATGAAATGCATCCGGAATTAATATCTTTGGTTTGTGTTCCATGCGTATATCTGTAGTAATACGCGATGATTGTTCCATTACTTCTGCCTGCCATTCCTAAACACTCATTGTTAATTGTTGCTGTAGGACCTCAACTTAATGCATTAGTTGTTGGTTCTGTAGAATTAGTTGCTGCACCAACTCCGTAGAAGTATTCTCACTTATTCTCTTGTCAAACTGTGAAAACTAATGAATCGTATCAAGTGTAAGCCAGAAAACCAGAACAATGTAACAGAGATACTACACGTTCAATGCTATTTCATTTATCTTAGTTCATGTATTGACAAGAGTAAGTCTTGTAAATATTTTCAACCTATGCTTGCACATACAAACCGAATTAGATCGATGTAATTACAAATCCTTGAAGGGATTGTAGATGAATAAACATAGTACACAGCAAAAACATATTAGATCCTGACAGCAGGAAATAATTTCTGTTTATCAAAAATGACAATCTTTATTCCGTTTATTATATCCAACTGCATCATCGCTAATCCCCAAATAAATTTTTGGCCAATGTAGCTGTCAGGATCTAATCTGTTTCACCATGATTTAATATTAAATTGTGACTCTATGGACTTAATTTGTCTTATTTTTGTATTCTAGTAAAGTACGTTCCCATTAGTGTGTTCTAATAAATATGTTCTCATAAGCATGTTCTCATAAGTGTGTTTTCATGTGTGTGTACTCTTAAGTAGTATTGTGTTGATAAGATTCATTCTTGGCAACACATGAATAGGGATTAATACATTATTAGCTGTGTGTGTCTTCTTTGGGTTTCTGGTGATGTTTATTATTGGTTATATGCATAGTCTTTAATCTATTGATTCCTAACAGTAGCCAAAGTTGCTTATACTATAAGTGCAAAAATACCAAATTGTTTTCATTCACCAATGTTGTAGATGTGCTGCAATGTATATTTTTATAAAATGCCAGTGCACATTTCCAAATTTGGACAAATTAAAGTTGATATTAGTTTTTGGCCCATTCAGTACATATAGCTGGTTTCTTCCAAAAAGGAACTGTATCATTATATTATAGGCAGTGAACTAAGTTGAATGAAATCAAATGGAACCATGTTAATATACCATTTTCAATCAAATTCAATTATCCAATTTGATTGACAGAAAATTGAATCGAACCCAATGCATTTAGGTATCTCTAACTCAGTACATCTGTGGTGTGAAAAAGAAATTTGATCACAACAGGTAAAACAAACAAAAACAATTGCAACAAACTAGACAAAGTAGTATGGTAAGACCATATTATATCAAAGTATGCGTGAAGGGAGCTTCTCTGAAACAACAATGATGTTCTGCACAGTAGCAAGGTAATAGAGCAAAAAATAGAGAAGAGTGAGAGATACTTTTAATTATCAAATGTTGAGCACACATTGGCCAGATATTGAACTATGAGGTTACTCCGTTGGGCATTTATCAGAGATGTTGGTTTGGGAAACACCAAGAAAATACTTTGTGGAATAATGAAATGTGGTTTAAACCTTGAAGATGTGAATATTGTTGGAAGAATCTTTTTCACATGTAGGATTAAAGATAAGGAGTATGTTCCAATATTGTGACATGTAGGTTTCATAGTGCCCCAAAAGTAAATTACAGCGCAAAGATTTCCAGAGATAAGGAGTTCAAAACTAAACTGGCAGTGCTCAAAGGTTTGACACAGAGTGTGATATAAAATAAAAGTCCTAAAAGTTTAAAGTTTTGTCAGTGTGGGATACTCCTAGTTAGATATGGGAAACAGAGCTTAGTGATCATCTCACAATCTCATCAGAGGATGGAATTCATAATGGAAATGAATTCTTTGTTTTGCCTTTTGATATCTATTTCCCTAAAATATTTTATCAGACTTATTTAGCTCATGCATATCTTCAGAGATACTGGTACTACCATACTCACTAGAGATATTAATCTTATACATGTTGAGGAGGATAAATAGCTCCCCTCCCCCAGTATTTAATATATGTGCAAGCCTGCAAGCAGTAAATACTGTATCCAATGTTCACTTTACCTGGATACCTTGTAAAGCTGGGACATCTGAAAAGCTTGTGAATCTTGTACTAAGAGATTCCATTGCAGTACATATTCATTTTAAAGCCACTCCTGTACAGAACTAAAGTAAGGGTAAAATCACCAAAAAGGGAAGAAACTATCCTTCGATGTTATCCAGGTGCTATGAATGTGCAAGCAAAACAAGCAAGATGTAAAATGACAGCAACAAATGAGTGTATTGTATGCAAACACAATTGTGTTGCTGGAAGTAAATATACTTCATAGCAGCACACAAATCATAGTTCTAACCTGTCGCCATAGTCTGTCACCACAACCCAATATATTGAACATTTGCTTGCCTCAAAAATACTGTAGAATTCCGCAGCTATAAAATGAAATTAACCCTATAAGGCATTAATTCCTAACACCTGGGCTTCCCTAATGGTGCCAGCAGTGGCTCTGCTATTGACCCTGGGGCCAACAACATTAACCAATAGTAATGACTGAAGTTCATCAATAGAATCATTTTATGATGCAAAAAGATGATTTCTATTCCTTGTATTGGGCTCTCAGCCAATTAAAATTGATAGCACCAATCATCATCATAGGCACAAGAGTAAAAAAAGGAAATCGCTTGTCTCCAAAATATGTGCTTAAAATGTGATTTCATTTTGTACAAATCTCAAATAGATTTGTGAATAGCATGGAAAGAAATTTATTTATGACGTCTCTCTCAACCGCAAGCGTAAGTTTTAAAGTTATTATCTACTTCATATTTTTCAGTGCTGTGGTTGATATGTTTGCTTGCCTTAACTTAGTCTGTTTCGCAGCTATAGTTTTCTTAAGCTCTATCAAAGAGCAATCCATTGCATTCACGGTCAATAGCTCAAGGTTTACTAGATATTCTGGTCGACATACATTGAATAAACAATGTCGGATGTCAGCGGTAAGCGCTCTAGATGCCTAGAAAAAGATTGAGATATAATTTCTGATACTCTTTTTAACAATTTGCTGCAGGGCGATCCAACTTCATTTGATGTCATCATTGACGAACTTCTCAATACTTCACGACTCGCTGATGCGGTGGCAAAGGTTTTACAGTTGAATGTATACTATGTATATATATCCAGTAGTGCATAATTACATATGTGCACTCTTCATTAAGAATGTTAAGCAAATTGCCCAACCTGGATTCTTTCTTCGTGTGGCTGAAAGAGCAGACATGGCAAATAACTTTTCGAAGAGGTCAGCATAGCTAGTCATATTATTATTATGAAATGAAATCGAGATAGTTATGGGCTAAATACTAAATATTTTTGAATTTATTTAATTTTTGTATCCTTACATCATCAGGTCATTGTACGATAAAATGGCTTCAGATGTCACGGTTGTATTGCAAGATCTACTGCAACTGGTGGAGAAAAAGATGGATAGATCACAAAGGTAACAGCATTTTCGTTAATGATTACATCTCTCTTGTCTAATATGTTTCTAGTGATTGTGCACCGAAATAAAGCTTTCACAAAATATACTTTTTCCACTTTGCAATGCACTTAACTCAAGAATTTAAGAATTTTTTTTACTTTCATTATTTTTTAAGCATTACTGAAGTCATTGTATCGTCCTGTGCTGAGCCTAATTCAGGCGAATTTTTATTACCACTTTCGGAAGAACGATATGCATGTTTAAAAGATTGCGTCCAACGTAATTTTGCCGAATGCAAAGATCCAGCCTTCTTGAGTACAGTTCAATCATGGGTGAAGAAAAGCTCATCAGATGGGTTAGATGGCATGGTCATTGTATTACAGAAGGTAAATGCGTAATGAAACAATTTGAAATGAGTGCTTATTTTGTGCCTTTTCCATTTAGGGTTATAATTTGAGTGTACTCGATTATTAGCCCATACGATAATTTTTCTGACAATTTTTAAACCGTGAATGAATAGGTAATGCAAGTGTATTCGTCGGAATCCATCAAAGATATTCTTCCTTTTCCTGACCAACATTCATCAACTAGTGCACTGTTTTTGAGATTGCTTGAAGCTGATGCAGATTCATGGGACACTATTCTATATCAAGGAATGAGTACCAACACCGAGGTATTTATTTTTTTGTGATATTTACGTTGCAGTCCTTAATAAGTGATACGAATATTTAAAATTTTAAAGAATGCAGTTTCAAAAGAAGCCCTTCTAGGTGCTATCCAAACAGCAGTAGAAGGTGCTGTGCTGACCAAAGATAATGGATCTTTAACTCAACAAGTGCTAGCTCAATATTTGGCTGAAATGGCGACACGCATTGAATTTGTGTCAAATTCAATGCAGTGATAAATTAATTAAATAGTTCAGTGCTTGCATTTTCAATTGCTTGCAGATAGTAATTTCATATTCTCAAATGAATATTTTTATGAGTGTTTTGAAACAGAAAACTCTGCTGGCATTTATAGTTGGCAAAATTTTTTCTACCATGCATGGGTTTTGTACCCATTGGCAAAGCTAGGAATTTCCATGAGATTTGACATTCGATGTTCTTGCATGTATCACACAAAATACAACGCATGTGTGAATAACTTAGGTTTTTTAATAGCACTTGCTGTTCCTAAGCTCTAACTTCACAGACTGTAACTTGAGAAGTATTCTTTAATATTTTTAATGTCGAATATACACAATTATTACTTACTGTACTAACTGACATGGTTAGAATTAGACTTGCAAGAAATAACGAAGTTATTTGAAGCATGTGCTCAATCATGCATCAGCAAATATTCCAATTGTGTAGAGAATGAAATAAGTTATTCACTGGTTTCTACCACTGAATTTATGATATTATTAAATAAAATTGTGCTAAAAAAAGATTGTCAGCTTGTTTCCTTCACCGTTGTCTGCAAGCAATGAATATCTAATTCAATTGACAAAAACTGGTCAGATTGATGTTAAGGGCAGTATTCAAATTCTGTTTACAACTGAAAAATGACATCACTGCCTTCTCATGCTCATTCAGATGAAAAAATTTGAGAAGAATGGGTACGAGTTTGTTCGCTTTGCTTATTTGGCACTAGAATTTGAATTAAATAAATGCACACAAAGATATGCATAATAAAAATTACAAATGATATGACCCGAATGGATGGCTGACTGATTGATAACTTACAAGGGATATTGTGACTCCCACCGTTTGTACTATTAGCCAGAATGAAAATAACCTTTTTTCCACCATCACTTTTTATGGCGAATGTTACAAAGATTCTGCTGAAGATATTTCATTCGTGTAAAATGAAAACTAAGTAAAAAATTTATTGCTTATAAATTGCAACAAAAAATGAGACACTTATAACGTAATTGTCAAATTGATAATATCTTAATGCACACTGTATTATTAATTTATTTGATTAAGAAGTTAGTGTTTAGTGAAACTAACATACTTGAAAATATAAAAATGTGAATCCGATTGTTTTAATGCAATAGGGGATCATTAGCTGGTCTTTCCAAAGCCCCTTTGTCCTGGTTTATCCACTCTTTTCAATTCAATATTAAAAAGCAGTGTCTTATCAATAATTCCTGTATTCTGAAAAGCGTAAATCCAAACGGAAAATTATTAAACTTAAAAATGTATGTACCAAGTAAAAAACTATAATTAGTCATGGTAAAAATAAGTGAATTCAATAAAATAGAAAACGAACCTCTAAGACAAAATCAAGAGCTCTATTTCCACTAAATGTAGAAGGTTTTGGGCCGACTTTATTATGCTTTTTGTCAGAATCAGGATACCCCATAGAATTTGGAATGATAACCTGAAATTTAGGAATTCAAATTAAATAATATATCTTTCAACAAGGCAATAAATATGCCAATGTGAATTTATGAATCCATCATGAGTATTTATTGCTTGCATGTGAAAGAAATCTTTCTATAATTAAACTTGCCTGACGAATTCCTCCAACCTTCATGGTTAACACTGCCTCTTCCAATCCACGAATAACAGTTCCATCACCAATAATGAATCGAAGAAGTTCAGTGTCACCCGCAAACGCACCACCTTTTATCTATACCACGATGTAATTATAAGGGTACAATTAAATTTGATTTTGAGAATGGATCAATAAGATCGTTTTAAGAGAGAAGAAGTATAACCCCATTGATATGCATTGACTAGCAACACTTAAACGAAAATTGGCATACAGCACAACATATATGAGTATGCATGTGCAACATCGTGTAAAGGATATCAAAAATAAGTTGCTAGTTTTTGAGGTTCTCACCGAATTTTTTAGTTGAAAGGGTCGTCCGTAATATCCTATTGTATACCCTTCCCAATCAAGTATAACTCTATTTCCCACATCTGGAATATCACCACTGCCAACCTGAATAAGCGAAAGGTGTACATGGTGGTGCACATAATTTAATGGACTTTTCTACGTAAAAAACATCTATATCTTTTTAGAAAAGTGGTCTAACAATGACATTCCGTATTGACCACTAATAATCAAAGAGAAATTTATTGTAGGAAAGAGATAATAATATCAAAATGCTAAAAAGAAATTTAAATCTAGGTTTTTGATAAAAACGGAGATGTTTATACCTTTAAGTCCTTATACTGGATTCCAGATGGCAAGTTTACAAAATCTGGATATTTAGCTCGTGGTTTCCCATAATCTAATCCTCGTAATGCTGGCATATCTTCAAATTGTGAAGGTTCATCTTCTGGGGGAAGTTGAATCTGTTTAATCTTTTCGACAAAAAAACATCGCGCTTGAACTGACAATTCATCAATACACCAGCAAAATAAGTAGTAAAAGGTAAATTTTAATGCGTACTCGTTTCGTCGAAGCAGCCGATACGTCAACAGTCGTAGCAAGAAATGCAGAGACACTAATGATTGTTTGCTTCAAAAAATTTTGTCTTTCCAATGAGCATGTTTTCGTCACAACCCGATACGCCAAAGCAAAGAGAGATAGATTCGTCATTATGCTCAACAGCGTATATAGCTTTATCATTTGGAAAACAATCCAGTTAAACTTCGAATACTGCTATCACATAATAAACAGTTTGATAAAAGATTAATAAGTTGAACTTTTTTATTGGGGTACTGATAAGGATAATATCGTTTTCTTCGTTTATTAGTCACAAATGTTTTGCACACGCACATACTTTGCTATGTTGTTTAGACTGTGCTAGCTCATCAGTGTCAGCGTAAGAAAAAATGGCTGGAAAGAGCTCTCCGGTGCATGGAGTTGAGGTGCTGAAGTAAATAGATCGATTTGTTTTGTTTACTCGAATATTTATTGTTGTTTTCTAATTTTTGCAAGTAGTTGGAACCATTAATTCACAATGACATTGGTCCCGAATATAGAAGGCTCTCGGACTCCTTTCGCGATAAAGAAGAAAAATTACGAAAGAGAAAGCGATACTCGCGCCGAAGGCGTCCACCTCCACCGAAAACTACAGCTGCTGCAATTTTGATGTTAATTGGTGGAATCGCTCTTTCTACAACCGGATGCTTTCTTTTTTTCTCCAAGCCAGATGAAAGTGATAGAGCGCTCGCGTTGCTTCTAGTTGGTTTTTTGCGTAAGCTTACATTATTTATATTTTTAACAAGTAACCATTCTTACATAGCTCACTTTAAAAATATGTATTCATTTGCCATTATTTAATGCCACTACAGGCATAATAAGTTGAAAATAATAATCTAGATGAAAGTTGCGAACATTTTTGTCCACCATTGAAATACTTTTGACGAACTAGACAAATTCTGCACACGTCGCAGTGTAAAATTTAAGCACAATATTTCTTGTAATTTAGTATCTTATTGCCTCGTTATTTATGAAGCATATGCTTCTTTAATTTTTTTTAAATAACGAAAACCTAATTTTCAAAGACAGTGGCTGTTTCCATCTTTGCATGATTTGAAATTAATTTCGCGAAAATTTCATTAAGTATACAGCCATCCTATAAGACTTACATGAAAAATTGTTTGTACGCACAAGAATTAATGTACAGCAAACCCATGAATTTATAGACTAAGCACATTATGCTCCCTTACATAAATTTACTCACATTTTACATTTATTTCTCTTCGTAAAGTTTTTTGTCCAGGAAGCTATGCGTCATTAAATTTATTTGGCACATTCATGGGGTGGTCAGGATATTCATATGATGCAATTCCTTCTTATGATGATGACTAAAAAATCTTATTCAGTACGTTATCACCTTGTCAGCTTGAACGACTCTAACCTAGTGTCTCCACTGTATTTTGGGATTTCTGGATTTGATCGCTTGTCATAACGCTACTTGTTTTCTGATATTATCGTTCAGTAATGTATCAAATAAATATTTCATTGGGAGAAAGCTCGGACAGCCTTGTAATTCAAATCAATAGCATATTGAAGGAATTTGGTTTTGAAGCAGATGTTATAATGAGGTTTATTTTGTACATTAATTAGATATGATTTTGTGACAAGTCGGTGAAAATTTTCCATACAATATTTTTCTCCATTTTTACCATGAGCATTGGTTTCATATCACAAATGTTTGAGGAAAATATTTATTTTGAGAACTTCGTTATTTTGTAAAAAGATAATGGTGGTTTGAGATTCCAATTTAGAATGAAGGAAAAATACTTTTCTCTGTTGGACGACGTTATAGTATGACCGATTCTTTGAATGGCATGTTTGATTTTTATGTTTTCAATCGATCAAAATTTATATTTAATTATTCCGCATTGCGAATATCATGGAATTGATTTATTTCTATTAAATGTTTCTTTTTTCTTCGTTCGGGATGCATGGCTGGGCATTTCAGTAATTTGGTTTTGAATATCCACATTAAGTTTAGAATGAACTAGAGTGTCTGCTTTTGCTGCATGAAAGCCTCCTTGTGATATCTACTTCACTGCATTAGAAAATAGATTTATTTGCAACTACCTATAATTCACAGAACATGAGCCTCCTACAGTGTTGGAGTTGATTAAGGAATGCGATACAATTTTATATATTGAACTTTGTTGCAGTGGCATTGGTCAAAATTTAAGGTAATAGTATACAAATAAAAGCCAATATTCTAGCATGAATTGTTGTATCAGCTTCATGACATTAGGGTTTCTTCTTAAAGGCCGTATATATGCAGATGAAAGTACAAAACAGCTCTGATGGAAAACAAAAATGCAACATTGATCGGCTCACCCACGCAAGCCATTAAACATGGAAACTTGTAAAGACTGTGTAAGGCATTCAGACATAGATATAGCAACAGTTTAAATTTTCTAATGTACACTATTATAAGGGCTTCAGCAGCAGTATACATTAGCTAGGAGCTTCAGATTGTTAGCACTGATTTCTTTATTATTTTGATTACGGCGACGTAGTAAAACTTGTTGGATTTGCTCAGCAGTTTAGTAGGTACATGCACAAAGTCCGTAATACGCACTAGGACAACATTTATGGTGGACTAAGATATATCAGTAATAAAAACAATGCACGGATAGGCATCAGAACAAGTCCAACTAAAATGTTTCTTGTGTAAATGTTCAAGTCAATTCCAATGGAACTTCAACCAATCCGATGGTAATTAGAGCCTTGTGCATGGATTTATTCCATACCTAAAAAACCAATGTAAGACCATACACACTTTAGCAGAGTCAACATTAATGAATTATTACACCTTTGTGCATTAACATATTTCTCAAAAATATAGTTTTAAGTTTACAGAGAGAAAACCAAAATCACAGTCTGTCAGTGTGAACATTTTATTCAAGATAAATATTAAACATGAAATAATATATCTATCATGCAAGATCATTATAATTCAAGTCTCTATGTAGGAATTGCGTATGATCTGTTTGAAATTTGAAGGTTAACCTGGACAAAATTCCTGTGTATTACATGAAATATGCCTAAATGTATGCACCATGTAAAAGGCACTATAGAATAACCAGCAACTAAAGTTAAAAGGTGTTTTAACTCCAGCACTGCTAACTAAAACTGATTTTATTCTGTACTACAAATACTGAAAAAAATAATTGAACTTAATATAATAGTAATATTATAACATATAGGTATTATAGCATGAAATTACTTTTTTTAGCTTACATTGAATATTTCAAAAATTTAAAATTGATATATGTAGAAAAATTCTAAGAATATTTATAAATGAGATTCATTTGTTAAATTTATCTACTGAGTTAAATTAAATTGTCCAAAAGTTTCAGAGATTTCATATCTTTCACATGATAATGGGACTTTTGTTTGTAGTTATCTATTTTAGCAATTGCTATTAAATCATGTATTGGCAATTCAACAATGAACACAAAAAATATCATGAAATCTTATGCAGGGTTATCACCATCTCGAAATGAAAATAGATGCCATTGCTATTTAAGTTAATTTCAATTATAAAACTTACGATAAAAAAACAAATTGGAAAGGTCATACTTTTTATCTTCAATCAGTGAGCATTTTTAGACTAAATTTTAAATAAAGTGGAATCATATATTTTTGAGTTACTAAATAAATTCATGCCTGCTCAAATAATATTTACCAATTATTAGTTTGCTTTCTGCAACTATCAACTGCTTTATTCCATTTTCACTCTCCTCATTTTCTAAAAATTAAGCCAGTTTAAGTAGTACTGCATTTTAAATTACAAAAGCCAGAGATATTCTCAAACTTATTGGTTGATAGTTTTCATAAAGCACATTTTTCAAAATTTTGAAGTCAATAGCATTGGCTTTTGTGTTTTTACATTCTAAATCAATGTAATGAATCATTACCAGAAGTTGTTTAATTAACCACTAATGTTTATCAATTTCAAATCTTACTGGATAAAAATCTAATTATTTCTAGGTTCTGTATGATAGGTGTCTGTTGATGTAGCAATTAATACAACTTTGTATTACTTCGGGGGTGAAGGAATAGCTGGAGGATGGGGGAAGGGGGGGAACGCATAGAAGTTGGAGGTAGATGACAGATTAATAGTGACGTCATGGTCAACTTAGAATGTATTCGCCTAAATATATTATAGGTCTTATATTGAAGCACATCATTGCAACACTTATATCAACTGAAAGCAGTGATAGGTCATGTTATGACATCAGCGGACGAATACTTTTAATCATAAGCGCTCCATATATTTTAATCACAATCATAATCACATGATGACATGTGATTTTTCATGATGATCTTCCAACTTCAAATGTCATATGCAAGACAAAAAAAGGTGAGCCATCATCTTGCTTATAAATACTTCAGAGCGCAGGATATATAATTCCACCGTAATTGCTCATCGTCTTCAACACAGACCAAGTTCCGTTCTAAGAGGCTTCTTATGTTTTCACCACGCCTTGCAAATTGTTCGCTCTACTTGAAATTTTTCGTTGCAAGTATTCTCATCGTTACAAGTTCTAGTTTTAACACGATCAGAATATGCAAACATATGCATCATTCATATCGAAAACTCTCTTCATTTCCACGAAAGAGAGAGGAAAGGAGTAGTTTGATTACAAATTCTAGCCACCATGCGCCTCTAATTAGCTTTCCTGGTGGTGGGATATTCTTTTGGTGGCAAGCTGGCACTGTTATAGCTCTTCGACAGGTTAAAACGCTGTAGTTGACCAACTGATATCAATATAAAATACCCAGTCATTATCAATAGATTTTTCTCAGGAGTATGATCTATGTGGTATTGAAATGGTTGGCGCTTCGTCTGGTGCTCTAGCTGCAACACTTGCCGCAGTAAATTGTGATATGCACCGGTCGCTAGAATTGGCATTACGTTTGAGTGATGATCATAAAGTGTGGGAAAGAGGAGGGTTTGGTGGAATCTGGTTAGTTTAAATGTGTATGTGCACTTAGAATTTATTTGAAAGAAGAGTTTAAAATTCCATTTACTAGGTAAGAGTATCCTTTGAATTGTAATGTTATTTATCATACTAATTTTTCATTTCTATCATACTTGCTATTACATGGACATTTGACGTTGAATGACAAATTTTACATTCATTTTGACAGCTTAATAAATATGCAAACTATCCTGCAAAAAGTAAGCATATATTTATATATATGTGACAGATATCTCAGCTCAGATGTAATGATTTTTGGATTAGGTCAATAAAAATTACTTTGAAATTTATAGTGTTTCATTTTTCTCTAGCTTCACAAGCTGATAATGAAAAATTATGTATATTTTCTTGATATATATTGTATGGCTGTAATAGGGGTGGTATGGTAAAAGAATGGCTCGAAGAGTTATTACCTGAAGATGCCCATTGTATATGCCATGGACGGGTTCATCTACTCTGTATGAGAATTTTCCCTTGGCCTAAAAGATATTTAATATCTGATTTTGAGTCAAAAGATGACCTCATTGGGGCCTGCATGGCATCAGTGCATATACCTTACTTCATGGACAGGTTTGATTATTTCTAAGCATAGTGATGGATTTTTCATATAATAATGCTATTAGTTTATAGGTGTACATTCAAATTTCATAATTTTTTAAATACTGTTTACAGAAAATTTACTGCCCGATACAGAGGGAGTCGTTTCATTGACGGCTCATTCAGAGTTTCGAAGAGGTACTCAAAGCACTAATAATAATTTGTATGGATTTTTGTGGGGCATATGTACAATTTGATGGTGCTACTGTTTTGAATTTGGTATATTTAGAACATTGTATATATCAAAATTAAATTGCATCATTTCAACATGTCAAATAATGCTCTTATATTTCTCATTCCGATAGCAATACTTTTTAAGTTTATTTAGCTAAAATAAGTTTAATGTACATCAAAATCCTTTTGAAAACAAATTGTTCGAATTTGTGTTTGAACTCATTTAAAATGGTACTACATATCTGTTTTACAGAGCATGTGGATTGGGTGAGCATCGGCCTACAGTGTATTTAGACTGGAGGTAATTTAAATGTTTCACTCTCCCAACAATTTAATGTCTCATTTATAACATTTTACAAAATATTTTCAATGAGTTAGAATTATATGTATTTATAGATATATAAACTCCATTTTCTTTAATGTCATTGCATCTAGTACCAGTCAGAAATTGAGAAAAATTCGGTTTAAATAATTTCTAAATGCATTTCAAAAAATTATTTGTTTCTGTTCAAAATTATAATTGTATTGAATACTGAATTGAAACTCTGACAGTATATTAGTTATGGATAAATTTATTTTCTCTACTATTGAGAAAATTTAACATTATTTCTTGGTTAGAAATGCATCAGATTAATTTTAAACCCTGAAAATAAGATTTTGCGATAAATATATACTTGATATATTTTAGATAAATGTAGTTTTTGATGGCTGGTTATCCTTCAGTAGAAGATTAATAAATTTAAACCAATTTTTAAAAAATTAGTTTGACTCGCTAGATAACAATTCAACAAACTGATCATATATTTAACGCTATTTCGGCATCGTAGTTCACATCAAAGGTAATCTGATTTTGGAGAAAAATGCTAATTCGAACAAAGTTAATTTATTGTGTACTTAATAATTTTGATCTTCTATCCAAACAACTTAATAATAATAATTTTATTATTATTTCCAATTTCAGAGAGGATTCTATAATGACGAATAAAGGAAGAGATTTCTTGAATTTGCATGATGGCCCTGCACTTAAGGTAGTAGCAACACATTCGCATTTTTTCAATGTTGATTTATTCACGAATTTAGTATAAAAGCTCGTACTAACTAAAGATAAATTACATTCTTTTACGTGCAGGAGATGATATTAGCAGGTTACAATCATGTAATGGAAATGCAAAAAAATGGCAAACTAGATATACTACACGATGTTTTGAAACATAAGAACGGTCATTAGAAGCTTACACTTGTCACAATGTCATCCTTACTAATTTCGGAAAATATATATTCAAATAATTATAAGTAAAATATCGTGAATAGATGCCACATCTGGTTGGAAGCATTTATATCGCAGAAATTAAGTACGGCATATTCTTAGAGAGTCAGATAGAATATTCCCAAAGTATCTTTAGAACAAAAAAAATTTTAATTCCAATGGTCTAATAACCCTGAGTAACGTAGACGACATACGATTCCCAAAAATATCTGTTGGATACTGACGTAGTTTTATAATTTGTGTGAGCTTGTCTATTAATATGTGGTCGTGGTGCCTCTATATATATTACGCTGTCATCTCCGTTAATAAATTACTTCCGAGCTACAATGCCAAAATCCGGCACTAAGTTACGTTTTGCATATGTTACATCGCAAAAAAATATCATCGGCGTCTTTTTCAGGGTATCTAACAGAATAAATCCGTTTCAGCGTTATCTCTTAACAACCATATCCAAATTTGTACTCAATGTGAACATCAAACAAGTTGAAGTATATGGGAATATATGTGTCTCTTTGTTTTCCAATATGCCCAGAGAACGGTAAAAAGCTGGTAATACGGTAAAATAACCTCCCCCGACTTGAAGCATAAAGTACGTTGGTCTTCAACAAAATAAATATTCTTAAGTCATAAGGATACAATTTCGGACTCAAACGTATAAATTTTGAAATAAAGTGTTGAACTTTTCTGATCAGTCATTATTATTTAACTTTAGTGCGATTCGATAAGTGTTCTACATGACGTTTCATTTTGACTGCCGCATAACTCTCTACTTTTAAATTCCACTACTTGAGTAAGTTCCGAAATATATATGTTCTGCAAAGTAACTTTTGCCATAAGTAAAAAAATCGCTTTACAAGTTCAAGAGGAACTCAAAACTTTTGCATTACCACTTACTAAATTTACAACAGTAGAGAACATGCTTAGTCAAGAATCTAATTGCAATGCTACAAGACAAAGCACGAGAATATTCGCCAAACGCCTTAATGCTGATATAATTAAAGCTCATCTAGATGCAACTGATTCTGAATCCGATGGCAAACATGTAAGCCGTATTGGCCGCTTGTAGTATGAATACGTTCGTGATCGCTTAATTTGCAGTTGTTCATACATAAACTTGTTTCGCATGTAATTTTCATGTTTTTGTCGTATCATGAGCAAGACTGCTGAATGCATACATGCGCAAGTGCATGCTACTTTTGTTTCATGTTAAATATTCTAGTAATCTAAAATTATACTCTAATGTTAAACCCTTTACAATACGAATATCGAGATCATCACCGAATTAATTTTTCTTTTTCAGATCAATAAGAGACCTTCTCATGTTAGGATTAACTCTGGTTTAACTGAAGAAGATTGTATTACTAGTGACGCCGATGAATTCTGTAGTGATTCTGATTCTTCGGGCGTAAAGTATGACAAAAAAAATTTCTCTCACAATAAAACCTGGAACACTCCTAGCCAGACTGATGGCCAGCATCAAGTCGGATCTTGGCAAGGACCGAGAAAATGGTCTCCTGATGAAGACGATAGGTTGAGGCGTGCTGTTGAAGCTCGGGGTGAATCGCATTGGAAGTCTATTGCTGCTGAGGTACGTGCATAGCATTTACGAATTTACCCTAAATATCAAATTTAAATGTTTATTTCATAATTATTAGGTTGGTTCACGAAATCATGTGCAGTGCCTTCAACGCTGGAAAAAAGTTCTGCGTCCTGGTTTACGTAAAGGTTGCTGGACTTCTGATGAGGATACCATGCTTGCCAGACTTGTTGCTCGTGGAGGATTCAAAAATTGGGGTGTTCTTGCATCACACATGATTGGCCGCACTTCCAAACAATGTAGGGAGCGTTGGCAGCACCACTTGGATCCTGGTATGTGATAGAACTAGTTTTTACGAATCTTTCAAAACATATTTCAGTATAAACTGTAAATTATTTCTTGCATCTAATCAACATTTCTTGATTTGTAGCAATCAAACGTACAGCATATACATTAGAGGAAGATGCTGCAGTTCTCCTTGGTCATGCTCGACTTGGCAACCGATGGAGCCAGATAGCCATGTCGATTCCAGGACGCACTGAGAATAGCATCAAGGCTCGTTTCCAACTTCTACATCGCCAAGGCCATGACACTGACACAGTAAGTAGTGTTTCGTCCAGTCCTGCCTATCTCTCAAGATCTCTTGATTTCCATCCTAAGCATCGAAATAGTGGAATTAGTAATCATTCCTCTAAAATGTATAGCCCTAGTATTAAGGTTAGCGCACCTTGTACTGAGACAGATATGGAAGAATGCATCAGCGAATCTCCTAAGGTGAACATGGACAATGTAGATAAATCTTCTTTCCAAAATGCTTCAAGTACATGTAAGCAGGAGCCAACTCTTCAATCTGGCATACAACCAGATTTAGCTACATCAAAAATACTTCCGTGGCATTCAAATAGCCGTCAATGGAAACAGCCCAGTATGGATGTATGGGAAAGTTTCCTTAAAGAGCAGATCGCACTAACAGAGAGAAAGAATAAGAACCATCTGAACATTAACTGGGAGCATTTAGCTTTGGACCCTTTTTTCGGGTTGCCAACAGGTTCTACTTTCCAGCAGTCAAGTCACCCCTTACAGCACAGTCTGCAATCTATCGCCTCCCAACAGAACAATGCCAATTTTCACCAACAATTGTTACAGTGGCAGGCTCCGCATGCTAGTGAGGAATTCATGGTCAATTCTGAGAGTACAGACATATCAGAATTAGGCATGTTTGATGAAATGGATCTTGCAATGGCTCTGTGCCTTGTTGCAGAGGACAATAATGAAGCGAATCGCTTGTTATGTGGCACAGATGTGGCAAGTTTCCATTATGATGCTCCCAACTTAGCTACATTTTCTGGATTCTAATCTGGAAATGTATTCAATATTGTGGGATTTCCGGTATTGTATGCTGAAGTATGAATCTGTGTTGTTATAAGTTTGGTTCAGCGGGTGGCTGTGCATTGCATATATATTATTTGTTTTTGCAAATTGGTTTTATAATTAATTAGACAAATGTGTGAGTCACTCTTTTGATGAGTGAACATCTGGATGTATTTAAGGGAGGCAGCTTGAGACTAAATATAAGTTGCTGTCTTCATTGGTGTTGTGAAGAAATATGCTAATTTCGGCATATGAAGTGATTTGTTAGTCATTATTATAACGATACTACTATTTATATACAGCGTTTAAAATCATCTTCTGCTTTTTGTTAGTTTGCTACATGCATATTATTGTGTTTCATATAAATATATATTTAAAGATCTTAAATAGTTCAGGATGTGTGCCATTTTAACGTTAATTTCAAACCAAAATGATTTTTCGTTCATTACAATTTTAATTTAGAAAATTTCATGTATGAAAATAAATCTTGCTTCATATAAATGTATCATTCGTATCATGTACGCAGTTTAATCAAAACTTGATTCTGGCATGAATAAAACAGCATGACCAATAGTGAAACGCTTTGCACTCGTTACACTTTAAAACTAATTTTTTGACCTATTAGTCCAATAACAAGTTTATTAAACTTTCTGCCCATGACTTGGTCAACCTTATGTTTGCATGAAACAATTGCCATATGTTACTATAACCTGTTTACAATTGGTCATTTACAGTTTGACAAAATGATGTTAACGAACTTTTTTCCTGCATACGCTGATGTAATCATCAAAAAGCTTTTGCTATATGCCCAACACATGATCAATGCATGGGAAATTAAATTTCTTTAAGCCATTAAATCTTGGATCAATTACAAAAAAGTTGAAACAAGTAAATGAAGAAAAATATTATGTACCGAATAATTTTTGGCATTGAAACAGAATAATTATACTTTAATTGCTACTATATCAACAGGATATATTATTCATACATCTTTTCTAGTACCAACGAGTACTTATTTACACTTGCTAAAATTAGATGTTATGATGCCAAGTTGCATAAATAGTTTTTGATGGATTCTGACTAACTGATAACCTTTCAAAAAAAGGCTCACATCCTGTATTTGATCAACGAGTTGAAAAGTCTCATCCATGGAAGAGACTTGCTCTTTCGTTTGATTAGTATGGACTTTGGTTAATTACCAATAACAAAATATTTTGCAGGTTCTTCAACACTACTTTGTATTTGTCAGTTTTTATCATTTAAAGCAGATTATGAGTTGAATTGCTGGACTGTTGTTGTCTTTGGTTAAAAACTGAAGAGTTTACTGACTCATTGATGGTTGCATGTTGATTTTGTACATAAACAAATAAAGCAACAAGTCACAGAGAGCATTCACAGTAGCTGTACAGGTAAAGTGAACTGTAGCTGCAAATAGTAAGACCTCGAGAGTGGTTACTGCAATTACAATAAAGGAAAATTTAGTCAGCTGTTGCTTTCTATATGTGTAGATTTAGGCATTTTCAAGAGGTTAGCCAACTATGCTTGAACTCTGTTCAGACATTGTGTTTAGTTATACACCTATGAAAATATTGACTATAGTGTAAAACTCTTTGTTTGATTTTGTTTAATATAATTGCATGTATGTAACCAGAACAGAAAAACTAGAAATAAAGGAAACATGTAAACAACAGTACACTAATGTTGATCATTGTACTGCTGAGAATGAATTCATGCTAACAAAAGATATAGCTTTTTTCATCCAAAGCAAAGTAAGTTGAACACAAATGCTATTGGATGATAACAGCCATAACAAGTAACACAACAATATGCCTAAATTTTCACACTCCTATAACTTCTGTTGAATGCAGCAAAACTATCAATAAAAACTGTAATTTTTGTAGGACAAATAAGGAAGAATTAAAAAAATAGACAAATTAAGGAAAATATTATATTTATACTGATGAGTATTTCACGATATAGGAGTACACTCTTTATCTATAATCCTACATATGAAAAAGATCCTTCCAACAATATCCATGTCTTTGACGTCTACACAATCTTTCATTATTCCATAAAGTATTTTCTTGGTGTTTCCCAAACCGACATCTCCGACAAACGCCTGGTGGAGTAACCCCATAATTAAATATCTGGCCAACCCGTGCTTGACATTTACTTATTAAAAACATCTCTCATTCTTCTCTGTTTTCATTGCAATTACCCTGCTACTGTGCAGAGTATCATTGCTAGTTTCAGAGAAGCTCCCCTTATGTACACATATAATATACAATTACTATACTGCTTTTATTAGTTTGTTTTCATTGTCTTGTTTGTTTGCATGTTGCTTTACTTTATTTCACAAAGTAAAGCAAGTGAAGGGAAATAACCAACACAAGAGCTAACAGTAACATGGCATTCTAAATGCATCTAAATATCCGTGAAATTAGAAAAGGTACTAGATGTATCAAAACAATCTTAATTGAGAAATAAGAAAAATGTTTAAAATAGTGTATATTGAAGAAGAAAGTGCATAACAAACAACAGTGATCTATGCTAAATTTTGATTTTTATTGTGCATCAATAAAAGATAGACTAACATAAAAACTGACTAAACATTTTAGTTTTAAAGAATACGTAAATTATTTAAAATTTTGGGGATATGTAGTATTGATTATTAAAAAACCGTAAATCACACAATCTGTTGAAATGAAACAGTGCTAGTAAAAATTTTGATAAATTTAGCTGAGATTGCACTAATTTAAGATGGTTATTATGTATGTTATACTAGTATTTTCTGATCAAAATTGTCAGAGAACTAAATCAAACTTTATATTATAGGTATGTTAATGAAATTTATTTAGAAAAACATTAGACAGCATATATTACTTTCATGTATATTTTTTATTAATGTCAAAATGAATGTTTCTCTGATATTGTTGAAAGGTATAAATTCTCATAGCAAAGTTCTTGAAGTTATCATCTGCTTCTAGAATGCTGATAACCGTACCAAAGATTTGTTTTTTCATGAAGTGATAGATGGTTGTGTGACTGGAATCAAGTTTTTTGCTAACAGGTTGAGGATTGGTATCTTCAATCTCAGTAGCAGATTTTGTAAGCTTGATATCATGTAAAATTTTATTCATATTTTTACATACTTCTTTATTAAAGTTTTCCCAGTTATTGGGTCCAATAGTTTTATACTTTTAATAAGTTGGGATAGTTCAGTGATATTATCATCATTTTATATGTCAGCATCTTGGAGCAATTGATTGCAAGTCCAGTATGTGACCAACAATTACATATTATACAGCTGTCTACTCTTTACTATGCTTACTTGTAACATTTTACTGCTGTGAGTTCATCAACTTTATATGAATTTTATCCTAAATTGAGTCAAGTACACAAAAAAGTTGCAACTTTTTCAAATGATATTAAAAGATGCAAATTTGCCAGCACTTAAAGGGATGTAACTTTTATTTTGTATTTGTGGGCAGAAGAATCAGTTTGACATTTGGAAAATGAAGTTATACCACCCAAAATATGACATGGGGGATTATCCACCAGTGGAAGAACTTTTTGCTTTGCATGATTTCTAAACTTTCAGAGAAATATCTCAAAAATTTCTAGTCATCCATGCCTTTTTATCACTTTAACAGAAAAATTCCAATTCATTTCCCCATTTTTTACTGAAACGCCCAAGTTTTCTAGCATGGTCATAACTTTTGTTTGGATCTATTGGTTCATTCCATATTGCAAACAAGAACAAATGTCATGCAAGTCTTTTTTTCATTTGTTCAATTTGTCACTTTGTAATAGTTTTACAGGGAGCTAAACTATGAAAAAGCCAGTTTTGTCCATGTTATAAGTATCAGAAGTACTGTGTTATTTACTCTTTCTCTAACAATCATTGGTTTTTCATCTATATTTCACATTACATCACTTCTACTTTTTACCATTGGACCTGATTGAACAAAACTTGTGACGACAAAATGAATGAAACAACCCATCATAAAAAGTTGAAGTATTTTTAATTTCCATTAGATCAGCAAGCTTTCTTGGTTGTTCCTTAATAACATCTCCTGAAGAGCAAAGTTGCTGGTGCTCACACTGTAAAATCTAATTTGCGAGTGCCACATCTAACACTGGATTTTTTACCATGCGACTCATTTTGATATTCTAATTTGAGATAGAAACATCACGAACTCTGACTTTTGTTTTAGTATTTGCCTAAAATAGTTGACCTGTCCGGTTTCATATTCAATTTAAATTTAGTCTGCACCCATTTTCTAGTTTTATCTTCGGGTCACTATCTGCATATTTCTCAGTATTCACTTCTTGTACCAAAGTGAGATTCCGAGCACCTAATGAAATCATATTTATATTCATTTGCTGAACATGAGTTGTCGCTAGGCTTTTTAGGAAGAAAAAATCCTCTAGAATTGTTTAGGAATGAAAAACCTTCATGAATATTTCAAGCAATCTTAAAAACACACAAGAATTTTTCCAATTTATTAGAATGTTGCGATTTGAACAGATACATCAGATATTGATTTTAACTCAATTCATCTGTACAAGCTTTAATAGATATTCTGTGATGTAATCAAGTATTTCAAAAACGAAAAAAATTATTTTTCAAAATGCACAGCAGATGCATTCATCGACAATGTGCAATTGGATAGTTTCAAGTCTACTTTTTCAAATATTCGTTTTAAATAAACATTCGTTACAAGTGAATCATTGATACTTTTGATTGAAAAATACTCTATTTTAACAAACTTTGATGCTTTAGATGTGACCATTAGTTTTTGATTGAGGGTGAAAGAGTATTACGAGTACTCGATAATTTATATATAGTTGAAGTTCTATGGAATAATCTTTTGAATCAGAACAAGCTCTACTCCTGATTGCACTTCATGAAATGAACTAACTAATCCAGGTTCTATGCATACAAACTTCATATAACCATTATGCTGTAAGTCGGGCATAGATGCTGCCTTTTCCTCCCAAGGATTCCAAACTACTACATCAACCTATATAAAAAATTCAATTTTGATATCCAAGATGCATAAAATAGTATAACATACCATTTAAAACATAATTTCAAAGATGCCAAATGCTATTCACTGTTAGCAATATTTACTGAAAAAAATTCTGAGAGCAACTAGAGGAGGGAACTTTGTCACCACACTTTTTAGTTTGGTTTACCAAATGACATTCCTATGAACAAATTTGGTCATAAAAAATCTTGAATAAATTCAAATCCTGGAATGTTGATGCATAATATTTAAAAAAATACAAATCAAAATACCAGTATTTTTTGCGTGGATTCATCACCAATCATTTTAGCTCCATGTTCAACGAATGTAATTTCCTCGCTTATAAAAAAAGCAAAAATAGTAAGAATCAGCAATGGACATAAAATATTTTAACATATAAATAATGGATAGGATTGCTTACCTTTCAATAATTTGTATCGAATTCTTAGAATTCAGATATATACTATCTACTTCAGAATTGATCTTCTTTTCATAATCCAATTCAACATCACTCTCCATATAAGAAGAGGGTGAAAGTTGATTTTTGAAATGAAGTCCGTTCAAACCTTTGATGGAAATGTTGGTAATGTGGTCAACTCCAAAATAAGTATGCAGCAATGCCTAATTGAAAATAAATCACCAATTCAATTTTGCCATCAGAAGCCCTAACATTACATCACAGCCAAAAATTAAAGAATAATTTACACCAATGAAACATGGCAACTTTTAAAATCATACAGCATATTGGGGATATGGTAGGAAATTTTATTGGAACCATAAGTTTTGAAAGAAAAATATAAAGGTTTCATTCGTCAAGAATTAATTATCATGATATAGATAAAACATAATATTTTTGGCATATATTCTGAGTGTCCCAGAATCGAATCCACACTAAAATATTGAAAATGATAGTTTTTGTATGGTGTCACCATTGCGAATGCTAGCAGGTTTCTATATACACTTGGAACATCGAATAATAAGTAAATACCTTCAAACTCCCAGCACAAGATCTACAATATTTGTATACTCCATCTGAAAGCCCTACGAGTATTACCAATTTGTAATTGGTTCAAATATCAATACTGCAGTTGAAAAATCAATAAATACTCAAAACTTTTTCCAAATATCAATCCCCAGTTAGAAAACACCCATGCCGGCTTCCTGGGGAGTAATATCATCAACTCGTGTTCCTCCATTTTTAAAACTAGCACTAAAATATTCAATGAAGCATATTCGATAGAATATAATTCTCTCATTAGAACTCAAGTTAAACATTTTTTATGAACAGCTTTAGATAGGTGAGAACTATTCAATGCACTCATTTACTATCATATATACTGGGGGGGGGGAGGAATAAAGCCAAGCATGATGATAATTTGAATATAAAAAATATACTAACCTACTATCAGCACTTTGTGGTGAATCACTGAGCATTAGTGCAAAGCTAAAACAAAAGACAAATAATACTTATTCGCGAATTAATTTCTTACCTGACAATTAAATAAATGTTCTCCTGTATTTTTAATGCATAGCGTTGTGGTGAGATCTGTAGACGAAAGCTCAACCACATACCTGAATTTTTACATTTTAGAATGATAAAGTAAAAGTTTTAGATGAAAATATTTTAAAATTGTAAACAAGAGTTATAATATTAACGAAGAATTGAACACAGTTTAATTAAATTAAGGTGAACTCTTTGAAAATGCAGTGCAGGAATTACACCTGAGTCTAAACGCATGAGGCCATAGCTTTAAAGTGTCTTCATTATCTTTAAGAATAAATACTGCAGATATGTTGCTTTCGCTAATGCCTTCTTCATCCTCAAGTTCCCAAAGTGAAATTCGCGCTAATCCATGGCTAGGCATATCAACATTGGGTCTCAAAAATTGCGGGAATACTATAGGTATCCCCCCTAAATTATAAACGATTGCATCAATTATAAAATTACATGATTTATTGTGTAAGGATTCAGATACTGGTACAGCTAGATAAAACTTGCCTCGAATCGCCTTTGATCCATTTAACACTGCATTTTCACTGAGAAAAAGAATCTCGCGACCATTACAGTTTTTGTAACTTGTGACTGTGGCTCCATAAAGCTATGTAACATGAAAACAAGTGAAATATATAATTTTTTTTATAAGTACAACAACTAAAACCTGTATTTCAACACTAGATCCATTCAAATGGTTCAACTTCACACTTTGCTGCCCTGTTGTAGGATTGATAATCACTGTTCGCCTCATCACAGCCCCAAAAAGTATTAGACAGAGTTAAATCTGAAGTACAAAGAGAAACAAATTATTTTGATAAAAATAAAAATTTGAAATATTTTTGGAATTGAGATATTTTTCGTGGCATTATCTCTAAATTCATTTCCAGTGCCAAATTCTGGTCACCCCTAAATAAAAATTTGAAAAACCAAGAGTTAAATACGATGGGTAGACTACAAGAAAATATCAAGTGTCTCAAAGATTTGTCCAGAGCATAAAAAATATTTGAAAGCCCTATATAGGAGCAGTAATTTAAAAAATTTTCAGTATTAAAATATTTTTTCATTTCATTATGCAGGTATTGTATGCGGACATTAACACAGATGAGAGAACTCTATGCTACAAGGTGAAATTCAAAAGTTTGTAAAATGTCTAAATGGATATTGGAGACTTTGCAGCAACTTTTTTGAAGTTTAACAGTTTGTCAATATTGGTAAATCTAATTCGTTCATACCTTTGAGTTATTAACTACCTTGCATTTGGGGTGAGATAATTATATGCATGCATATATGATCAGTATTAACTAAGTTTCCTATTTTTTTCTCTAATACATAACTATTATGATAAACGTTTGTATTTAATAAACATGATCAAATAACCCAATACCTTTTCATCATATAAAAGTGCAGCAAATGTCATGTTATATACTTAAGCAATAACTGCAGAAACCAACATCTATTTTGTGCACACACTGACAGAACAATATCATTGAAATACTTCCAATGCTAAAAACTAATTTTGAGTTTTTATAGCCATTTCATGGTCCAAATCATTTTGTACATCATATCATGATGCAAAAATGCATGGCATGAAAAAATGTGAAAGAAGACTAAATCGGATGTAATAAAATTATTTGAGCTCCATTATGCTTTATTTATTTACATATCTGTGTTAGATTTGGCTGGAGACAAAGTATTGGCCTTTCTTATATGATTAAATAAAAGACTGTTCATATTGAACTGTACTGCTTTTTATGTTGTTACCAAATGAAATAACATAGTTTTCATGTATTTTTGAATGGACAGCTATTAGCATATGAAAAGTATAAATAATCCTGGAAAAATAAGTCCCAATTTGAAACTTTTTACTGTTGACAATACACCATCATCCATGTTGCATGCAGCCATGACTTGATTGGAAGATCAAAACGCTCACACTATGTGATTAGTGTTGGCAACATGATTGTATAGTAATTGCATAATTCAATGTATATTTTTCGTAGTGCTAAGATTTACTTTAGTATCACGGTCCAGGCATATAATAATACTATTGCCAAAACAATTTTGGTCAGTAATTATGCATTGTGCTTTACCAAAGATATTTTCAATAGAGGACGATTGTAAGTAATTAGATGACCGACAGAAGAATATTTTAATCGTGCTAAAATATTAGATGGGGAAAATCAATTATCCATGCATTTTTGTTCAATTCATTTTTGAATTCCAGCAATGAGAATTTCTCAGTACTATGCTGTCTGTTATTTCTGGCAGTTTAAAGCTGCATACAATGCAGTGATTGATTAAACAAGCTAATGTGCCTTCTATATATCTTATTTAGTCTGGTATTCAATTTTGTTTGCATCTTACATAGGTCAATTTTAGGCACATGAGGAAAAGTACGAATTCCAAAAGTTTACCAAGGATATGAATTAAAAAAGCAGTCCGACAAATTCAGTAAGGTTCATGGTTCAAATATATCATAAATTTGCATAATTTTTTGAACTATTAATTGAATGAGATCCTCATAAGATTACAAACAATACGTAAAAAAAGATGCAAGAACACATAATCATTAAAAAGCAAAGTTTGTATTCTAAAAATAATAAAAAATAAAATGGGACTAAGAAAATTTTAAAGTTAAAGTTGGAATGCCTGAAGGGATAATGAAACAATGTATCTAGTAAAAAGTACGCACCGTATGAACTTGAGTCATGCAAAAGTCCAAGATTATGTCACTGAACATGATTTTCTGTATCCACCGGGTATATTTCGGTTACTCAACGATGATAGACAGTAAATAATTTTTACATAATAATATTATTTTTGGTCAGCAAAAAAGAAAGCACAGGTTTAAATAAATTTACACAACTTTCTATTGGTTAAACACATCAATACATTACATTGGGACTTTCTTCGGCATTCCATTATTGGCAGAATAGTAATTAACGATAGCTAAATTTGCTTGCAGTACATCGCACATATCAAAGCAAGTAAAGGCCATATGATAAGTTCAATTTTATTTCTATTGGTTGAAAATATGTGACCCGTTTTGTGATAAAAGAACATTAGCCAGTTTGCAAAACATCCGAAACCATTCAATTGCACTGCGCATTTCACCGTTCTACAATAATAGATTAGAGAATGAAATGTCAATTACGTCAATACTTGAAGGAAATTTACTTTCATATTTCCTCGAATATATGGCAATAGACTATCAATAATGAGAAATTTCGCGTACAAGGTTATACTATATGATAAAAAAATACAAATGAATATTTATGTAAGAGAATTAATTCCAAGCCACAGTACAAAATAAATTTCGAATTTAAATTTTTGAGAGAGAACTCCCATGAAATTTATTATCATAAGTGACGGATAAGAGACGATTGTGAAAAATACATATCATAATGATTAATTTATTTATCATTAAAAAGAAAATTATTTGTTTTCATTTTCAAACTGAACATCCTGAATGAACTTTGAACAGGGGGTAAAACGGGACCAGTTTTTAACCATTCTCATAATCTTGATGTCTCCAAAAAACTACAAAAATATTTTGGTTCTGAAGTGAAATTATTTTCTTTAAGAAAGTGCGAAAAAGATAAATTTAAAATTATTTTTTCAGTAAACTTTAATTTTCTAATATTTAACCATAATTTCTCCATATGAATGGAAATGTGCAACATAATTTTAATTGCATTGAAAAACATAATACTACCGATTACTGTTCAAATCCAACAATATCTATTTAAATACCTGTCATCTCCAAACCATACCAGCATGAGATTTGTAAGACCTAAATGAATGAGAGACAGGTTTAGTAATGAAATATGCTTAAGAATCCTAAGCTGATTCTCAACCTCCACGTGTTTTCCGAGCACACTACTTGACCAAGTTATTCCAAGGACTCCTCGAGAGAGTAATGCACCTAAAATACATTAATGCTCTATTAAATGATTGCTTTTATCGGCCATTTAAAAAGTTCTATATTCACCCCCAAAAGATATCAAGATAAGACGCCGTAAAACCAGATATTCTGCTCTCTTGTTCGAAGCATCGCGCAGAACTGATTGTTTCTCAATAGAATACCGTTCGAAAGGGCCCAAAACCTCTGATGTATAAGAGATCGGGATCTCTATGACCTTATCAGTGTCAACGATAACATTGCCATAGACTAGCTGCAATAAACATAAACTGATGAAGAGAATTAGCCTTGTCGCATTCATTTAAATATTATTAGCATGCTTTAAATATTTCAATAAACAAGTCAAACACTACAAATCAAGATTTGAATCGCATGTTAAAGATTTTGTAAAAATTGTTAGCATTACATCTGTGTCGAGTTATTACGATAGCTGAAGATTTCTTCTATCAAATTACCATGTGCGATTTCACCATCGGAGAGAGAGTTCAAGATATGAATGGATTCCGTGGCACAATCCGTTATATCGGGCCTGTTTGTACCTCTAAAGAAAAAGATTTGACATGGATTGGCATTGAATTTGACGACCCTACCCGAGGTAAACATGATGGATCCGTTGAAAGTGAACAAGGGCATCTTGTTCGATATTTTAATTGCATAAACGGTGGAAGCGGATCCTTCTTGAAGATAGCCAAGGTTGTGCAATTTTCGTGTTTTCAAGCTTTGTATTCTCTTCTTTTCATACATTCCCCTCCTATTTTCTCTTAATCCAAAATCCCACTAATACAATGTTAAATAGATCAAAGTATATCAAATTTAGAAGACGTAATTCAGTGCCAGTGAAGTTTTTATTTTTTATTTTGACTTAAAAATAAATACTAATATTCATGGAACATTTTCTCAGTGCACATATCGTATTTTTATGCAAGCATTTCGATTTTAATCGGTGACATGGATTTTCTTCGGTCATTAAGAAGCAATTTTAGAATTTTTAAGCATGACCAATTCTTGATTTCTCATAGAAATTTTAAGAGATAATGTTTGAATTCCACTGTTATATGCCACCAGTATAGCTGCTTTGATGTTCGTGGCGTATTTTCCATTTTTAAACAGTGGTGAATGTCAACGAGCAGTGGCGTATAAAATGTACACACCGTTTCGAAACTGCCGAAAAAATTACCTGTACTTTAAAAGTTTTTAAATAGAATTCTCATGCAAAAATTTTATTTTTCCAGGAAATAAATTTAGTTACAGTGAAACAAACATATTCTATGCAATAATTTTTCATAACATAAATTATTGTTGATGCTGAAACTTTAATTCTGGTTGATTTTGGAGTATTCGTAGCCTGGGAAGTTTTTTTGTGAATGGTTATACATTTACAAATTTCACTTAAATTTTTTCCATCAGTTGCTCAATTTTACTCGAAACTCTTTGTTTTGAGTACAGAAAATGCATTTTGCCTCTCTATTGGGCTAAATTTTATTTAAAAGAAATCAATTTTTTAAAATGTTTAATGTATGTTTCTTACGTAGGTGAGTAGAGGTGTATCACTTGTTGAGGCGCTTGCTTCTAATTACGTGGAATTGGATGCTCCATTGTTAGCTCCAAACAATATATTAGTCGGTCAATTTGCTCAAACTGTGCGAGGGATGCGAAAAAAGATAGAACTTTATGGAGAACACAAAATTCGAGAACGACAGCAGGTTATAAGTAAATTTTTGCATGCTTTAAATTAAATCTATAGAATATATAGTTCCGAATGGTTTATGCATACTACGGAATCCTTTTAAAATATTCTTTAAGAATGAAGTATGTTTCATTTCACCCCATAAGTATTACATATTCGTTTGCTGATGCCTAGTTTCAAATGAAAACCTAGTTACAATCAGTAACAAAGCTTGTAAAAACACTGCAATAATGATTTGCATACAGATTTTGTGCATATTTTTGTAAAGTTATAGTGGACTCTCAGCCAAAAACTGTGTTACTTGAATTTTTACCCGTGTTAGCTAAAATTTGGTGTTAATTTAAAAACTGGTTATCCGGGAAACGTGTTCATCCAAAACGCTCTAACGGAGGGATTAATGGTAGTATATACTAGAGCTCAGTTTATAGCTTCGCTTGGGCATCCTCACTCCACCTCCCTTGCTGTGCTACGGTGGTTCGCCCATCTTCTCTTGCTGCGATTGAGTATTTGTTTTAACCCCTGACGCTGCACTTCGGTTGGTTATTTCTCTCATTAGAAATCAAACTGACCCTTTCTAACTACATGTCACATTATTTTTTCTGCCGAGCGATTTAAATCAGATAAAGATCATATAAAGTTTCCATATTTCACTTCGATTCAGCTCCATTCAATATGAAATTCTCATATTAAATCTTAAAATCCCAACATTCGCTCGTAATAATATGACAATACCTGGGAGCGTCGGACAAGCTGACAGCACCGATATGGATGTTTTTTATAAATTAGATTATGCATAAATATTCCTTTTTCATGCAGGTATCAGAACTTCGTACATGTACTTTGAGAACGGCATCTATTTTCAAATGTGGTGATAAGGACAGCAAAAACTATTCCTTGTTGGATGCAGCACAAAATATAGAAATGCTTGATCTCAAAGACAATCTATTGAGTGACTGGAGGGAGGTAACTCTATATATTTAATTATGTCTATTCCCAAGTATATATGATTACATCGATTATAGGCATTAAAAGATTTGTTTTATCCTGTGCATCCCAGTAAAATCAGTTCATTTATAGCGTTTCTATTGCTTGACAACAAGTTGGGTGATATGATTTAATTTTACAATCGCTCTATCAACTAAAGTGTTCAATAAATGGGAAAATAACATCATATATTGTACGAATACAGCGCTAGCATATATTTTGAAAAATGATATCAAATTATGTCCATGTTATCTTTCAGGTAATCCAAATTGGTCATCATTTCCCCAGATTAACGATGCTTGCTTTATCTGGAAATCGAATGCGCACAATTGAAAATGATAGTATGGCTATAGGAGGAACTTTTAAAAATTTAAAGGCCTTGATTCTACAGTCTGCTGGGTTGAAATCATGGAAACAGGTCTTGCTATTTATTCTTTTTTGTTGAAAGAATTTTGCTTTCTTAGGATTGTAGCTATACATCTTCACGAAAAATGTGATTACTTGTGTCCAAGATTTGATATATATCTTTAATTACATTGTATGTTGATTTAGCTAGTTATTTATTTTTAATAAGATTTCTAAATTTTGCTATACCTATTATTATTATTTTTAACTGAAATGGACACATAGAATAAATCAATATTCATTTTTGAAGGTGCTCATCTTTACAAAATTTTTTCCTGCGCTTCAAGAGCTGTATTTATCAGATAATGATTTCAGCGATATGGGGACAGAAATTTGTGGCATTCAAGATTTTGAGGGTTTAAGTCGAATTAAATTACTGGATTTGAGTGAATGTAACATACATTCTTGGGATCAGGTATGCTGTTGAATTTCCATATATATTTGCATAATTTATCTTCATCTATCTCTTGCCTGATGTTCCTTTTATATCCAGCAATATTTTTTTAATACTGTCACTTAGATTAAGATTTTTCAAACTAAATAAAATCTTAATTGTATAACTTTTTCTTCATATGTATATAGGTTTCTAAGCTTGCAAAATTGGATGGATTAATTTCCTTAAGCCTAAATCATAATCCAATAACATCTATTGTTAATATTGATGGTTCGAATTTCCCATCTTTGGAGGTAAATTTCAAAACATGCATATAAATAAAAGAGGGATATCAAATTTTTTATAATGCTTTTCAATTTATCTTTGATTTTATGAAATTTTTTTACTTTTCCTATCATTCCTTGCATTCATCATCACATGCACTACACATATTTTTTTGTTGAACAGGCAGTGGCTACAGTTTTTAATTTTTGCAGTAATATAACGTGTTTATGTATATATCGATTACTGGCATTGACTTCATTGCTGAATTTCTAGCTAAAAAATTTATGTTATATATATATTATATCACTAAACAGGGGGTCCTTTAAATTTCCAAGCAAAAAAGTCTCAATATTTTGGTAGATAGCAATGACAGAATTTAAATCCCTAGAGCATTTATTGAATTTTTTTCTTAACAATAAAAGATTATATTGAATTGTGATTTATTTATATTTGATTGGAAGAATTTTTCCAATAAGTTTATTAAATCAAATGAAACGCTAAGGAGAGAAATGTTATGGATTTACCCAGAAGTCTCATTTTTGTTGCAAATAACTTATATATACATATATCCATAATCGAAAAGGTAGTGCTTGCACCGTAGCAATGCCAGCAGGATAATTTATCTCCAAATAATCTATCATCATTATGAATTTGTTTTGTCTGAGTATTGCATCATTTTTTCAATCGAATATGTGACTTCTGCATGCAATATACTTAATTTCTTAATCTAGTTTGACTATTGTTTTCGAAACTTGTTTTTCACATCAATGGTTATATGCATATGCCAATAATATGCAACGTATTAAGTGAATTTGACAGAGGCAACTCTGTAGAAAACTTTGCTTTTCATTTGACGTTTTTTTACTATATGCAGAGCTTGCAAATTCATGGGACAGAAATTTCTTCATGGTCTGATATTGACAAGTTATCACACTTCAAATCATTGAAGTCGTTACGATTTGGGGGGTGCCCTTTGTCTAAGCCGCTGTCAACCGGAGAAACACGTTTAATTCTTATATCAAGGTTACCCAACATATTCAAGGTACATGTTCTTTTATTAGAATCTCATGTGTTTTACCCATATGCTGTTCTATTCAACTATATTTATGTATTATATGCATATAAGTGTTTTCATTTTGAAGGTTAATGCCAGTCCAGTAAGCTTGAAAGAGAGAATTGAAGCTGAAATATCGTATATACGTATGATACATAGAGAGGCTGCAGTTGCAAAACAGGTCTAGGGACATTGAAATCGAATGATATGTTAATATTAATAAATAGTCACGTATTTTTCTTGTTGTTGTTGCAGAATTCCGTAAATGAAGAAGAATGGAATAAAAGGGTAGCTCTCGAGCATCCACAGTATAATAGATTATTGTCTCTAAGAAATGTAGGACCTAAAGAAGTCAGTTTGAATACAGCCAATACTTTATCTAGTAATACAATAGAGGTAATGCTTTTATGGCAATTTTTATTTCTTGTGTTGCAAGTCTGTTCTAGATTAATTCTTTCTTCGAATATATGTAAGTTGTTTGAATGTTAAATTTATATATGTATTATATTTACTCACTCGTATATATAGCTAAAGTTAGCGTTTATCCCCTAGTGAACATGACATTGGCTTAATGTGATTGGTCAAATGGAATTGAGCAGTTTTGATTTGACATATCTATCGGCTCATTAAGTTTCAGAATAATTTATGTCACGTTTTCTTTAAATCATATGGATTTGTCACTCTACATGAATTTGGAATTTATTCTGTTTTATTTTAAAATAGTGTTGAATTTGGAATTTATTCTGTTTTATTTTAAAATAGTGTTGAATTTGAAAGGATAATAATCGTCTTTTCAATTATTCAATACATGTTAACCCTTTAGGTAATTCTTGAAGTGGCAGATGCTTCTAATTGTTCCACTCCCTTTGCATCAAAAAAGATTCCTTCAACCATTCTTATTGGTCGGTTGAAACAACTATGCAAGCGTTTATTTGGAATTGATACAGATTTACAGGTACATGCGTTCAACTATGCATATTTTACAATTTTAAACTTTTTGAGAATGCAGAGTAAAAGAGATTTAGAACCACTCTAAAGCTGCTTGATAGGATAGCTAATTCTGTCTATCGGTGCGAGTCGACTATGATGACTTTTCTTAAGATATCTTAAGGACATAGATGCAGAAACAGCTTAGACTAAGATGCTTGAAATGAAGTGATTATAAAATTATTCTGGGAATATTTCTTTAACGCATTGTAAAATAATGGCTACTATACTTGATAATATATTTAATAATTATGTATTATGATAAACAAATGTAACGAGGCATGGCTAGAAAATCTAAAAAATCTTTTTCTTGTCCTTTAAATTGTTATTGGAAGTTTGTTCCAGTTGCTATTAATTTAGTGGAGTATCTGCCAGATACCAAAAATTGATTTATTCTTTTATCCTTGTAACTGTATTTGAATCAATATTCTACTGTTTTTCGTCCTAAACCTTTTTTAATATATGCATAAAACTGTTTTAATACGATTTTTAAATTTTTTTAAATTTATTTTTTTATATGGAGGTTCTTTATTTTGTCGAAAAAGTGAACGAAAAAGATATACGAATTACTCTTGATGATGACTCAAGATCTATAGCATACTTTAGTGTTGAAACTGGAACAAAGGTATGGTTATATGTACTTTCGTATGGATGGATGCGTTTCATGATCGTTTAACCTTTTTTGTTATTGCAATTTCATATAAAAATGGTATGTACTTATGTATTACCTTAAAGATATTTGTGGAGAGAAGGGATGCTTGCTATCAATCTAAAGTAGCTGCACAGGCGGCTGAGGATAGGTTAACTTCAGAAATGATGCGTAGAGATGAGCTTGAAGCTGCGAGAACCAGTTCTTTTTACAATATCGGCCAGCAAACAGTAACGACTACAAGATAAATGATTTTGTATCATGAGCTGCTAAGCTGCATAGTTAAATTTGCATAGGTATTATTGAATAACATTGAAAATAGCATTTTTTTTGTTGATGCTAAATTCTATCCAATTAAATATGGAAGAATCAATCAATATCTGAGGAGTGATAGTCCTGTGAAAGTTTCTTATCATTAGTCTAATAGGTAGCAAGTTTAGATCCAAATGTGTTTTACTCATTCAGCATCTACTAGAGCAATATAAAAATGTTACGATAAAAGAGGCATTGGCTTTATACCATTCTTGTAAAAAGATGGATTTTTGAATCTAAGTGTGATAGCTATTGTTCTAAATATGAAAAAATAGCTTGCAGGTAAAATTATCAAAATTTACTGATGTACTCTTTAGATGGGCATTGAGTACACACAGTATTTTATAGATAACAGGAGTGTAAAGACTGCACAAGCTTATATCTCTTAAGAATAAGACACTTCAAGTAATCTTAATGATATTACATAATGCTGCCTGATCTAAATTTCAAATTTCAGCACTGTTTCAGGTAAAGTATACTTCATTTCGTCATTCAAAACAATGGTCATGAAAATGCTTCAATAGATCTATTATACCACAAACATAATCATACAACATTTCATGGCTGAGTTTATAAGATATTGGTCCTTTAAATTTTGATTATAGCAGCCACAAAAAGAATTGGAGATGCAGCAAGTTTAGGATAAATAAATGGCAAGCTAATGCCTTTAATGTTCATCTTCAAGCTTGACTTCATAAGAAAAGATAAGATTATGTAGGCATGGTTCTAAGCGAATTGAAAGTTTGTCCATTAGCGTTCTTTTCAATTAGTCAAGTAAACCGAAACTGTTGGTCAATAGGTGATCATAACTGAAATCTTGTAAGCCTGATAACCCCTAGAGCAATGTTACAGGATACATTAGTTGATTTATTACTGGATACATTAGTTAATACATCACTCAATACATAACTGAAAAGTTACTCACTAGATAATTCTGTTACTAGAACACCAGTGGATCATCCTTCATGGCAGTGACATTAATTTTACTGAGCTGTTACCAGACAGGAATAATCTTGAAATAACTGCTGCAAGAATTTTACTGAATTACCTCTGCTGCGACATTAAAATTACTGGACAGCACTTCTTAAAATGTTAACCGATTCCATTAATGTTTCAGTTACGATGATACTCCATTATAATATCCAGTAAGGTAAATTTTTTCCAGGAAATTTCCTTTTTACTATAATTTAATTGTTGGTATTTCTATAGGTGACTGGTTTGTTATTTTAGGTATTGTTTTTGTTCGATTTTATTTGCACGACTTAAATCAACAATTTAGTTAAAAATGCCTCTGTAAATCATTGTTATAAAGCTTCGGCGGTGAGAACGATCTACTTTGTTTCAATATGGCGATTCGAACCTAGAAATTTTTGCACCGTATTACTCTTGAAGCTACTGTGTAAATGTTTAACTTTCTTTTCCAAAGTAATTTGGGCGAGCTGATTGCACCCATTCAGAGCAGCGAGCAGCAACTCTTAATTGCAATTCAAAATGGACAAATGGAAAAGGTGGCCATCATCACTGTTTCTCATATATTCCTCGATCTTGAGACTTAGCGCGTTTTTTTATGTCAAGGTTCAGCATCTTCTGGAAGTACAGCGTGTTCCTGCAAATTGTAAAAATCCGGTTAGTTTCATTTTCTTCCCCTCTGCTCTTAATTATATATCATAACTAATTACCAGATCTTCATGAAAGATTCGCTTTTCCAATGAACTTACAATAGTTCTTGTATTATTAATTAAGATTTAGATCCACCGTGTCCCCTACAGTTCAAGTTAACTTGTATTTACCGAATTTTTTGTTGTGCTTTAATCGTGTATGCATTTACACAAGCCTATTTCTATTTATTCTCTTTATTAACATTTCTATAGAATGGAGTAACTCCATTACATATGGCATGCCAGGCAGGCTTAAATGATCTAGTCAGGCGCTTACTAGAATTAGGGGCAGATCTTCATTTAACTGACAACTCCAGTAATAATTCTTTGCACTATGCTGCAAGAGGTGGAAAAATTGAAACTGTCAAGTGAGTAAACTTTACCTGTTGTAAATTATTTCATTTTTCATTTTCGTGTACATTTTAGAGTATATTTCCTTCTATTTTTCAACATCATAAGAGTTACGCTCGAGAACTCTGTCATCAAATTTATTTGCATTAAAGAAATGGCATAAGAGTAATGAAAGTTTAATTTCTTAGTACTTTTCCCTCATATTTAATATTGATCGTATTTCGTATACAATTTTTAGTCCATTACATGTATATATAATTTTGCCTTAGACTACTGGTTGAGCTGGGTGCAAGTGTGGGGATACGAAATTCTTCCCAGCAAACTGCATATGACTTGGTAAGACACATTTTAATTTCTTATTTCAAAATTAATGATACATTTTTTTTAAATTTCTTGGCATGATTATAATTGATTTCCACTTCATTGAATTGTTGCTAATACTATAATGACTTATTCAATTTCCTCAGAAAAAGAGCCAATATCACATGAAGTACTATTCTATCTAGATTTCTACTATGAAATCTTTCAAAAAAACAACTATAACCTAATTGAATATTAACATTAATAACTAGATACATATGGCTTTTTTAGAATTATTTAAGAAGTAGTTTATGATAAAACAAAATTTTAACTCACCGCATGCTAGGGCAAATTGTTAGCTTTGCCAAAAGTTTATTTTGAGCTATCTATTATGCTAAAAGCACCATTTAAAGCTATTCGACTCTCATATGTTGTACACCTAGTTAATATTTGATGTTTATTATATTGATATTGTCCTTTCTCATTTTTCAGGCAACGAATCATGTGGTGCGACAATATCTTCTACCGTTGCAATTGAAATCTGAGGCAGTATCATATGGTGATCACATGCAACATGACAGCATGAATAATGTCCTTGCTGAACAACCCAAACAACCACCTCCTTCTGCAGCATTAGAAGCTCTCATGCAGGTTTTGAATTCATATGCATCAATATATATTACAAATGATATTAAATAGAACTCCACTAAATCAATTGACTTGGGACTGAGCTTCTGGCATTATTGAGAAATCAGAAAAAGTTAAGTTAGATAAGCCAGTATTTACAGGCAGTATTGATTAAAAAGGGCATTGTAAGCAGGTAAATAAGCCATCATTCACTTCTTGTTAAATGTTTGGTAAGATATTTCAAGCATCAAAAGAATTATGTAAACCAATAAAATCAGTCTAAATATCTTACACTTTTTTCTTCAACTTTTCCTGTAAGGTTAGATCTCCTTAAATTGTACAGGTTTGGAGAATTTTCTTTACAAATAGAAAATTGGGGGCCCTCCTGTGCTGTGATACCAGTAAGGGTCAAGCCCAGTTTAGTTTTGGAATTTAAGATATTGTGTTAAATTATAGGTGCATTTCATTATCTGCAATCTGTTTATGGATATCAACATATATTCATTCAGATTTGCAAACTGTCTATAATTAACTGGTACAGTTTGTTGAACTGTCATTAAACTGACCTGTTGACGAACTCTTACCTGTTTATTTAATATATATATATAAGCCATTTTCTTTCTTGTATAGGCTCATTCTCTGCCTCACTCGACGCCTTACTCTGTACCATTGGCTCCTTCAGCTCATTTTGATTCCTACCCTGAGTTCCAAACTAGCAGTATGAATTATTCACGCCAACCTCCACCGCTAATTAACGATTTCTCGAACATGAATGAAGTGAAATCTAAAAATTTGAATGTGTTTCACCCCCCGCCTCCTGCTTATATACCCCCTGGACTAGCTCCTAATTCTCCGGAAACATCCCATGTAGTAGTTCCAGCTGCTAAACCAAACTCACCTAAGATTCAGAAAAAATCCGACTACGGTCTAATTAAACCTGATGGGTTCCATAGCAGTGCAAGTGATAAGGTCTTACAAGAGAGGTATGTGGGCAAAATTTTTTTCATTGTATACTGTTGATCCCCTTTGGATTTACCCTCTGCTTTTTAATATCATGCAGTCCAGATTCAACTTAAGTGACTTTTCTCTTGCTTAAATTGGTCCCTGTGCATATCTATATATACTAGAGGGGGATTTAGAAACAATTTGCTGTTACCCTCTAAAATAATTTGCTTGATACATACTTGTTTAAAGTTTTTGTAGTCCTTGAAAGATTTATATAAATTTGCAGCTGTATCATATTTTGCTGTGTTCTGCAATTTATTTTACATGCCATAAAAGTGTTATTGTACAATAGTTTATGGTCATTAATTTCGTGAGTAATATACAGTGTTGAAAAAGCCTGAAATTACTACTTTTCGTGAAATCCATATATATATACATATATATATGTTCATGAACTTTTTTGTTCTGAAATGAAATTTCCTCTTTTCAAGTAAACTTGTCCTACAAGTTGAGTAGAGTATATATGTAATCAAAAATGTTATTAAAAGCGATACTATCGAATTTCTCCAAAAGAATTGTACCATAACTGAGCTTTCAGCAGTAACTTACGATTTATTCATCATGAGGGGCTGCTCTAGTCAAATCAGGCCTTTAGTAATGAATTTGCACTTGTTAACGAATAAACGAAAGAGTCATATTGTTAAGTTCAGCTTCAGATTTTGGGTATGACACATTTTGGTTAGAACGTACAAACATGATTGTTCTAACAGATTTGTTAGATCTGAAGTTTAGGCAAATATTGTTGTAATATATTTCTGTCATGTCTCAATATTTTTTTATTTAGGTATGGTCACACGAAAGTGAATTATAATCTAGCCCCTCCACCAACTGCAGCCCAATTGGGATTTTCTCAAGATACTAACAGCCTACCATACCAGCCGACTTATTGTGCTTTTACTCCAGGGGCTCAAACAGGGCCATCATATATGATGCTACCTACACCATCAAGGCCTAGTGCATATCCTGCTGCACAAGACTACCAAATGAACCCCCCATATGTACATCAACCACCGATTAATGGACCGCATAGTTTTGCAGCGCCAAATCCCCAAATTGCTACTTTTGCTGCATTATCAAATGAAGCCGGAGGGACAGTGATTGATGCATCGAGCTCGAGTAACAGTGTTTTGTAAAGATAAATTATTTTCGTGGTTTTTAATATTTATTAATCGTTTGTACTTGCAAAATGATTTAATGATAACAATATAATAGCAACATCTTAAAATGATTGATTAAATCAGTTGCAGAATTCCTCTAGATTGATTGTAAATTATTGAGCAACTTTTTTAGTTAAAACTACCCTCCTGGTTCGGGTACTTCAAAGGAGTTCTACTGTATCATATTGGGTGCCTGTGAAATGAAACCATGCTAGTAATATTTTGTATAGCTTGAATTGTTTGACTTTATTTGTGTGATGCATAAGATAATATCAAGTTTGCACTGCAGTAATAGAAAGTTTGGCAGTATTTTTATGTAGCCGTATTTGCATACATTCTATGATATGGTTATAAATAATATTTTGCTTATTCCCTAAATACATTCGATTTTAAAGTATAGGTGAAAAGGAAGTGACAGTAAAAATTGAATACACCGAAATAATCGATTACATTTATTTTTAAAATTAAAAGTTTTACTGTTTTGAATAATCGAAAAGTCTGCTTTTTAATTTTTGTTTACCTGGCTGGTAAGTTTTCTTTTACACTACCTCATTTTCCAAGCCCCCTTCTATAATAAATAAATTCACCTTCATAGAAAAGACTTGATCTATTCGAAACGAGATGAATCGATTTGCATAAAATTGGCTGAAAGTTTTTAATGCTGTACTCAAAATAATATGGACCAATCATTTCCAAGATATGCCATGAAAAATGTTTTTCGTTTTGCAGTATTACATTAAAAAAATGAACTGGATCATTAGAAGTTTAGTAATACTTGGTTTTCCTCTTTTATTTCAAATCATGTTATGCTTGTGTAATATTTACTAATCTTCACGCAGAAATTAAAAAAACATAAGCTATATGTTTCAATGAAAATATTTTGAAACAAAATTTTATTTGCGCTTCATTCATTAAAACTATTCATTGCATGAAATATATAATGCATCAAAAAATATTTTTCTTAATTTTTGGTTTTTTGTAAATATTATATATTGATTTCGGAAAGCCTGTTAGTATTGATTGAAAAATAAAAAATAGAAAAAAGTAAAAACTCATAAAAATTAATATTTACTAATATCAGAGCTATAAACGAAGAAAAAATTAGGCATGAGACAAAGGTTTTATTGGTATTGCTCGAACTAGAGTTAAATCTCGTTCGGAATCAGCTACTTCATCGACCTCGCCGATCACTGCAATATTATCACCTCTTACTAAGAATAGGCCGAGCGAGACTATCTCAACCGGGACATCTGCTGAGTACACACGCTCATGGCATCCTTCTAAAATCACGTTTATTGTACTGTCGTGTCCTCTTAATCCTCCCTACCGTATGTAACAATGAAGAATTTTCAAGTAAGCGATACACTAGAATAACACGAAAAAAGAAGCAAAAATAACATACCACTATGTTTCGCCCGTCATTAGTAATGATTGAAACCATCTCTAGGTAAAAATTGCATAAATCAGTACATCATTCGAAAAAACCAAAAAAGCTATGACCATGCAAATGATTACAAATACTAAATTTTCTCACTTCCTTGCAAGTCCGAAAGAGTTGATGCCATATTAATCTCTGGGAGCGCTGGTTTTTGATGTACTTACTTGAAAGACAGATTTTCTGTTTGATTGTTTAACGAACACGAGTCTTCAGATTGGAATTGTAAAAGTTATGAAGATTACCAGATAATAATTTAACTTCGAATAAAAGCGGGTTATTTTGTATGATTACAAATGTTGTCCACTACTGAATGTTTCTAAAGAAAAAGGGCAAATAAGACGAAAATAATTAGTCGAAGAAGAACATTCCAAAAAACATGAATGTTGATTGGTAGGTGATTTGTACTGTGCCCAAACTCTTTGATATGCATAATGGCTGCCATGCTTATCAAAACCTCATAATTCAAATTTTTGAATCTATTTAATTTCCTCATGTGGTCTGTGTGATAAAAGGCTTATCTAACCAGTAACAAATCGGGACAGCAATTGGAATGGTTAAAAAAAGTACCAAGTTTTGTATTTTTAAAGACACTACTTAGTTTACAGTTCAGTTAATTGTTTTGAAGTTTGTTTCTTGTTTCTTTTTTAAATGTGCTACAACCAACAATCAAAGCAGGAATTCAACTTTCATATTCTATCGATTAAAGCAAGATTATCCTGGTTAAAAATAGAAACTTTTAATATCATTCTTTATCAACATAATTCACACAAAATATTCTTAAAAGAATGTAAAAACTCTAATCCCAATCCAGTTTCAAAAGGTTTAATGCTCGCTACATTGCAATACATCCTCTAGTCAACCAACCCTTCCACTTAAAAATCATGTTGGTTAACTTTCATAAACAGAGAAACTTTTACATTGTTTCTGTATATTTTTAGCAGTTTTTCAATTTGATTTACTGAATTAAAAAGTGATAAATAATGTTCATTTTGGAATATTTATTGATGGTTGTTGTAAATGAACAATTTTTTTGCATTGACAATATGTTTTGTTTCTGCAAATTTTTTGTCTTTCTTTTGCACTTACAAGATGTTGTAATTAAGTTTATGTGTTGTCTTGAATGAAAATTTAAAACTTTTTTGTTTTAATTTTTTCAGAATTGCATGTTTGCACTGTAAATTAATACAGAGATAATTATGTTTGCTTTATAGAGAAAAGCACCGGTAGAGTGAAAAGTAAGTTGATTTGAAACTTAAAGTAGAGCTTAAAGATAATGTATGTTAAAGATAAGAGGATATCTCAACACTTCAGTAATCTCATCTAAGTTTCACTGGCAACTGTCTATTATAACAGAACATGAAAGTCATCACGTAAAGAGGAAATTAGGAAGTTATAAAATGTTGCATTTGAGATAAATAAATTGCTTTAAAAACTGCTACTAGGTTTGTAGAATTGAATATAAAATGAAAATTAAATACAAAAGAATTACAGTTGTTAGGAAAATACAAACACAACAAATAACATAAAAACAGAAATAGTATTTAATATTAACCTACATGTGTTGCTGAAAGTGATATAACTTTTGCAGCGCACAAAACATAGTAGCATGAAGAACAGGATTCAGTTCTCTGATGTATCTTGGAACCAAAACTAAAACCAAACTGAAACCAAACTGAAACTAAACTGAAACAAAACTGAAACCAAGCTGAAACCAAGCTGAAACCAAGCTGAAACCAAACTGAAACCAAACTGAAACCAAAATCAAAACATCAACAAATCATACCGCAGCTACAGAATAGAATTAACTCCCTTAGGTGTTAATTTCTAACAGCAGTATACAATCTTGAGCTGGAAATAAAACAGTTGATATAGAAATTTAGACCCAACAAAACCTCTCATAAACACATTATCAGCAAAATGATTTAAAATAGCATTAGGTGGATTGAAGCCTGCAACATGCCATCTAGAACAAATGCAGTTGCAGATGTATTTCCTCAATCCAGATGTTTAAGTTTTAAAAATTCTGAAATCTTCCAATCTCTTTAATTGAAATGAGTTTTTAATACTATTGTTTTAAAAAATTTACTGCAAATTATTTTGTGCATTATTTTAAAATCGGTTTAGCTGAAAAAAGCAACAAAGTGCTCAGTCACAAAAAAAAACCTTAATCAAGCTCTAAAGTTAAAAACTAAAGTAAACTGCAAAAATATTTACAAAAAATATCCTTCTAAGCTATTTTTATCAACTTCAGAGCACAATTTGTACACTAGTGTTGCACAATATCAGAATCTTAGCTTTTTTAAAGGTGTCATTCTAACTCTTTTCAAAGATCAAGATATGTTTAGTCCGGATGTTACTGTTTGTCTGGTATATCACCAGTGAATAAAAATCAGGTTTTTTCTTCAAAATATACATCACTTTATAGGAGTAATTATTTTTTTTCATATTCTCGACTTTGTCATATACTATGCAACTACTAAAAATTATAATAAATAAAACATAAATTTGTGTCATGTAATATGGTCTTTAGATAAGGTACAAATGTAGTATCTGTGGGTATTAGGAATATTGGAGCTGTGTTGCCCCCCTGCTAAATATATGTAGATTACATGCAAACTGAAACTTTACATGAAGTTACCGTCACTTTTTAAGAAAACTGAGCTGATCTTAGATCTCTCCAATCCGTTTAAGCAGTTTTTTGAATGAATAAATCTTGGCTTGGCAAGTACTGCAACAGTAGGTTAACTAAAAAGTAAAGTAATATAGGTTGAAAATCTTTGATGATTTACTGACAATCTTGAAGTACACTCTAAAAACTAAAATGCAACTTATTAGCAAAATAGCAGAGCTAGCATTTTCTCAATTATTTGTTCAAGACTTGTTCTTGGTTAAGTTTGAAAAATCGGAAACCAATAATGACAAGCTAGCAAGCAATCATGACAAATTGACAAGCTGGCAAGCAATCATGACAAATTGACAATCAATCATGATGAACATGCAATCATGATGAACATGCAATCATGATGAACATGCAATCATGCAAAAAATTAGCAATCAATTTTGATAAGTTGATCTCTGACTTTGGCAAATATGCAGTCAAATGTAAGAAATAAAATTCATCCTCATTTGAATTGCTAGAATATTCAATCATTAAATTGATGATGCATTTTTATTCATTCTCTACTGTGATATTTTCATCTTTAACTTATTTCATCTCTTGATTGCCTGTGCTCTCAGTTATCCATCTATCGATGTCCTATGCTTGATTTCCATAACTCATTAAAGAATTTTTTTCCATCTACTATTCTTGAATTTATTCTCTTGATTTATTTCTTGTGATTGACCCTTTAATGTTTACTCTTCAATAGGATTCTGTTCAAACATTTTTGTTCATCAACCAGACATCCCCAAATCTATCTCTTCTGATCAATCTATCATTTATTTGCCATATTTTATCACATTTTCAAAATCCGAAGTAATCATACCTCATGAAAGTCTGACAGAACGTGCCAAACTTTTTTCTTTCATTGGATATCTCTCTCATTCTTTCTTAGAACTTCTCTTTTGCTGTAATTTTAGTAGCTTTAATAAAAAAATGCTAGTATATGCTAAATAAATTAAGGTCAAACGTAATTTTTATCTCAGTAGAGAGCAAATTTTTATGATTGGTTGTTAATTTGTTACGATAGATTATCAGACTTATTCAGGAAATGGTGTAGAAAATGCAGCAATATTATTCAACAGAGATTAAACAAATGTATGTGCAAGCTGAAAAACTTTTTATCTAGCAGTTGACCAGTAGAAAAATAAATTTAAACGCAGTTCGATTGCTTTGCATGAGATCAATTTTATCATACAAAACAAATACAGTAAGAAATATGAATAAAACTAGGTATTTATATTAAATTTATGTATACTACTAAAAGCGTTCGTTCATTCTACGAGCAACATTGCGCATTTGATTGTACACTTTTCCAGGAGGCGCACCAAGAATGAGAGAACATATTGAGTCACGGGCGATCTTTATATTCGCAAAACTTCCGAGAATATGTATGCGATGATCAGCTATTATAATTCTTGTTCGAGTGGCATTTTCAATTGCATGACGAGTTTTTCCTTCCTGTCCAACAATGCGTCCAATTGCTCGTGAGAGGTGATCACCGTTTAGCATTTTTACATCTCGAACCTAGTTAAATTGAAAAACTGTTATAAAGTTTTGCATTATAATAGAAGGAAAGGCGAATGAAAATACTGCTGCAAGATACAACATTAACCATTATGACAAAAAAGGCACAATTCATCAAAAATTAAAGGTATTTTACCTCAAAACTATCAATGTATAAATCCTCTAGACGTAGGAGCGCAATCGCATCTTGAAACTCAAACCCTAGCATGAAAGCTTGAACAAAATCAGCTGATTTTTGAAGTGCACTTGGATCTTCAGTAAAATTCGATGTTTTAATTTCTACGTTTCTTGAGCGGGGATTAAACCTTATTAGAAATACAAAAAATGAGCAAATTTCGGAAGAAAATATGAAACTCGAAGTTGCTATATATGTAGAAATCAGATTTGAAGATACGATCAGTCATAGAATGCAATACATAAAAAATAATGCATCATGTAGGGGAATCCAAAAATCATCACATTAGTGACTATCTCAAGAGTAATGTAATTCAAGAGAGGAATATTACCTTATTTGCAGCTTCATATGCTCCACAATTGGTGATATAATACTTTCCCATGATGTTCTAAGAGGTGTAAGACGATGTGGTGGGCATCTTATGCGTCTTAAATCTGAGCGTTTTCTTCCCTTAACTATATTTGCTGACACAGGACCGAAATTTGGCTTCGAGTTGGCATCATCGTCATCCTGCATATTTTCCAGCTCTGCTTCAGCTTCGATATCAACAGGGTGAAAGGTGATTCCTTCCGATGATGATTCTTCCATTCTGAATTAAGATTATAAATTTTTTCATCAATTGGGTAATCAAAATAAATTTTTTGGTCGTTTCAGTAATGTTATGCGATTCAATCATGACGAAAGCACCATTAGCAGTCAACCACATTTATCAAATCATGCACTTATTCTCAACGGCTGCAAGGCCCGAGTACTTTAGCAGTATTGCGAAACAACGATTGTTAAAGAGACTAACGTTGTTGACGTGAATGTAACTGCATGATGTGATAGAAAAGAAGCACCTATGCATTGAATGACATACCTTGCGGTGATTATTAGATGCACTCAGAATTAGAAAGTATAAATATTATAATAAAATAATATTGATTAATTTTATCTTGTTTTTGAACACCATACATTAATCGAATGATGATTACTACCCGAGAAAAAATCTCTTCGAAAAACAAATCAAATCAATTCGGAACTGTTGAGAACTAAATGTTCCGAATAGACACTGAAAAGCAACAGAAAGTCCCTGAGTCAAATTTGAGCCACAGTTAAAGACATACCGCATCCCTAAAAATATTTGGTATATGACGAGTGTACAATAGTTGTCACAATCTACGCAAAAAATAGAGTTTCCACTCTAATTCGCCATACTTCTCCATATGATAAAACTGGAACTGACTACTCTAAGTGTCAGTGCCTCAGGATGATCTGTAAAAAATTAAATCCAACAATAGTAATGTACTTCAGTCTTAACTTTTTTGCAATGTCAAAAGCATCTAATATTTGCTTGAATAAGTTTGTAGCTTAAAAATAAAGCTTCGATTGTAAATAAAAAGCAAATTAGTTAGATATTTTATTTTTCTTGCAGCAGGTGGTACTAAAATAGCCGTAATGTGTACTTCTGACTGATAATATGTATGTGTCAAGATGCAGAGGCTAGATATGAGGACACAAGAGAACAATACAAGAGAGTAACAGCCTGGAACAGGTATATTATTCTTAACCTCTGTTGCGATAAGTGAGATCACTTTTCAAATGCAACACTAAACTAGAAACTGAAGCATCATGTTCTCAAAAAGAGAACATTCTTTTTTAGAACATATTTCAAATTGTCAGAATATCCGCAACTACAAAGATAAGGGATTAACCATATTACGGGTTAATTCCTGACAGTATGCAAACAAAAAGCGGAAAAAATATTTGAAAAAACTGCATCAATATATGTTTTAAGGATTTATAGAACTTACTCCAAGTTTACATGTAGATTGTTAGGATTCTTGGGTAAATGTATAGCTAAGTATGATAATTTTTGGAAGCATCGGGATTCGAACCCAAGACCTTGGTGCTATTAATCGATTTTCGTACCGTTGAACCATCAACTCCCGAGAGGTAGGGGGTTTTAGGGGTGCTAGTATCTGGGGACAGGGCAGATATCTTGACATAGATGGCATATATCTACCTAAAGTTCAGAAGAGTTTCTTCTTTCCTCTGTCATATGGATACATGTTAAGAGTTTTGAAGTAAAATATTTTTACCTTTAGATTATTTGATGGTGCAGACTAAATAATATCGTTTTACACTGATTTTTTAGATATATTCGAATGCAAACATGTGGTGTTTTGGCACATTATGTCATCTAATCAAATACATTTTAATATTTTAAAATAATGAAATAATAGCAATGTACACTAAAAAATTATGGTAAAACTGCACAGGTAGAGTAAGATTTCATTACTACTTTGACTCCTACTTGTACATTTTCAAATGGTGCACATGTATGATATTTGTATTCATTCAGAAACTGCTTAGCTGGGAATTTGATTCAATGGTACTCCTCTCATCACTAGAAAGTATAGCAAACTGGAAAGATGGAGACTCTCAGAACCATGAGTTACTTGATAAAAGTCATTCAATTTTTAGCAAGTACGTACATTGTCCTTACTGTTTGCAGAGTTTTCAACAAGATGGCCAATATTTGAGTAGCAGCCAAAATTATAATGCTTTATAATCAACTGCTTTGTTGTCCTGAGCAATGCACTTCATTACCTATACATAAAACAAATACTACATTTTCTATCCTTCTGCTATCATCAAAGCATATTTATACTAAAGTATCTATTTATCCAAATTTACCACAAGTGTATGAAATTTAAATGTCAATATTTCTAGTCTCAATTTGCCAACTCATCAGCATTTCTTTATGTTCATCCCCTGACTTCTATCAATCTCATCACTTAATTTTCTGTTTATCACAATCCTTTTTTATATTTATTTTGCTCTATGCTAACAACCAGAGCATTTTGTAGTAAAGCCAATCATTTGTAACTGATTTGAAACTTTGTATTCAGTCCTCAGGTCACATTACAACAAGATTGCTATCGCTCAGTATCAATTTATTATTTGTCTGTCCCATTACTTTTTTATACCACCAATTTCTGAACTTGAATCACATGTTCTTGTTCTAAATCACATAAAAAGATTTCAAATGATGGACTAAAATTGACTCAAATGTTTTTCTTAGTGAAAAGCTTTACCTTTTAACTTTCTTCATCCCAATCATTCTGTTGCTTCATTTTATTTAGCAATTTTTTACATAAGCATGCATACAATGCTAATTTTTACTATGTTTTGTAAATCATACAGTATAGAAAAAACTTGCATTTTTATATTGTACATGCTAAAATTTTGAACCAATTCCATTGATCAAATTCTCTGCTTCATATGTATTTCCTATTTTCTCTGCCCTCAGCCCACTTGTTAATTAATCATTGCCTTTGAGGACAGTTGTAGTCTTTTCTGCACCATTCTCCTTCTACAGGTCTAGGTCATCACCTCAATAAAAAATTGCATGTTTTTTTGTAGCTTTATTTTCTCATTTATTTTTCCTCATTTCTACGCTTACGTCTCTCTTTCGTGCATATCCAAGAGAACTATCTGCATAGTCTTCATTCATCTTCTCAGCTTGGACTAATTTCTACTTTACTCATTTCTATCCTAATGTCAATGGATTGTTGCTTTTTTTCATGAGAATCTTGTATGTATCACTAGAGCTTTAGTATGGCAGAGTAATATTGTAATTTCCCCTTTATTGATTCAAGATCATGCAGAAACACATTCTATGACATGTAAGTTTATTACATAATGATTGGTATAGATAATTTAAATAAGTCGAACTACTCATTGGATTTGCATGATAATTTTGTGCCGAGATTTGGCAATCATCTTCACTTTTTACAGAATTTAATTGCTGTGGGGATCAACAAATTTAACGTCGTATGAGTGATACTCAAATGCATATAAATTAAAAATAAATACAGTTCATTTTACAGTTGATCAACTGTTTGTTATCTATTTTGTTAACAGGTCCAATGAATTCATAAATTAATATAAAAAACATACCTAATAACATTGAAGCAGCGTAATTAACGTTGAATGTCAGCATGAAAACGTGGCTAGTGCCCTGATATAACTTTATTGCGCTTTATGTCCTCAAATATTGACTTGTTGATGCACACAGACGATGAAAATGGGATGAATCTTAATATAAATGATGAAAGTATTTCTGATCAAAATTCTCCATTGATGTCTTTGCCTCCTCCCCTCTCATCGCACTTCTGGGAAGATAAGTTAAAACCTGAACAGGCCGATCCGATGCATTATCCGTGTCCACCGGGTGGCGGAGCTGCAGCGACTGGAGATTTCGATAAAGTCGTTGACTATTTTTCAGTTGTAGGATCGGGTCCAGATGGAATGCTCCAGATTCAGAATCCTCCTTCTGCTGAAAGTTTGAGAGATATATGGGCGAATGCAATCACCGATGTTGTCATTGTGAAACCGAATAAAGGCGAGTTATGTCCGCCAGGATTCGAACTAGTGCAATCAGCATCTAGGAATTTTAAAGCAGATTTGAATTGCGGAAGTTTGCAAAAGAGTTTATTTTTGGCGATACAGAGACAATATTCGAGTAAGAGGTACTTTTACAATTTTATTTCTGGCACATTTCGCATGTACTCGGGTATTTCAAGCTATTTTATCTTGTTAATGAGAATGTAAATTATACTTCATCTACAGAAGTCATACATTTAAAGACTAAGTGTTATTAATGCTGCATTTGTTATTATGGCTAATACGTACTGCAAAAATAGTGGAATTCGAATTTTCTGCTGCCTATAGTGAGACATTGTGCAATGTAACTAGATCTGAACCAATCATACACAAACAATGAGCAGAGCAATAATTACCAGATGCACATCATCCAGTTATTTCGTAACTTCTGTAGTATATCCTAGGATCCTTGAATTTGTTACAGTCCAATGATAATATATGCATATTGTTCTTAGTATCTTATTTACAAAGTATAGTTGAAAAAAATTTAATATTTGAATATTATTATAAATCTATTTTAAATCGATTAAGATTTAACTATTTGATTTTGTTGGAACACACTCACACTAGAAAACAAAAAAAAAATGATTTTTCGGGAAAAATTACCAATATTTTAATTTTTAATTCAAGAAAACAGACATTTTCAACTTATTGAATAAAAAACTTTTAGTCTGGTAATGAATTATTTAATGTGAGAAATTATTTATATAATCTAAAAAGTTTCTTTTAACTCATTTGCCTATTACCAAATTAATTTTGTGTACCATGATCAATCATGAAAATAGCTTAGAAATGAATTTATATTTTTCCTAGCTCTTATAATACTCATAATAAATTATGTGGCCCATCTCACTTCAGGATTAATATTTGAACTTATATTGAATCTCTTTGATAGATCAGAGTACATTTCAGATATAAGAATAGTGTACACAAATCAAGAAACTCTGCCCCCTGGCCGTGGTTGGGAACTCATCAACAAAACTGTGTCAGGAAGTAACAAGGCCACTCTAAATAGAGGGAGTGAATCTGCCTTTTTGGCAGTGAGAAGGGTAAAATTTGACCCAATTGATGGCCCCTATCCTCTTGTGTCATTGTGCGTGGTGCTACCAAAAAAGGGTGAAGTTGTCCCTAAAGACTATAGAACAATAGAGCGAAATCTTAGCAAGGTCAGCAAATATACAAATATTTATTTACGGCAACTTTGGTGTAAGGTACCCTATTTCATCTCAGACAGAATTATCAGTTATTCCTTTTTTGTTTATTTTACTGTACATAGAATTATTTTTCAATTGCATGCTTCAAGATTCATTCCGATAAAAGTTATTTCTAAAACAGATAATTAGTATTTGTACTGTTCTTCAATGAAAAATTTGCTTGATGGCATATAATAAATCAACTAAGTTGCCGAGGAATTGAGTATTTGATCGTGTGTAAATATAATACAATAGCTTACATCATTGCTTTATTTTCTTTAATTGCTCATTTTTGGTGCATAAATCATTTAATCAACATGCTCCAGTTGCCTTAAAGCAGCCAATCAGATTTGATGTAATCTTTATTGTCAAATCATTTTAACTCTATTTTACTGCTTAGGGTAAATTTGGGGGTGTAGTGTATTTGGCCTACCAGCTCGGCCGTCCAATAAGTATATGCCACATGCGATATAAACCAGAAATACTAGACCGATACCCTCATAAAGATAGTCCTTCGTCGGCCTTTCCTCAAGAACAGTTGCCGATGTTTGTCTATCCTAAAGGAATTCTTTTGGAGAAGAGGTGATTTCACACTGCATTTATTTACATATTTGAGTATCTCTTTCTTCATATATGGCACCCGTAGCTTTGTATTTGACTATTGATTAATGTGAAATTTTTGCTTTCTTTAATTTGATGCGTATTTTGGTATTTAAATTGAATGAGTATTTAATTGATTGATCATGGCGGAAAATTTGTATAGTTGATTAGTTCAATGCAATAAATGGTCAGAAAACGAAGTATTATTAAAATATGCACATATTTTTGCAACAAAAATGTTGAAGTCTGGCCATTCAAATTTCAGTCCAATCGTTTCCGTATTTTAGATAATAGCATTACAATTATATCTGAATATGTGATCATGTCATTTACAAAGGATACGACAGATATAGCTCCTCAAATGATTTTGCATGTAATTTTAGGTTATTCTGTTTGTATATATTTTCTATGGATCATTCATGCAGCACTGTCATGAGGAACTGTGTTTCCAGCCATTAGTCCAATCTCTTAAAATTAGAAACTTCAAATTACATCATATTCATGAAATAAACTTTGGTGAATGATATCACTTTTGTGATTGTGCATCTTCACCTAGAAGTTTAACAGGTTATGAACATAAAATAAATAATATATATATATATAGACAACTTTGGATATCATGAATTCACTTTTAATTTTCATTGAAACGAATAAATGAAAAGCCTTATTGTGCCAAATTCAGCTTCGGATATTTTGATGTAACAAATTATTTGGATGGTCCTGACAAATTTGTTACATCCAAAGTTTACCCATATATGCATTTCTTTTACTTTCATGTATTTTGCCTTTGGCTTTTATCTATATAATTAGTTATTCTTTCGCATACTAATCTTTACTTCCAATGAATATATATATTTATTTTTATATCTGTGCAGGGCTAAGAATAATACCCCGAAGCCCAAATATTTCAGTTTTGTTTTTACGAATGTTGACGGCCGACGTACATATGCAGCTTGCTTGACCTTTCATGAACCGGTTCTCACTTCTGCTGTGAAGAGGCTCATAAAGCAGTTAAAATTAGACCGTTTAACTTATTCGAGACCTCAGAGAACCCGATCCGAACCGCCTGGTGTAAATATGAGAGATGCCACTGTACATTCAAAAGCTACTGCATTTGAAAAGGTAAAATATTTTTGTCCTTTTATATATATGTGTACAATTGATACTCTATTTAAAATAGATGATTAACAAAATGATAGCCACGAACCTCCCTTTGCTGGCACATATTGGTACCTTTAATTCGATTAACTGATAGCTTTTGGTGTAACCAATGGTATCAGTTTATAGGAAATCAACTGTTCATCCTTAATTTTATTTTATTTTTTTGGTTTCTCAGCTCTCATTTCTAGACATAATTTCATATTTATTACTGTTTCCATTTAGCTAGCACTAGCTATTTATAGTATGCTTTCATATTTGTATACATTGATGCTGGCTAGTTGGTTATGCGTAGAGTAGCCTTTATTGATGCACTGCCATATCTATTGTGCTTAGGATATTGTTCCAGAATAATATCTTAAGCTGTTGTTTAATATTGCATTTTATGTTTTCTCTTTGAAGTTTTACAGTTTAATAACACCAGAATATTTCAAGTGTAATTTTAACATTTGGCTACACAATTTCCAATATAAAATATGCCTTGAATATATACATAATCAATCATATTACTTTGCTGCATAATCTATTGAGCACTAATTTTTCTCTAATATTATAAGATTTCGTAGCATTTTTTGCATGTTTTTCAGTTGTTATCGGATGCTAGATTTGCATGGGGTATAGGGAGTTTTCATTTTGAAATAATTTTGTCATTTTTTGTCAGGAAAATGAGCAGTGCTTATTTGCCCCCAAAACAATCTGCGTTATCAGTAGATTTCCGGTTTATAGTGTTTTGCGAAGATTTCTGAGACACCTGTACGCTATCAGTCTTAGCGAAGCAGATGTACCGTTGGAGCGATACATTAGGTATATACTTTTATTTCTAACTGACAAATAGGTAAAATATTGTATAAAAGATAAATGCTTATGTTGGATTCAGTAAGTTCATGGAATAAATTTATGACAGAAATTTTTCCCATGTTTTGACTTCAGAAAAACTAATTCATTATCAATACACATATGTGCAGTCATTATATTTTTCTCTTTATATTGAGTATCCTGATAGATACGCATGCACACATACGAAGATTAAAGGTAGATAGTATTAAATTTTTTTTTGAAATTGTTCAATGCAGCGTAAAATTAGGCATTTTAAAATTTTTAATAGCTCACTACAATATTTATATCATAGCCAAAAAACTCAAATGGCAACAACTAAAAAATAGCGCTATGTATAGATATTTTTTTTATAATTTTCTGTTAATAGAGGGCCCAATTATTTCAATTCTGTAGTACGTTTGTGAGTTGCGTTCCCATGCCTATACCTGGGGGTCGCCGAATACGAGTCTATTTAAGCCCTTTAGAAGGAAACGATGGAAATTTTGCTGTTACACATAGTCGTCTAAATCCATTAGAGCTGCAAGCCCCCCCTCACCCCTGGTTGCCCCTGATGGATGTTGATTTTGGAGCCCCATTTCGCTGTCTAAGTATACCTCGAGCCTTGGCGGTATTCAGCTTAGTACTCCAAGAGGCCAAAATATTGTTTATTTCGAGTAGGGCCGAGCTCCTCACACAGGTAGCCCTATAAGACTACTACCTTTTTTTTCAACTGGCAATAAATTTGGACACATTGGAAAAAGCTTTTAGCAAAAATATTTTATATACTGGCTCAGCTGAAAAACTATTTAATTGGGGGGGGGAGGTGAATGATTAGGCTGAGCAAAAAAGGATCGGAAATGATAAAGTTTGAGGGCCAGAACCTTTTATATATTTGTCAGTGGAAAAAATAAGGTAGAAAGCGGTAGGTTTGTCGAATTCACTACTATTTTTGTAAATAAGTTATGCTAACTATGAGACTTAAGTTGCAGGCTTAATACGAAGAAAAATGTTACTGACTGTTATTCTTTCCGAATTGAAATAAGTCGTTCTAGACGATAAAATCAGACGGTTATGATATTGTTTAGCTAATTATATCTTTTTAACTCAAAAAACACTTGTACTTTTACTGATATGCTACAATATTAAACATGGATATATGAGACACTAATATATAGTCAAGTCTATGGCCACATAGTTCTACAGATTATTCGATTTTTCATTTCATTGATAACTACCAACAGAATATATTATCAAACTGTTTTTTTTGTTTTTCTCGAGTTTTTTTAGGTCATGGAAGCTTTGCGCAGTTTAATATTTCCGCTGGAATGGCAATCTGTCTATGTACCTCATCTACCCAGGGCATTAAGCGGGTGTTTAGAATGTCCTGGTGGATTTATGATTGGAATGCACCTAAATAAGGTCTATACATAACTGAAACTGAATTGATATGCTTACATACGCATATGTGTGGGTGAAATATGACGCATCTAATGATCGAAAACAGTATTATTGAAGAAATAGATGCATGCATAAATACAAAAGTATGTTTGAGTTTCTGCTATTTAGATATTGCATCATGCATTTTTGTGTACATTTTAATCCGTAAATGTACTTTAGCCAATGGAAATCTTTGAATAAATTTTTATATTCTCCAAAAGTCTCATTATGAACTAAGTGCTATATATTACAGGAAGAGCTATCTACTGGTACTGAAGCCATAGTATACGAATTAGGCCTAGAAGGGGTAGCCAATGCTGTCAACTTAGATACGGGAGAGGTATAATATATTTAAAGTTTTGATTCATTATAATCATGGTTTTCAGTTGAGTAGAAGCAAATCTAATTTTCCCTATGTACCATATAGTTAATGAAATATGTAGTGAAATTGAAAAAATATACAACGCATGCAAAGAAAGAGTCGAGAGAGGGGATAAAAAAGCCGGAGTAACTGTATATAACATTGTATATAGCATATTCTGTATCTGTACGTTCCAATTCTGACTTGTATTCTGGATTGTTTATTACACTGGCCTGCTTCAATATACACCAATACAAAGTAATACTAGTCTTGTATAGGACGACGTCAAACAGGTAGGTTTTAAGGTGCTTGTTGTCAAAGAGATAATGTATTCAAGATTTTTTCATACAACTTTTTTACAAGTTTTTATTTAACTGCAACGCTCAATTTTTAATTGATTTACACTTTCAAAGAGCAATATCTCAATAATCAGCGAAGAACATTGTGAACATATCGAATCATCACCTCATGTATTGTTTTCTTATACTTTCCATTCTGCTTGTTTGAATTCAAATGAATTTTTCGAATAATTGCAATTTGAAAATTCCTTACAAATTCCTAAAATACATCAAATGTAATGCATTTATTTGTATGATGACCAAAAAGTTTTGTGTTGTATTTGATGTACACTAGGAGTTTCAATTGCTCCAATCAATCTCTTATTCTAGAACAATCTAATTATGCAATGTTAAAACATCTTCATCGTTCCCTTATACTGTCAATAATATTTTAGTCTAATGATGTTAGCTCTCTTCAACATTCCTGTAGATTTATTGTGGGCTGATATTGAACTTTTCAGAAATATTCAGTATGTGTTATTGGAGCCTTCAATGATTGATTATTATATTTAAGGTTCTCTATGTTACTGGCGAATGGGCGTATCCGGATAGTGTAGGAGGGGAATTGGACCGAGATGAAAGGCGATTGCTACCTAATGTAGGGGGGGCTGGGGGGTCTATAGGGGTACCTTTCGAGCTCAACTTGATGAATACTAATTCTGATTTTTGTGAAGACGAGGTAGTTCATTTTTTAATTATTCTCTTTGATTCTAAGAAAAGTTCCTGTTTTGATAACTTATTCTAGAAATGATACATTGATATCATTTCAGTTTTCAGATCATGAAAATTGACATAATTATGTGAGTTCCAGTACTGGAGAAAATATGTACAGGGTTGTTTTTCTGGTTCATTTTTCTTGCAGGTTTTTATTCACGTACAACTTTCTTAGTTGACTTTAATTCGTCATAATTTTGTGAATTGCAATCTCCTTGGTTGTATTGGATCTGAATCATATAATTTATACTATTAAGAGTTTTGATTAAAAGAATAATGATCCACTTAAAGCACTTAATTTTCACCATTCCTTGCAGTCTTGCACTTGTCTTAACCTTTTACATTAGAAATCTTAAAACATATTTTATTAAACCAAAGAAATGAAATTTGAATATGCCTTTATACTATTCACAATATAAATGGATTTGCTCCCCTACCTTGCATTCCAATTTGTTATAAGGCATTTGGAATCTTGTGCTTTTTTCTGTATTTGCGCTGTGGATGATACATCATTGAATTTATAAGGGAAACATTTAATGACAGAATTCTTATCTAATGTAAAAGGCGGTATAAAGATATCTTATGTAGAAAGTAATACATAATGATGTTTTCACCGTTCATTCTTTTTTACATATTCTTCTGAAAATTTTTTGGGGTGATATTTACAAAATCCCAGTACAACTAAAATTCGAAACACTGCGAATGTTCTTCTAATTTTACTGGAAAAATGAGTTTGATAAAAAATAAGAAGCATAAAATTTGAATTTTTGGATAAGTCACTAATGAACTAGGATATGGAAGGGCAGACATATGCTTTAATGACTTCTAAAAGTTTATAATGAGTTCAATCATGTTTAATTTTTAATTAATTTCTGGAGGGTTAAAAAAGGGCTTACAGGTAATTAATGATCTTTTTTGTTTATATTATATATGTATGTTTTAAGGGATTTTAATTTTTATTGGATGCATAATAGATTGAAAGTATGGATTCGCAAGCGTTGAATAGCTGGGGTGTGTGGCCTCTACGTAAGCCGAAAAATGAGGTGAAAATTCTATAAACTCTGCATATACACATTAATAATGCGGGTTTATATATAAATTTAATATACAGAATATAATTATAATTAAAAATGTTTATTAAACTTTGATCGTGAGGCTCAAAATATAATGTTAACTTTTCGTAGAAATACGAGTTCAAAAGTTTCTGTAATATGTCCTTCTATTGAATTTTATCTTTTCCTATGTATAATTGAACTATATTGTTCCTCTTGTTTAAAATAACTTAACTATTTCTGACATTTACTTTAGGATGTTCGATTTTCTTTCCATTATATATGCGTGTATTATAGACTCCTTTAAATTTAACTATTAAGTTTCGTAGTGCATTATTTTATTTCTGTTATGATTTTTGTAGGTAGCTTTAGCCGCAACACGCATGAAGGCCAGAAGTGCTTTGAATAAGAGAAACACCTCGGATATGCACGAGGAAGAAAGGTTGCTACATATTAATTTGATAATTCCTTCGCAGAATCTCTTACATTTTTTGTGGTCATCGCAAATTCATGAATTTTTAAATTTTTTTGCGGAATGTATAATTTCTGATTGGCATTAGCAATCATTCTTTGATATTCTTAATGCACTGTGTTTTTTGTGAGCCATTGATTATACTTAAATTTATATATGTATATACTCAAAATGATGATACATTTTTCCTTTTTTTATAGTCCTTTGAAGGCTCTCCCTAATCCCTTGCTAGAAAATTTGACAGTTAAGCTGCGATTCGAACTCTATGATCGTATTGGTCTAAGGCTAGGATCAAAGGTGCCTCTCAAGATAAATCCTTTTTGCACAATAAATTGATAAAAGATGCTTTATTACTAAATTAGTTCGATAAATTTTCGTGCCTTCATAAGTAAAATTGACCAATTACTTGCGTTGCAATTTTGAATTTGATTCAGTTTCATATATGAGCTATGAAATAATTCACTACCGATATTAACTTAAAGAATTATATTTGTGAAATAGAAAATCTTTTAGCCTGGCCTTTGCAAATTTTGGAACTAATTTGGCAAATTTACTGCGATTGAAAGCAATATTTAGACTCAATTAGATAAATAAATTATTATAATCAGATAGAAAATCGGATGCCAGCTTCAACAGTTATACCCTAATGCCCTTCGAAAATGAAAAATTAGTTTCTTTTCAAGTAATTAGTTAGATTCCGTAACTATATAGCACCGTGAAGTGGCTTTCTTTAGGTATATTTTAAGAGATTATTTATCAAGAGAGGCAAGAAAAGGCACCTTTTGGCGAGCCATAACTGGATGGGCGGTATCAGTAGAAAGGTGTTATCAAAGAGCTGAGAATGAATTCAGAGTGAATCAACTTTATATATCTACTTCTTCAATACTTTATAAAATTTGATATTCGCTCAGAATTCTATGTAGATTGTTTTGTTAACTGCAAAAATAAATTTTTTATTTGACTGTTAATACCGGTACAATTTTGAGTGTTACATAACAGTGTCAATAACTGGGTTATGCTGATTGTTAGTAACAGCATTATGCTGACTATAAGTAATGGCTTTTGGTTAATTACGTGATAATAAAAATCATTATCTATAGGTAGATTTGGACCAGTTTGAAAGTGCATTTGAATTCGCCCCTGTCCCAGATATGAGCGATGATCCGACTCGACCTAGGTGGCGGCCACATTTTTCCTCAATGCGAATCACCAGCAAGGCTGTTAGAGAGGCTATGAGGACCCAAATGCTAAATTTTTCAGGGCCAGTGTACCCCCTACAATCTCCCACAGGGAATCATACCCCCTCACTTCCAGAATCTCACCCAAGTAGAAGCTTAAGCAGTAGCCGAAAAGGTAGCGGAAAATCGGTTTTTCCGCAGTTTAATAGTATTGAAGGTGAGCTGAAAATGTGTCTCAGTGTACCAGATACTCCGATTACAAGTTGTGAATTCTTGGAAGAAGAGCGTAGGAGGCTTAAACAGGTTAAAATCTTAGTAAATTATTCGCACGAATAGAGTTGTAATGGTCACTTTATAGATATTCAATTAAATTTTCCACCTTAGTTACAGTTACTAAGATCATTTTAGTTGAGGTAAGGTTGAATAAGGTACATTTGTGTAATTTTGATCGGTTTTCTTTGATTTAAGTCTTGTTATTGTAGCCATTGGCACATGATATCAATTTGATGTAATATATCATTCTATATCCTGAGTTCGATTCACATAGAAATTATTTACAATAGTTATCTTTTCTGGAGCATATCGGTAATTCTGTTTCGTTTTCAAAGAAAATAATAATTTATTTCGGGGTCTGCTAAGGCCTTCATCGCATAGCAACTGATATCGGACTTAAGTTGAGTTTGAGCGACATTACACAATTTACTATGGTATACATTTTTTACGTGTATCACACAGTTTCAAAGATTTTCTGGAGATAAACATCAGGAATTTGATAGCATGGACCAGAGAGAAACACTTTAGATATGAATTTTTATCAAAGTTTAAGAAATATTTTAATCATCCACAATTTGAATCCCCATTAGTTTGTCAATTTTTTTCCAATGCTCTATTTTCTTGACTACCGTTTTTCTAGTTATAAAAAAGTTTATAAAAATTATTAGCTACCAGGTGAAATGCAGACAAATTCATACCTTCACATTTGTTAAATATGTATATTTATGCTTTTGTAAAAAGGCTGATTTAGAAACGGCTCAATTGGATATGGAAAGAGGAGAATTTGAGGGTAAAGATAATCATATAATTAGAGATGCTTTTGTATGTGCTATGGCTGAATTGTTAGGGGGCATACACAGCTTTGTACGTCTCAGTGAGGTATTTTGAATTTTTTTAAATATTTGCAGTCGTTCTTCATATATAAATTATTGATCAAAGGATAAATTTTATTCTTTACTGGTCTTTCATAGAAATAATTCTTTTTGAATCTACCAGAGTCATTACCCTAGTCTGTACGTATCATATGTTGAATGAGTAAAAGAGGCCATTGGAAAATGTTTTAAGAAAAATAAATATGTCACTCATTGAAAAAAGCTCTATTGAGCAAACTCACATACTCTGATAATGTTTCAGCTCATAATTAGAAGTTTAATTTTGTTGAGATGGCAATCTAGAACAATTTCTGCCGTCAACGAGCTTAAAACTTGAAAATGCTAATGAATATCGAGTAAAGCATATCTGTACAGACAAATAGGATAAAGTAGTTAATATTCAGCTATATTGAATGTAATATTTAAGCTAAAATTGTTTTTACTGTACCTTATTATGGGCCGGTAATATTTTTTTATCTTATTTGATTGCATCAAACAAAACAGCCTCTCTGACCTATATTCGATTTGTCTACTTGAATTTGAATATAATTGAATCCATGAAATTAGGACAAAGTAGTGAGTATCTATTATTAAACATGTATGAAATTATGCAAATTAGCAGTTTTTGCTATGTGAAAAAAAAGAAATCAGATTTTTAAAAACTTATAAATTATGGTAATTTCCATGCTCAATTTTAACTTGCACATTGTCAAGCACCCAATCATGAAATATATCGACTAAATGTATGGTTATTTTGCTGTAGGTGAGAACATTATTGGCCAGAGGGGCTGGTAATGTGGGTCAAGGAAGGGGGAAAGGTAGGGGGCCCCCTCTAGAGCAGCTTTTTAATATGACGGATTTTCTGGCTACCGTTGTTCCTTCCGTTAAGCCTTTTCTGGAACGAATAACAACAACGCAGGTACTGTTATTTGTCACTTGTTAGTTTTTAAAGCATAAAGTATAGTCTTGCAGATGTATGGATCAAACATGTTACAAGTTTTGGAAAAAAGCCTCTATGCATCATGGTAATTTAGTTGTATTACTTGCACATCAACCACTCGCTAACGCCTGGACATTCTTGCTCAACCTCCCTCTGCTGCGCTCCAGTCATTTTTTCTCTCGCCTTGCTGTGCTTAGCTCATTTTCGTTATTAAAAAAATGCAAAAAATTTCTACCTGAATTGCTTCTGTCATCAGGACGTCTAAAACCCTAGAATTCAAAATTCAGACCACTTTAGCCGATTTAAACGGAATTCCCCCTTAGACTTATTATACTATGATTCCTAAACTATATCTAGGATGCTAAAAACTCTGAAATCAGAGTGCAGTCACATATAGCAAATAATTATAAACCAATGAAACATAATGGCTTTTTAAATCCTACAGCCTTCGCACAGCTCAAATTGAGCAACAAAACCAGCCATCTATTTAAACCTTTTCTAAAGTACTCGAAATAGGAATATTTATCAACTACCTAACTTATAATTAATTGATACACTTTTGAATAAATGTTCATAAAGCATGGATTCAGCTGAGAAATGAATCCGAAATCGAATTTGAGTACTTTTAATTTAATGGTGAGCAATGTGAATCATCTCTGGGAATATAAAATGACCTGTGCAAAATATGCACATATAAGTACATATTTTCCACAGGTCATTTTTGCACTGAATTTATATTATTTTGTCTTCTTAGATGTTTTGGGTATTAGTCCAACAGCTTTTAGAGAGTAGTGAAAGGAGCGATCAATTAGTATTTTTTGAAGAATGCGTAACGGCACTGAGAAGTAGACAGGCGGGTGCAGTGGCAATGTTTGGTAATACATACGATGGAGGTAGTGTTCATTCAGGAGCAATGCATGGTAAGCTAGCAAAAATTCCTATTTTTAGATATGCCTAGTAATGCTTTTATGCTCGGCAGATCAGTATATTTTTTAGTAGAGAGGTGTTAATTCTCCCGATGAATGTCTAGGTGGCCAATATGAAAGCGGAATGATAATTATTTATATGTTTAGTTACTGCAATAATCTTCAGATGCAATGCACCTTTCAAGACTTCAGATTTAATTTGTTATATCTGATGTTTTTTAAAATTGAATTCATTACATCCGATGTTTTATGGGCATTGAAGTTGCCAAGTGTAGTATAGCTTTCTTGTGCACTATTTACTGTTTATGATGCTATATTTTGCCTTCATTTAAGCGGTCTAGTCTAGCATACTAGGCATTGTTTTGCTGCCATATTTTGTTTACCCTGAAATAGTTTAGTCTGCTATAGATTTCTAGTTTTACTGATGATTTTTGCTACAATATTTTGGAAACATCAAAATGCTGTTCAGTGGTCCATTTGTGTATTGATTGTTTTTGTCCAGGGGATTCTCATATTTTGCTATTGGATGAAGTACGGTTAACACGAACTGACCTGTATCCTGGCAGTTCTTTGGGTACACCAGTGGATACACCTAATCCTGGGCCCGGTAGAAAAAAATTGCTTTCACCGTCATTAAATTTAGTTATAGGTCAGCCAAATGGTTTTCATAAAAACTATATAGTCGTTATATGTGCCGTAAACTTCGGATACATTGAATCGGTCGGGACTGCCGAATTTATTCATTATATCCAAAAAATCTAAAACTAAAGTTTGTGTAATATGACTTTTACTCGATTTATTCCAAGGGAAAACTTGCCATGTCCAAAATTTCTTATGTAGGAAGTTACTGTAATGTTTTTTTTCTTTCCATTTCTATATAGAGGGAGTTTGTTAGTAAAAAATCCCATTAACTAGAACTTTTTCTTTACTGTAATATATTTGGTTTTATTTACTCTTTTAAAATTTAAAAATTGAATTATTCATATATATATACATATATTTATTTGTAGAAAACATACTGACACGACCAACATCTATGCGCCTTTCGATGATTATGTCTGCTCTTGACACTGAACTTTCACTGATGGACAGTAATGCGGCTCCATTGATCATACCAGGACCAACAAAGGTTATATCAAATTTTATACACTTCTAAATCATTTTTACATTTATGAGTCGTTTTAAGCTGCTTGGTTTATAATTTATTTGCTCTACTACATGCATTTATTTCCAATATATATATGCACATTTTCGACTGTACTAAAATATAAATATTTTTGAAAATCTTTTAAGTGTGAAAGTGTAACGGTATTGATATTTTTTAGAGCTTATTCATTAAGTAACACTGAAATCAAGCTAATTATATTTAAAATAAAAAATATCGATATTTTTATGTATCCTTTTATTTTGGCTGAGAGAAATAATACTTTGTCCCTTACACATCTTTGTTAATGCACGTGTATTTTAAGGTTGGGCTACCTCCTCGACGAGGGAATCGAATGTATCGATACGATTCTTGGCCTACTCCCCTGAATAGGGATCTCATACAAACACCACCCGAAGCGTTGCCTCAAGTTATTCTTCAGCTTCAAACATATAGGTGTTTTTTAATGATTTAGTACACACAACTTTCAAGGCTGACATTTTTATATATTCAATTATTTTTGCTATTAACACTAATATTACACCAATAGCAAAAATTATATTACTATGCCGACATGTATATATATATATATATATATATATATATATATCGGTATAAATGTGCAATGATTCTTTTTTTAGTATATATTGTTTTTGTGAAAAGTTTGGCTTATCGGGAACTTCATGGAAGGCGTCAACATGGCAGAGGGGCACCTCTAGGAACTACACTTATGTATGGGTACGTTTCCTTATTATGAGTACATATTTGTTTGCATCTTCAAAATATTTCCAACAAAAATCTGTCGTATAAGTTGCTTTTTGAGATATGAATTTGGTCTATAATTGAGTAATAAATTTTAAAACTTTCAGTCCTAGAGATAGTTTAGATTACGTTTGTTGGTGCAATTTACGCAGATTTTAGGAATTTCTAAGGATTTTCTCGAATACATCCTCTGTATCAGTTATTTGGTATTCAGCTATGAATAGTTAATTAGCATGAAGTTGATTTTCCAGTGATTTCACTCAGTTTTATCACCTACTGAAGTATTGTCCGATTTCTCAATTTTAATTATATATTTTTTCAATTTATAATTACTTGAAACAGAGATATAGAGCCAATGGTAGTTATTCCTTTAGAAGTGTTTGAGGCCTATGGTGAGATTCCAAGAAGCAATGATGCTCAGAACCAGAATTTGACTGTAAGAAATAAATTTTAATTCTTATGTAAATGACTCTATTATATTGTTTTCCCTTGATATCTATATGCATATGCATATAGCCCATTTTTAATTCTATATTCATTTTGATTGGTTGACTTTTGCTTCATTTAGTGAAGATTTAGTGGAATTTAACAAACGGTAAAAATTTCAGATTATCAAAGTTATTGGCCTTGATTAAGACAGACCTAAGTTCCGCAGTTTTTAAATATTTATTATCAAAAGCAAAATATATTATTCTCAAAAAATATCAGGTTTCATATTCCAGCTTAAAAGCTCGTAGACAATCGTGCCTCGTTTTATACGTAAGTCACAGATGGTTGCGTCCCCGGGGGGGTCCAAGGGGGGCTCCAGCTCATCCAGATGCCGACTCTAACGTAAAGCATGCCTTAATTTGTGATGGTGCACGTCGTTTAATTGAATCATTACCATTACTTGATCCCAAAGCATATTTGTGGTTGGATTACACGTGTATTGATCAGGTGACTAGAGCTAGTAATTTATATCTAATATTTAAATATATCGGATATGTATCTACTTATTTTTTCGCTGCTTATTTATAAATTATACGAATGGGAATAAATTTATCATTGTTTGTATTGTAATTGTATTGATACAAATATTGCATTTAAAATTTATGGATATGTATTTCATTTACTCATGGTGTAAATAAATGGTTACAATGCAACACTAGTTTTTCTAAAGGCTAGCGCAGCATGTAAATTTTTGTTGAAAAATGTTTACAGATGTTTGAATTTTCAAAATCCTTTTCTTAATAAACAAGTAAATTGTACGAAATATTATTTTTAAGCTATCTGTGGCTTAATTGTAATAAAGCTAGAAAGGGCGTATTTTTATTTTTACACTCACATATTTCATACATGTTACTTAATCCCAGAGCTTAATGTAATTATTTGTCAAGATCGAATTATATTAGCTTTTTATGCCTTCATGGTTATGGAGATTTTTTCCTTGTGAAGTATTCCCAAATTGTATCATTTGGATATTTTTATTCCCTTCTTTTGACTTACATTAGGACGATCCTAAAAGACGAAGTAGCGGTATACAGAGTTTACCCTCTTATATTGAGAGGTGCGATGCCCTACTAATACCATATACTTCTGAAGCACTAGTTGATGAAAGTCCACATATTGAGGCAGAGTTTGGATTGAACGATCAGGTAAGAGTTTAAATTAAGGTTTTTTCCCTAGTTAAGATATTTTTTCAATTAATTGTTGTCTTTTTGTAAGTTTACATGTTTACTGAAATAGAGATTTGTATGGAGAATTAGAGAAAATGCTAATAGAGGAGATTTCATTATGATAGTCTGACCAAAATATTTTTGCACTGTGTATGCACTCTGTCTCGATAGTTATGGAAGGCTACTTTCATTCGCTCTTTACTACATGGACTCTGAATGTCTAGTTTCATAATGCAATTCTTTTCATATAGACTTAATAATTGGCATTCAAAGGTGTATTGTAAACTCAATACAGTATTCTTAATTCTATATATTTAATAAATGTAATTTTGATTTTAATATTTAACAGCGGAAAGGAGGTGGGAGACTTTTTTTCAGAACAGCATCCGAATTCAGGTACGAGCGATTTTACCTCTGTCATTTTTATGCAATAGCTTTGAATATCTTTTCTCATTTTTGTTAGAAATAAGCTTTCTCCATCGGCAAGTGTGCTTCCTAGAAGCGATATTGGCAGTGAGGTACGTATGTATTTTTAATATTCATGTTACAGGAAGTTTGTTATAAATTAACCAGTGTTATTGTCTATATGATATAACATTCGAATTTGAGGCATCATTTTTTATATTGCTTTCAGCACTATTCACATGCCTAGTGATACGCATACATACATACATATGTATGCATAAAAATTTCTTTCCGCTGGCTATGCTTCCATCAGTATTCTTCCAAGGCATTTAAAGCAGTTGAACCGGAAGCACTAGGCGAAAACAGTAATGTGCACATCAATCCCATGTTTGGGGCAGCTTTGGAGGAGGGCTGGAGGGATATATACCCCTCTCTTTGCAATTTTGCTACCAGAGCGTGGTGCAGATGCGAGCTATTTATGGCTACTGCTGTACCGATACCCCCTGATGGTATGCAGTACATAAAGTCAATTTAAGAAAATGCGATAGTTAGCTAGATGTAGCTGTACAATGATGATGAAAGTATATATATATTTGAATTTATGATTGAAATAAATAGCTGTTTAAAGAAATAAGTTTGCTACTAATGCATAATGTATGAATGTTTCATATATATATATATGTACTAAATACACAAAAAGATAAATCTTTAATTTTTATTGAATGTGAATGAATATTCTAGGAAATATTTTTATTTTCATCCAATGTTACTGTTTTCTCAGAATTCTGATACATTCTGTTGATTGATGTTAGTTTAGATGTTGCAAAAATGCAAGGTGTACATGTACATATGTACGCATTTATTTAAATCATAGTACATTCAAATGTTGACGTGTAATATGTATTTATATTCTTTTTATCTTAGGACTATCATATTTCGATTTAGTGAGTGTTACGCATAGAGTAGGGGAAAGGCCGGTGTTTGTATATGGCCCTGAGCAGAGAATAAAGGGGGGCGGACCAATGGTATTGCCTAGACTCGATAAGACCTGGTTTGAGGTGCTGTAATATTGACACATTATAGCCCTAGATGTGTGTCCCGCAAAAAATAAAAACATGCCGTATTCATTTTAGAAATGAAGCACGATAAGACTTTTTAAATAAAATTATCTAAACTCTAATTGCTTCCAGCCAATCAGCATTAAAATTTGAAAAATGATTTGGTTTGATTGGACAAGTTCTAAACTTGGAAAAATTTTAGGAGTGTATGCATTTTCACCTACAAAAATACGCAGATATAATAAAACATTTGCTTCATAGGTCTAAGGCTGGTCGGTTCCAACAACTTAAATTCATGACAAGCATCAATTTCATCAACAGCTGGTTAGAAAATGATCCAAAAATTTGTGCTTTGGGTTTGTGAATTTGTGGCTTACAAACCATCGTTTAATTATAGAAACTTCACAGAACAAGGTTCTAGAAAATTCCATTGTTGCAGTAAATTGTACACTATCTTTTCCTATTTGCACTCTCTGCTGCCTCTCTGTACTATCAATAAATAATCTTAATAACCACGATATATTTTATTATTTAGGCAGCTAATCCTGAAGAAGGAGCATTGACAAATGAATCGGATAGGAGGGGTATATGTGCCTTAGTTACTCTTGTTAGGTGCTCAGCCCGCCCTACACCGAAACCTGGTTATGCCGGCCAGCGAAGATTTTGGCAACGTCATGGTAGAGGGAAGATGGTGTTTGATGATGGAAATATTTATGATGGAGAATGGAAGGTGCTTGTACATATATATATTTGTAGTGAACTTTGGATATAACGAATTTTCATTCGACAAATAGTCACTTATAGCAAATAAATGAAAGTGCCATATTGCCTTCAAGTTCAGCCTCAGGTTTTTAATTTTTTAATAATTACAAATGCAAGGAATTAATTTGGAGGCTCTGAAAAGTTTTTTATCTGAAACTTACTCTATGGTTTCATACATACAATGATACTAGTAATTTATTTTTTTATATGTGGAGAGACATTCGTATCATGCATATGTATTTAATATAAAATGAATTGGACTCAGCATAGTACATATTTAGAAGTACTTTTTCATTTCATTTCAGTTTTTTCACTTATAAGTTTTAGTGAAAAATTGTTTATTGGAATAAATGCGTGTTTATGCTGAAAATACTACGTAAATTAGTTGAAATGCAATTTTCCTTTACTAATGATGTTTCAGAGATTTATTTGATAAAAACAGTCAATTTAGATTTCTTCGTAGTTCTTTTTAAGAGGTTGCATATGTAATTTTAAATACTGTGTCTGTCAAAATCAAATGAGCTGATGATAATTATATACCATCTTTTTCATATGCCTTTCTAATATCTTCACATAAGAAATTCACGCTTTACTCGAAACAATATCATAGAGCTGTATGCATCGACCATGAGGTTTGCTTATAAGTAAACAATCCTGCATTATAGCCTTGAAGTTTACAATGTTTTTATTCAAAATTTACCTTGATCTCAGTTTTGAAATAATTATGTCATCATAACCTTTGGCGCAGATGATATATTAGTTTTATTTCTTATTTATGCATACATACGTTGGAATTGCGTATTGGTCACTACTTTCAACCTATGAACTGTAAACGATCTATAGTATTTTTTCTAATCGTGTGGAAGAACTGTAAGATTTTATTTTTGATATTCAAATGGAGTATTCACTTGCCTTTACAATATCATATCAAATATTAATATCTCTCTCTCTCTTTTTTCCTCTTTCTTGCTTTTCAATTGTGTCTCTACTTTACGATTCGGAAGATAGATCTGTCATATTGCTGTTACATTGTAAATGCTGTCCGTATGTTTTTACTCATACTGTATAAAAATATTCGGAGAATCTCTGATTCTGCGTTGTAGAATCTTGAATGATTCTTTGAATTTTCAATTGAATTATTGTAATGCAGGGAGGTCAAGTTCACGGCTATGGTGTAATGGAATACAGCGGTGGAAGCAAATACTCTGGAGATTGGCGCAGAGGCCAAAAGTACGGTCATGGCATTATGGTATACCCAGATGGGGCTTCTTATGATGGCCAATGGCAGGTAGCATTTCACTTATAATCATTTTGTTAAGTTACTTAGTGGGTCTCTTCTAGACTCCAATCTAAAGAAAGGCAAATTGAAGGTGTGCACTTAGCTTTGTTTTTCATTGTCCTGCTTACAAAAGTAATGTGTCAGAGATTTTAGCAGTTCTTAACCATCAGATCTGGTTCTACTGACTCAAATCGGTTCTGAACCGAGCCGATTTGGATTTTTGATATCTACTATTTCAGTCTTACCGTACACAGAAATGATTCTCAACCAAATCTTTATTCTTAATTTATCGAACCCCTTTTAAGGTAAGCATGTTTTTGTTACAAGTAACAACCACCCAATCTTCAAATTCATAGCACTCATCCCATTTTTAAAATATGTAAAATACAGAATCTACCCCCTAAGTGACCAGTTCTACCCAGTTTTCACATACTCTATAAATACATACCTTCTTATATTTTATCCCAAATAAACCTCTCACATATTCACTGTCACGACAACTATTAAATTGATTTAAGTTGTCATTTTTTCAAAATTTCATTCCATTTAAATCCACCAATAAGTTGTATACTGTAAAGAATATGCTATAGTTTTAAGCAATGTTAATTTCTATATCATTGGTCGCTGTTTTGTCTCAAAAAGCAAAAAAATATTGAAAGGCATCCGGTCAATTGATTTAGCACTAATCAGTTTCAATAGCATCTGCATCTGCCTTTTTGGGTACAGAGATTGTCTACATTCGACATTTACCGTTTTTCCACCAATCAAATTTGAATGACTGCATACACAGATAAAATTCTTTTTAATTCATTCCCAGGATGGCCGTCGTCACGGGTACGGTAGATATATTTCTGCCACTGGTGCAATGTATACCGGTCAATGGGAAGATAATCGAATGCATGGCGAAGGCACCTATCTCGCAGCAAACGGCAGTAAGTACGTGGGCGATTACTATCATGGTAAACGTCATGGACACGGCGTCGTGAGATTTTCAGATGGCCGTGTTTACGATGGAAAATGGAAATCTAATGAGCGACATGGAAGGTATTCCCATGTTTTTTTCTACCCATAAATTTTGCATATGCACAAAAAAACTTCGGATATAGCAGTATTTTTTCATTGTATCTGAAATTTTGTGATATAAAAAAAGAGTCATATTGTACAAAATTCAGCATCAGATTTTTGGATTTGATACTAGTTAAAATACATTAAGAACGGATTGTTACATCTAAGTTTTCTTTACGTAGGTTTCATTTATTTTGAATCAATGTTTTATTCCTCGTACTATCAATGATCCTGATTATTGTAAGTCAAAATAATGCGAAGAAAAAAAAGTTAGCCGAATCAGAAAGAGAATGTGTTGGCAAGTCAAAGAAGTGCATTATTTCAGCTTGTGATCTATGTAATACTGTACTGATCTTTTACTGCAGTTCAATATGCAAATCTTAAACAACTCATCATATATGACTTCCGTATCATTATGCATATACTATTAAAAACACAATATTAGTTACTATAATAGGATTCTACATACTAGACTAAGCTAAATTTATGGAGATGAACTTTATTGTGCTCTCATAACATCCAGCACTTACGATGGAGCATAATAACGAGAGGGGTAAATGGATTTTTCAAAATATAACGCTTCATGTTAACAAGCCTTGTAATATTCTAAATTTAAAAAACCAGCATATCAGTCTTCACTTCGTTCAGGGTCCTCGCAGCTTTTCCCTCGCTGCGCTATGGTTGCTTATATTTACATTATACTGACAATTATTGCACAGTTTTCATTGCAAGCAGAAGGTCACAAGTAAATAGGATCTTTTGCAAATGCTACAATCTTCCAATGTAAATTTGAAAAGCAACAACGCATTGCCAGGGTTAGAATTAGAAGTATAAACTTAAGAAGAATTATAAAGTCATCAGTAACATGGTCAATAAGCCATTTGCAAAGATTTCTATTTTTCTAGAGATTTGAAAATCTAAATTTTGATTCAAATTTAGCTCAAGCACCATTGCGAGCTTAATTAAATCATCGAAGTCATGTGATTTGAAGTTTCTTTTTGGGCATATACCCCTGGAGAACATTGGAAGATTATCAATATTTTTGTTGTGAAACATTGGTATTTTGCCAATTGAAGTATTCTGCATATTAATAGTATGAGGAAAAATGGAGCGATTTTGTAGGCTTCCATTTTTCAATCGGGTTAGGTCGATACTAACAGTTAGCTCCCTCTTTTTATTATAGTAAAGATAATGACGAATCAATGCACACTTTGCCACTATTGTATACTTCTTAACATACAGTTTATTTTATGTAAATATATGGTCTGCTAGATGTATTGTATTATTTGGTAGAGTTACACTACATTGACCTCCCTCTGCTGGAGATATTGGTATCTCTAGTCAGATATATTCTATTTACTGATGTTGTTTGTTTAATCGATATTACTGTGTATGGAATATCAACTGTATGTTTGTATTTTTGTGTAAATTTTTCTCTACTAATAGTTCTAAGAATAATTTTTCCGTTGAAGTTGATTGTTTTGATATTATATGAAACTATGAAAGTTTGTGTACATCACTAACCGTAGTCAAATTTTTCACAGGCAAAAAGGTATAAAATTAAATCTTAGAATTCAATGAATCGCCATTGTAACATATCCATATTTAAAGCGATGATGCCATTACCAAATGTACAATTAATTTTCAATGTTATATTTATGATATAGAGCGGTTTATACATTAAGTGATGGCAGCCGATTTGAGGGTACTTTTGTGCAAGGGTATCGACACGGTCGGGGGATATTTTCAACTCCAAAAGGATCCCGCATGACACAAGATTGGAAAGATGGCAGACTAGTGAGGGAGGAAAGAATAAGTTCTCCCCCTAAAACTCTGATGAGTAGTATACCTTTTGATGATAGTATTGTGGAAGGTAAAGTAAAATTAGATGATGTACTATCAGCAGATATGGCAGCGGGTGGCCGACGGATTGATTTAACTTAGTAAGACTTAAAATAAATAATGTGTACAAATAAATATCGTTCTTATGTGTGCATTTTTTTGTATACTATATATTAATTTTACTACACTTAAAAATGTAGATTGCATCCACTCTGTAATAATTTTTCCGCCATTTGTATATTTTGAAGCATTAATCTGCCTGAATTGACTTTATATGCCATTTGTGAAAAGTCTTCTATTATACATTATCAACGATGAGTAAATATAATGCACATTTTAGTATCATTACTTTTTTTCAATTTAGATATGCTAAAGTAATGTTTATCGACTATTCTCTGTACATGACAAATATAGCACCAGAATGAGAGGAAAAATATTTTATTTGAGTGTTTTTCATGGAATAAAACTGAAAATTATTCTTGGTATGTTACATCTTGTCACGCAGTAAATTGGTGCTTCTTAAATTTAACAATGAGCATATCAACCAGTACTGGAAATTTGAACTCAAAGCTGACTGTAGGGTAACTCATCAAATATTTAAAAGTGCATACAATTATTGAACAAACTTTTGAAAATATTTCAAATTATTTAAACTGATGCGGGGTCATCATGAAATTTCTGTCAAACCAATACTAATTTTTTTGGATTTATCCCCAAATATCACGAATCTAATACAATACTATTATTTATTACGTAAGCAGCCTGAATCGAGACCCAGATGGGTCAGAATTATAACAGAATGGGGAATTGGACAGCACCACTAAGGCATCACAGGCTTTGTTTAACAAATCTTTATGTCATAGTAGTAATGAATGCTAAAAATCAATATTTTTCTCATGTCGATGACTTTTGTCAATGACATACAATTTCACAAAGATTCTTCGGGTAAAAAGCGCCAAAATGAAAGTTTTATTAGTACAAGAGAATAATAATAATAATTATGCAGTTTAATAAGTTTTTTCTGCTCGTAAAGAAAATCATTGAATCATGCCATTAGCATAGTTGGGATTATAATAAGTTATTATTCACAGTTGATGCGAAGATATTACCTTAGTTTGCAGCGCCGTTCGACCTTCACTTTGCTTGAATTGCGAGTGCTTAGAGGAATTTTGTTTCTAGGATGCATTCTATCATGTTCTTTATGTAAGTGCGTTGAAAATTGCGATGCAAGTACATCAAATGAAGCGAAAAAAACGTCAGTAGTTGGAATTTGGGATTCGATCGCAATTTTATCGAATATCGCCACATTGACATATGAAGCAGCTTATGAATTAGGATTTGGAGGTAATTTTTAATTGTTAATCAATGCGATTTCTCTTAGATATTGCTTATGAATGAAATCAATGGCGTATTTAAATACGCTGGCAGATGTTTGTCCGTACGCTAAGGAACCAGTAGCTGCTGTGAAAGAAAGTTTGGAAAAAAATATAAAAGGACAATCTATCGCAATTGAAGAAATTGTCTCAGCCTTTGCAAGCTGGCAGTAAGTGAATTTCTCGTTGCTTTCGCTCCATTGAATCTGTTCTAACATTACAATTTTTGTCTCCTTCTCAATTCTAATCAAATCTCGGTGTTTCCATTGTTATCAAATGCTTTTATGTTTTTACTGTTTTTCGGAATCCACCATACTTTTCATAGATGTAATGCTTATTATTCATTCTTGATAGCTTATCCTGGATTTCGTGGCAGATTCAAACGAAATGCTGGACATTACGAACCACTTGTACTTGCCTTGACTGGGCAAACTGGCATTGGAAAAACCGAAACAGCTTGGACGATAGCAAGAGCGTTACTAACTAAACATGACAGTACAGCTCCAAAGGGTTTGATAGTGCTTAGCGGAACGGTATGTCAAGGTTAAATTGGTTGTAATTGATTTATATTCATTTTTTTACTTGAATCTGTAATCCCATATTGTTGTTTAAGAAGTAACTAGACTAAGTGTCCTCCAAATAAAATATGCATTCTTGAAAAAAATTTTGCATTTATTTAAAAAAACCGAATTATTTACTATTACCTTGAATTATCCAGCCCACTTTTTGATTAATTTTTCAGAATATGTATATATACAATAAATTGATGGTTCACTTAACGATAAATCATATTCTTTGATAGCTTTCCACTCCGCTGACCTTTGTTTACTGGTGTATTTTGTAGTCTATAATTCTATATACTCGATAAACTCATAATTGTTGGTGTAACCGACAGCGTCAGTTTATGGAATATCAACTATAAATGTATTATAATTCTTTGCCTATTTTAGGATTTCATGGATTCAAGTAAAATCGACGAATACCACAATTTAATTCGAAATCGGATCGGAGAAGTTATCCTTTCGTGTGATGGAAATGCAGTAATCATATTTGATGAACTTCAAAAGGTAACAACTGCTGATGAATATACAAATATACAAATCTCAGCTTTAATGACATCAGAAAAGGATACTACGTCAAATTGACAATTCATATAATCTTTTTCAATAACAGTAGTATTTTTTAACTGATCTACATTTACTGGGTGATACTATTAATTTAGTAGAGTAGACTTAAACAAAGCATATGATTAGTAATATAAAATGGAATAATTCTGATTCAGTGTTTTTATTGGTTAATAAAATTTTATGTTTTGAGGGGCATTTAGGATTTCTACCCGTGAAGTGTACCAGAGATTGGTAAAATCCCTGCGTTTATTAAAACAATAATGTATGTATGTAATTTTTGAAGTTCATATGAAATTTAGTATTCTTTTGAACTCTAAGGCACCAAGTGAAGTTTCTCCCTTGGTTATTGACTACTAATACAGTCCAATTTATTTTACTTGTCTTCAGGTTGCTTCTGGCACGTTAGATGTTTTGCTGCCAGCTCTTCAAGAGCATTCTTATCTGATGCTAAAACAGCAGGGAAAAATCAAAATGGTCAACTGTCGAAATGTAATGAATTTATTTATTCAAATGCTCACGTACAAAAATTGATGTGCCTTATTAGTAGAATGTACCATAAGTTGCATAAATAAATGGTATTAAGACAGTAATTAAACTTATTTTCCCAATGTTAATTATTTATTGCTATATGCACATGCATAAATTGTTATTTCCCGTATTTTGCTTATAAGTATGCTGTATACGACTTATATAAATTTTACTTTATAGATGGTGGTACTATTAGTATCAGACATTGGGGCAGAATTACTTAGAAATGGTATACTTCCATATAAGAAAAGAGAAAATGTCCCTAAAAATATTATCATGTCCGCTGTCCGTAGGGCATTAGATCAACAATGGAAAAACTTGAATTTTGGAAAGGTACCCAGAAATTTTTCACTTGATTTCCGAGTCATTATTTGATTTGATGTGTAAATACAAGAAAAAACCGTTGAAGTATTCATGTTATGGTTTTCATTAATTCTAAATTAAATTATTTCTTCATTTGAATATGCATTGTATTCGTATCTCTAAATTCTACTTGTTAAAATTGTTTTACATTATGAAATCTAATGAATTGAAAGTAGTTCATTTCATGTATAGCAATGTTTTCGCTTATTTAAAGTTTATATCCATAATATTATATTCCATATCATGAGTAAATTTTATAATATGCACGTATGTTTTGCTAGGTTGTAAACTGGGTTATTCCTTATCTCCCCATGCGTCGCTCCGATGTTTATGAAGTTTTACGCGACAAAATAAATTTGCTAGAACAACAGCTCATATCGAATAATATTGCAGCAGGTCTGAATGTAACAAATGATTTGATATGGGAGCTAACTGGGAAAGAATTCATGCCGTATGGACAGTTTCAATATATATATCCGGATGGTAAAAAAAATATATATATATATATCATTTGAAATCTCAAGATTTCTTCTACAGAAAATTTTTTATTCAGTTATTTCATAATTTATGTGGATACTAAATTTCACTGATTGCCTAAAACTATAAAAATAGCTGGTTGAATGAAAGTGTTTCAATTATTGCTTTATAGCTTTCTAAATTAAACTGCTAAAAATTATATTAATTTAGAATAGATTCATGAATTATATGTAAGTATGCTAATTGCAGTAAACTTTGTCCCAGTATTTGTTTTTTACAAAGTGTATTTTACAACCAATTGTATTGCATTTTCAATTTGGTCTATATGATTATCCGAGGAAAAATTAAAAAAATTCGATGTGGTTTTCTATAGATGCGAAACTTCAAGAGGAATCATTCCGTACTGTAAACCATACATTTTCAGTATTCGGAGGTCGAGTGGATAGAGGTGGTGGACCATTAGAATATCTAAGAAAAATTGTAATGGAAATTGAGAATTCAGCAGAAATTCACACGGTATTAAAAATAAAATTAAACAGTTCATTTTTCATGATAGTTCGTGAATCATTCCTCATAAGTTTTTAACGGATATGATACGTTTTATTTTATATACTATTCTGAAATTTGTATTAGCTTAAAATTTTGTATCTACGAGATTCTGCAAGTTCGCCAAATGCATAATTTTGAAGTTTTATTTGAATATGAGGATTAGTAATTCGGTCTTGTTAAAATATTCTTCTTTGGATTTATATTAATTAGACATTTTATCATTTATTCTAGAATATTTATAGTATCATAGTTTTTTTGCATTGTTGCTCTGAATATTGCTCATGTTGCAAAACTTTCAGTATTTGGATTTATACTTATTTTTGCTAATAAAAATGCATGAATGATGTTTGCAATAATTCTTTAGCACTAATATGTAACAATCTAATGAAGAATGCATTTTTTCATATTCAAATCAACGGTTACATTCTCGAAGATATTATATTTACAAAAATTCGAATATCATATCATCATAGAGTTCTATTCGGAGGAAACTGATTATTTATCTCTAATCGATTTTTAGAAAAATTTCATGTGAATTTTAGAATATGCTGAACGCTTCGTTAAGTACTGTCAATGGCGAGAAGGTAACGATGCTCTATTCATGCCCTAACAACTACGCAGCTGGTGCTCCGAATTTTAGTCCTAACAGTTATCAAGCACTGCAGGTAACCGCAAAAGAAAAACTGTACATAAAAAAATATGCTTCATCTACTGATTGCGGGATTTATTAGATCGAATTACTTGATGCCTGTTGATTCAGATATTAATCTTTGGAATATGCTAATTATCGAATCGCATTTTAATTTAAAATATTTATGAGCAGTTTATTTTTTGGGATAGCTCGATGCAGGAATATTCTTTTGTATAGCAAATGGTAAAAAAGTAAAGATTATTTTTTATTATTGCTAGGAATGCACTTTTTTGGTTTCTGCACCTCTTCAAAAGCTTCATGCATCTTCTACTTTCCGCTAGAATTTCAGCAATAATTTAGAAAAGAGCGCTGCTTAGATGGGGTGGTCCTTCTAATGAGAGACCTGGCTGTTCAAATCTTGAGATATTTGTTTATTAAATGTATATATGTCTAGGTATATTACTTTAGCACATGCGTAGATGCAGATTTTTTAAAATAAAAATAATCGCAATACTATTAAATGGACCTTCAATTATATAAATTCCAACCAAAGTATTTTTGGCAAGACTGATTTGTGTTCAATAGATTCAAGTTGTCATTCGACAGTAATACCTTTTATAAAAATTTCACAGATTATTGTGCAGTACTAGTACATAAAATAATAGAAATATAGGACAAGAGCAAAATTTTGATAATATTATATGGTTTCCTTTGAATGTATGTTTTATTTCTATTTACATATCTTACGACTGGGTGCAATCTAGTTCATTATAGATTTTTCTGTCATTTAAATTCAGCTTATTTTGTAAGAATTGACTTTCCAGATTACGAGTTGATTTTTGTTCCAGCAATGACCCGAAAAGACACAAGATTGGCTGGAAGTGGATCTTGAACAATTATCAATTGCTGCCTGTTTAGGCTAGAATCGTATTTTTAAGTCATTGTGACTAATTCACAGAATTATTTTCTCTGGTGCGTAAGCATTTACTAATCATTCCAGAAATGGCTTACCCAACCACCACATTGATGAGGCTTTGGAAGCAATGGAAAGAGAACAACACTAACCCTAGGGTCCAAATAGTTTTCATTTTGCGATTTCAACAGCATAGAACTATAATCCGATATCAGCGTTGGGACAAAGTCTTGCAATAGCGAACCCTTGCATATGCACATTTCTAGCCAGTGATCGAATTTTTGAGTGCATGAAGATATAATCGAATATGAACTCAGCAAAAAGGTGTATATACCAGAAAGTTCAGCATCAGCAGAATGCCATATCATAATGCTGGAGTTATAACCACAGTTTCGATTTTCATTGATCATGTCACATGTGCTTAGTGTTGCAAATCGCCCTTCAAAGTTCATTAGTTCATCAAGGTTTCCCGTTATTACAGTGTCAAGATCGAAATATAAAATTTGTCGTCTACTGAATATGACGGCAGCTTCGGGGGAAAATAAACATGCTTTCTGCCACCAACCCATCAAAATATTTGCATTATCTGGAAGAAAATAAACATGAACAAGTTCGGTGTTTATACCTGCTGGGTCATCTGTAAAGCAGATGAATGTATGAGCTCGATCCAAATTGACTGATACGCTTTTAGCAAGGCGATTGACGTATTCCGGGCCATATTTATGTCCCCATTTTATGCACGTGACGACAATACCTTCATGTTCAGAGCTTATTGATGTATCTATGCAACTATGCGGATGTTGTTTGCCAATAATACGCGGTCTTTGTCTGAAAATATTGGAGTCACAAATGCTTGCAATTCGATTCCATGATAGATTCAGCGCAGTTTGCAGCGCGCCATTCATGCGAAGAGCAACATTTAAATTATGCATAGCTAGCGGAGATTTTAAATCTATTATAAGTGCTAGAATACAAAACCTTGCCGCTCGTTTCGAATCTTTGCATTTTATCAGACATCCAGCTGCATTGATTGCAGCTTCTGCATTTCTTGGGCTCATCAAAAAAGAACTTTCGAATGATTTCGCAGCCTCTGCATGATTACCGAGGGCAGAATGGCATAGGCCAAGATTAAAGAATGCTCTATTATCCGCAGGATTTTTCAAAATGTATTTGCGGAAGGCAGATTCAGCAACTTTATGCTTTCCACCACGGAGCATTATGCAGCCAAATTCAAAGTAAAGATTGCCTGCATCTTTATCGTCAGTTGTCATCTAATATATCTGATACTAATATAAGAGGTGGCAGATTCAACTTTTTCTTTGACACTTGTTGGGTTTGTCTTCATTCCGTGATTTTACAAAAAATTTTTTATTGTAAAGATATACTGTCATCATCAACAGGCTGGTTTCAGGTAGTACTTTGTACCAATATAGTATATTAGCCAGTGTAGGGCAATTTCAGTTGCTTAAATAGTACAAACAATGCACATACAAAAACAGCAAGAATGCATAAAAAATAATTAAAAAGCTGAAAAGCCACACTTTTACTGTGAATCTTGCACTATTGCTACTCGACAGAAACATAATCACTGTGTAACTTTGATACATGCTGCTACTGTCAGAAACTAATATACAGATAAAGACAACATGAAAGAAGAGAAATGCTTTATAAAACTAGATTGTATTAGTTCCTCACAATGTTGCAAAGAGCAATCTTCACAACATTAAATATCTGATTACTCATTAAAACATGAGTAATTCTTACTTACTCGAAATTGGCCTAAATTACTCGGAATCGGTCAATGGGTTTGGGTTCCTAGCAGCTACTGACATGAGTGCAATAAACCTTCCAGGCATAAATCAGCCATTTTAAGAGTGCATTCATCACACTTGTAGTGAGCAATAAAAAATCTGATTTCACCTGATGCGTACCAGGCATAACTGATGCTAGTCTTCCTGCAAATTGCATTGTGCTTGGATATTAGTGTGGACGGCTTTCCAAGCTGCTGCAAAATCTAAAATATGCACCTTTTCTAACTGTTCCTTCAATATTGGTTCATCAATAAGTACTTTGAGCAGTGCATTTGCCTCAAGACTGGTTTCATTAAAAAATTATTTCTCAAATGAAACTAACATGAAGATATGTCAAAGCATGAATGATAAGTTTTACTGAAGATATTCTTTCTAGTGGAATTTGCCCAGTATTACTGTCCCATATGATTAATCAGGCAGAAATTGACAATTGCATAAAACATCCAGTTTCAATGTTTCAATATTGAATCTGTCCAACAGGAGATCAATTAAACTTTTGGAGTAACCATCAGCTTCAGACAGCAAAAATTTTTAATCTGTAACAACTTTGAAGTAATGCCAAATTTGTTCAAAACTAATTTTAGAACTAAGTACTATGTTCAGTGCAGAATACCTTGTTGAAGTTCATCTGGTTCTTGGTTGCCTAGCTAGATGCAATAGTCTGACACATTTTTTTACTACTTGTTTACTTACCAAAGCAACCATCACCTGACTTTATGTAATTGGAACACTTTCTGTGCTCATTGGTCTTGATTTATAACTTTAAAAGCTAACCAATAGATTTATTTAGTATCGAAATGAAGCTGATGTATTTTGGTTTTTACTGGCCTTTGGAATTGAACTTATTTGAACTCAAGTGTTCCATTTCATGAATAACTTGCTCAAACACCAAATCCAATTTGTGCAGAGTCATCAGTGATGTTAGGATTTGCCTAATTAAAGAATTTGTTGGTATGATAGAGTTTTTTAGTCATTTTGAATCTAGATGCCTTGAAACTTTCTGTGTTATTGCTATCAATGATTTCTCAACATATGAGACAAAAAAACATTTTAGTTTGTTAAACTGTAGGCTTAAAAGAGGCAACTAGTTAACTTACCAAGTTTAAATTGTTGTTGGCTTACATCCCAGCAGGCTAGTAACCAATTAACAGCTTACATCCCAGCAGGCTAGTAACCAATTAACAGCTTACAGCCAGCATGTCATTGTTCAGGCATCTAGAAATTCATGTGATTTAAGAATCTCTGATGTACCATAAACTGGCAGGTTCCTAGACATTTGGATTATTTTATATTCAACCTCTCATAATGCTGCGTGCATTACTACTGTAGCAATGCACTTTCTGTTCAACCGGTCAAAGGGCCGTTTTATGAGCTTGATGTCTGCAGTCAATTGACCCAAATGCTATAGCATGTTTATCCTATAGCTCTTTCAGCTTAGTTTTTAATGCTGGAAGCTTAATTTCCACTTTTTTATGTTAGGATACTTTCAGCTCTAGTACCCGGAATCTATCCTATTTATATGTTACCCCAATATACCCAACTTTCCATCAAAGTTATTTTGTAACGTCTTTTGAGATCAACAAATTTAATGTGTAATTTCATAAGATATTTTATGCAGCCCACAAGGTTATCCCCACGTGGCCTGCATAATATTGTTACAATTTAGTTATTTCTTCTCACTCTTCTACATCATTGCAATACGCACTGCATGCTAGTTTTCCTGGCACTGTCCCTGAGTAACTGTACTTGTTGGTCCTCTGCCGTAATTTATAATATATATTCTGTTTGTATTTTCTTTCTCTTTTTACTTTTCTCTTTCAAATATTTAACATTTTAAGATGATACACTTGACTATATCTAGCTATCATTGTTTGCAAATGAGTAGTTTAAATTTGTTTTGAAGTAGCTCTCTATAGAATAAAAGTAACTATGCCCACCAAGAGGCAAGAAATATAAGCAAGCTATGAAAAAACACAAAAACTGTCTCCAATATACATAATTTAAATCTACATACAGAGTAAATTCTATCCTACAATCCTAGCTTGTCTCGGTGCCAAATATTATTTGCATCTGCTTTCATTGCATAGCAACTTTACATACTACAATAGCTATTTTTCAATTGTTGTAGCTATCATATATTGAGTATTTAATGAGACTTTATCAAAATGGCAAGCTTTTGCAAGTCTCAGCAATACCCACTTTCTTGTTACACTCACTTAAATGATCACACGCTTTAGCTGAAGACAACTATGCATAAAAAGATGATATAATATTTATAAAGATGATAGATTCAACTGAATCTGATAGCTAATGCCATATGCTGTGATTGAAATAGGTACTAATTGCAGTTAATAGTTATGCATCTAAAGTATATACTTAAAAAGGTGCTCACATTTATCTACCTTTTTTGTATTTCTACATAATCTTAAGTATGCAATTATTACTTCAACAGATAGGATATCCTAGTTAAAAATTCTAATTAAAGCCAATTGCTTCAACTCATTTGACCCAAGATGTCAAACCCAACTTTTTTCTTTAACTACAGCATATTTTTGTAGGCATTTTTAAAATTTTTTGCATTTAACGTATCACCGTATATTGATTAATGCAAGCAGTTGCCAATTATTGAGTTATCTAGAAATCATAAATCCGTGAAATATGACAAGGCAAAATTTTCAAGACCCTATTATAGTACTTATTACATTCCAAACAAAAAAATGGGATAACTTATTTATTTAGCACATTTTTACCTTCATTTATCTTTTGACATTGGCAGTACAACTCATTATAAAAATGAACTTTTCAAATATTAAATTTTATTTATTTACATTATGAGCTGGCAAAGGACAAAGTTATTAAGAATGCTACTACATTGTATTTTCTCAACTAAAAAAAATCTATTTTCAATCATAAAAAAGACGCATAATAAAGCATACAAAAAAATTGAAACTACCGTACTCCCAGATTGCATTGAAGCTAAACAGCTAAACCAGATTTACTCTCAACATTGGTCTCTTTGTCAAAGCTTCCTTTTCACTGAATATTGAACATGACTTTTCAATTATAAAAATTAGGCTGACTTTTAATTGTTTTTAAGTTCACTGGTAATTGATACAAGAATGCTAATATTTGCAAAAATTTGAAATGTAATTTGTAAATGAAGGGCTTGCCAGAACTTGATTTGTTTTGCCATGATCTGCTATGGACATAATTTGTCTTATATGTACATTCTACTAAAGTACATTCTCATAAGTGCATTCTTTGAAGTAGTACTGTGGTGACAAGATTCACTCTTGGCAACACATGAAAAGGAATATATTATTAGTTGTGTGTTTCATTTGGATTTCTGGTTGTCTTTACAACTGATTACATGCATAGTATTTAATCTATTGATTTCCAACAGTTTGCCAAGAAAAACAGTGGATGGTAAATTTAAACAAAAAGATGTGAAAGTGCTGATTATCCAAAACCAAAATTTTCAATTGCAGTTGGAAAAGGTTGAAGAAGAAAAGGCAAGTCTGTAGTTGAGTATTAAAATGGGATGAAAATTTTTTTCTTCACAACAGCAGCAGCATGTGGAAACATTTTCAACCATAGCAAGAACAGCAGAATCAAATGTAATCCTTCCCAATCTATTAACTAGTAGTAAGAATAAGTCACAAGCCTTTCTGCTGCAGCTTAAAATTGTCTTTAAGACAGCCATTGCATTTTGCTACAGAACAGTTATGAGTCTTTTGTGCTGTCAATCTACTTTTAGAAACTGAATTTAGTTGGATAATGCCATTTATGGAGACTGATTATGCCATGTTAAGTTCCTTTGATGAGTTTAAGAGGGCTTTCAAAATTACTTTTCGAGATATAAACAGACCGCATGAGGCTGAGTGTGAATTGTTGGATCTGCGCCAAGGACATTGAGTGGCTACGGTATACATATCAGAGTTTTAGCATTTTTCCACTGAGTTACAATGGCCAGAAGTAGTTTTAATTGGTCAATTTTATGAGGGACTAAATAACAAAATCAAAAGCATGCTTTGCAATTATAATCGTCCTGAAAATATCAAAGATTTTCATGAATTGGTGGCATAGATTGACAATAGCTATGTAGAGCTGTTATAGAAGTTATAGGAGCGGTTCCATCTTTATTCATCAGCAATTCAAAAATGTATTGTCAAATATTCAGCCACCTCATTTTGAAACTGAATGGTGCTGTACCTATAAATAATCCAGATAAAATGGTTATAAGGACAACACATGAACCAATATCTTTGGAGAATGGGAAAGGCGTTCTAGGAACAAATTATGCTTTTATTACACAAGTCCTGGCTACCAAGAGATGAACTGCAAAAGTCTTATGCACAAGGAAAATTGGTTAGTGAAAAGAATTCAAATGATATTTTTAGTCTTACACAAGGTGATAATGAATTGGGTACAATTTGTCTATTCTGGGGTTCCAATTTACATGATTTAAGTACATGTACCCATAGCAATGACTTTTTGAAATTCACAAGAAAATTCACATCCCAAATCAATCAAATGAGTTAATTGCAGTCATCCCAGAAAGCATGCTTAAATGTCTGTATGTAAACCTATCCGTGTTTGATTCTAAAAATTTAAAAGTCCAAGTATGTGTGTTAGTAGATTTAGGTTGTGACCAATCCCTCATTAGTTATGAAATTGCAAAATCAATGAATTTAAATTTGCATGCTCTTGAAAATCCAATCATTTTTGAAGTTATTGATGAAATTCTATTGCTTTTGGATGCTATCAAGTTTTACACTGTGTGCAAATTAAAGATAGAAACATTTGAATTTGAATATAAATTATATGTTGCCAATTCAACTCGTTCAGAAATAATACTTGGAATTGATTGGTTGAAACAATTCAATCCTGTGATCAATTGCAAAAACCTAGCTTTAGGTATTGATCCTAATGAAATTGAGTTAAAAATAGAGGCTTTGGGCAGTTGAAACCTTAACTTTGTAAAGACAAGGAAGTCCCTGACACTGCTGAGCTGGGAAAGGTCCACTTTCAAAAGACAAATTTTCCAATACAAATAGAAGCCAAATCTCCAAGTCCTAGTTTAGTTCTGGAAGATAATCCTGCTGAAATTGGCAATATATCTATATACAAGCCAAGTGAAATTCTTGAAATTCGTAAACAGCTACCATTAGAGTATCATGACTTGAGTTCAGTATTTTCAAAAGAACAGGCAGATATGTTACCTGATCATAGAAAGTTTGATATGAAAATTGATATTGTACCTAATAAAATAATACCCTGGGGTCTAATATGCCCTCTTTCTGATCCTGAACTAAGAACATTGAAGGCCAATTTGAATGAGCAACTCAAAGAGGGCTTTATTTGCCCTTTATCTTCTCCTGCTGGTGCACCTATAATATTTGTTAAAAACAAAGCAAGGAGCTGCAACCTGTTATTGACTAATGTGAACTTAACTTGGTTACAGTGAAAAACAGGTACCCTTTACCCCTGATTCATGAAGTGTTATTACTTTTCTCCAATGCACGCATATTTTCAAAACTTGATTTACATGGTGCTTACAATTCAGTAAGAATTAAAGTGGAGATGAATGGAAAACAGCTTTTAATTGCCAATTTGGTCATTTTGAATATAAAGTAACACCTTTTGGTTGGACCAATGCACCTACTGTATTTTAAAATTTGATGAATGAAATATTACATGATTTTCCAGATATATTTTGTATAGTATATCTTGATGATATACTTATCTATTCCAAAAGCCTGATTGAGCATACGGATCATGTTTAATAAGTGTTAATGTGCTTAGAAGAAAACATTATTTGCAAAGTTAGAAAAATGTTTGTTTTCAGTAAATTGCATCAACTTTTTTTAAGTTATATTACATCCAATACTGGCATCTAAATGGATCCAAAAAGAGTGTCAAGTATAAGTACCTGGCCTACCCTGATAAATGTGAAGAGATTGCAGTCATTTCTGAGATTTGGAAACTTCTACAGAATGTTTATTCCCAACTACTCAAGTATTGTTGTTCTAATGTTATCACTATTGAAGATAAATCAGCTGTTTAACCAGTCAGATAAATGTCAACAATACTTTGAAGACTTAAAGTGAGTGTTCAATTCCCAAAAAATAATGCATCACCCAGATAGTTCCTGCCTGTTTATTGTCAAATTGAATGCTTCCAATTTTGCTATTGAAGATATTCTCTTGCAGAACTATGATGGGGTACTGTGGCCTATTACTCATTACTCAAGGAAAATTTCCCCACCAGAAATTAATTATGAAGTGCACAACAAGAAGTTATTAGTGATTGTGGTATGCTTTAATCAGTGAAGACCTTTTCCGCTAAGCAACTCAGAACCAATTCAAGTCTTCACGGATCATTGGAACAGTGCATTTTTCAACCCTTAAAAAGCTAAATTGGCGTCAAGTACAATGATTACTATTTTTAACCAATTTCAATTTTCAGATCATTTTTAGGCCGGGTAAACAAGGTGCAAAACAGGATGCATTAAACTGGTGCATTGATTATATGCTTGAATCCAATGGTCTTCACATTACAAACCAGGAACAGGTTTTACTCTCAAAAAACAAGTTTCTATTAGGAGTGACCCATTCAACAAATAAACCTACATTATTGAATTGTATTAAGCTTGCCCAAGTTGAAGATGGGTCATTATTATAGAACTACAAGGACAAAATTTTTTGGGTGGTAGATGATTGCTTGATGTTTTGGAATTGAATTGTCATACCAAAATCTCTGAAGGTAGATATATTAACAGCATGTCATGATTCTCCTTTTGTGGACCATCTTGGTATTAAAAAGACTTTTGAGTTGATATTGCAATCTTACTGGTGGCCATCTTATTTGAAAAATTGTGCTTCTTCTGTTGATTTTTGTGCAACGTGTGCTTGTGCAAAACCAAAATGTAAGAAACCAGCTGGATTGCTAGCACCATTACCTATTCCACCTTGTCAATGGCATTCTATTTCAATGGATCTGATTATAGATTTACCATTGGTGGGGGGAGTAGACTTTATCCAAATTGTCGTGGATCGCTTCACGAAGATGAGTCATTTTGTTACATATGCAAAACAACTAATTCATTTCAGCCAGCAGATTTAATTATGGATCAAATTGCTCAACTTCATGGTTTCCCCCAGAATATATTATTGGATTGGGAATCTATTTTTGTTTCAAAATTTTGTTCAAGTTTGTTAAAAAAACTATGATGTAGGACAGTTATTATCTTCAGCACATCCACAAACCAATTGGTAAACAGAGCAAGTTAATCAAGAACTAGAGCAGTATCTATGGATTTATTCAGATCAGCAACAGCAGAACTGAATCAAGAGTTTACCCATGGCTAAACTGTGCTACGATTCCCATTTTCACTCAAGTATACAGATGTTGCTATTTCGTGCTAACTACGGTTATAAAGCTATGTTAGATGGATCCATGGAGTTGCTACTTGAATTCTCAGTCACAGTTCAAGATTACTTTGAATCAGTCCAAGAAGATGTAGGTATCACTGGAAAAGAGTTAAGAATTGCAAGTGAAATGTCTAAACATTTTGTAGACCAAGACAGGCATTTTGAAGAATATCAGTTTGTTGATTTTGCTCATCTGAGTAAACAAATCATTCAAACTAGCAGACCATGTTTGAAGTTGGATTGAAAATGTTTGAGACCATATAGAATTATTCAGAAGATCAACTCAGTTGCTTATAAATAACAATTACCAGCTACTATGTCCAGAGTACATGATGTGTTCCACGTTTTGCTATTTTCATGTCATAAGACATCAGTTACCTGATTGAAAATGTTATTCACCACCACCCACATACATCAATGATACTGGAGAACTCCACAAAGTTGCAGATGTTTTGGGTGTTAAGAAAACTCATGGAAAATTTCATCTTTTAATATCTTGGAAAGGTTATCCAGACTCAGACAATTCATGGGAACCAGAAGAGAACTTGGTAAATTGTTGTGAACTTGAGAATTTTAAACATCAAATTCAAGAGCATATGGAATCCACAATGAGGGGGGCGCATGTCAGGATTTGATCTGTTTTGCCATGATCTGTTATGGACTTAATTTGTCTTATATATGTATTCTCCTAAAGTATGTTTTCATTAGTATGTTCTCATAAGTGTGTTCTCATATGCATGTGCTCCTAAGTAGTATTGTGTTGACAAGATTCATTCTTGGCAACACATGAAGAGGGATTAGTACATTACTGGCTGTGTGTATTTTCTTTGGATTTCTGGTTGTGCTTATTATTGGTTACATGCATAGTCTTTAACCTATTGATTCTTAACAGGGCTTCATATTGAAATACATTTATTTTAGCAGAAAAATTTGCAACAGAATAACTTAATGTTACTGAATATTAAAAAGTTTTTTGGGGCATGTTTATTAATATATTTTTGTATAAATGCAGGTTTTCAGCCCATTGGTTTAGTTCATGCAGATTTATCGTCATACATAGCAATTTGTTACAACAATGTTTTTCCTTAATAATAAAATTTCAATTTTTTATATCCTGTAATACTATTCCTTGCCACCAAGCTTTACTATCATGTTCAGAACAATTACAGGTGGCTAAAAGTGAGTATCAACCTCCACTGATAAACTGATACGGCTTAGTCATGCTGACCTAGCTCTGGCTTATTCCCAGACTGGAACCTTTTACCTGTCAGGGGTTCAAGCATAGCCAATATTTACTCCAACCGTTATGTTATTCTGCTTCATAGTTTCAATACTAGTGGCAATGAATATGAATGAATTTTTTTGTGCTAAACCAGATTCTTTCCAAATTTTATGAGTATTTATGCTTTACACCCAGAATTCACTTGATGTGTTGAAAATGCTGTCCTTAGTTCTGCTGGATATAAGTAGCACAAGAACCTCCCAAACTATGTTCTATCTTAACAGTTTGTTGCTGCCAATTAACAGGACTGAGAAACTCTCCTGGTAAAACTAAATTCTGTGTAATATTGATTTTGGGCAAAAAGACTTGTATTAGCTGAATATTTGTAGTGATGATAATGCCCTTTCACAGCATCTTCCAGACTTAGATAAAGCCTCTTTTATATATACATGATAACATTTATATTGCTATCAGAATCGACACTGTATGGCATATGTATAATTTTCGAGAGCCAACATAAGTTGGTCGAAACAATTTCTTTTTATGCAAAGTTCAATTGAAAAAGAACAATAATTCAAGAGACTTCTTGCAGAAAAGCATTGTAACTGGTTATTACATAATAAAAGTAAATGTCATTGTCGATTTTACCTCAGCACAGCAAAAATTATACTGCATAAAGACTTGAACGAAGCACCCAATCCATTCTGAGCCAAAAAGAAACTTTCTTCAGTTTCTTGAAATTGAACGAAATATTAGTAACTCGCCTCCCAAGTTTTAAATCGTGCAAGTCAATCGAAGAGACTTAGCAATTTTTCATTCAACAATATTAAAACCACATACAAGAGCAGAAAAAATGAATGTACACCGTCAAAATGAATATTTAAGCACCGCACAGAAGCACGTGGACCAACTTGCACGTTCTGTGACAATCCTGAATTTAGCCCCCTTACCGGCCACAGCACCTCTCTCTCTACACTCAGTATGCACCAAATATACAAGATGAACCAATCGGCATCTGGCAAGTTTACCGTACCCAAAACTAATTGTGACAACATTGAGAGGCCACTATACTACATCCCTTCCCAATATTTTTAAAATGATGGCACTAATAACAAACAATGACATGTGTTAGTGTGTAAAAACTAAGTGATGCTCTCTTAATCAGGTCATGCAGCATATCTCAAAGTCGAATCGAATCCTAACAGGCATCACTGAAAAGATTAGTAGCCGCTAGATATACCTACATACCTACAATCATCCACATACAATGCTTGAAATAGCAATGAAAAAGAGAGGGGTAATATCACTTTGTGACAGTATTTTGGTTATCTGAACTCGACGTTGGCCCGGAGCCTGTCTCAGTTATATCGGAACTGTGATCCCCGCAGAATTCACTACTACCAATTGACAACCTTTTTCTTTCCCTGTGAGAAAAATTTAAAAAAATTGTTATTTAAGAATGTACTGTGATGATATTAAAATGAGAGCAACATTTTGACAATATTGATAAATTTTGTCGCGAAAATATTTTGTTATTCAGAAATATAATACATGATTGAACCTGTATTTAAAGTAAGATTATCAATTAATGCAGAACAAATATAATTACTCTCAGTGACAAAAGTTAAATTGAGACAATATGCATATATATTCATTAACTCCAAGAGTATGTATGTATCAGCATCTAATGAGGAAGAGCAAATGCCGAAACCGATTTGTACAGTTATTAACCTAGTGAACACTCTAGTAGATTGATTCTTGTGGCATGTACTTTCCTGTCTTCTATGTTCGAGTTGCCACAATTTGCTGATCGTCTTCTATGCAAGCGGCCAGTATCTTCACAATGATTGCCAACGTAACCTACTACGCCGCCAACATCTTGGCCATTCAAGGGAGCAGTTATAGAATACAATTCATCCTATGAAACAGAAAATTAAAATTAGGTGAAATCAAAGGGTTTAAAGTACAAAATATTAGGTTGCATCCGATCATTAAATAACTGAAGATAAAATCAAAAGAGTGGTAAAATTAATATGAGCTACGGTAAAATACATAAATCAATAATATACTACACTTGAAATGAAATCCCAAGAAAAGTGGACAAAGTTGAATATAACTCTATACGTACAATGAGATACAGACTAGATATTGGCAAAAAGTGTCAATAAATTGCAATTAAGTATATTCTCGTGAAAAGATGCTAAAAAAATATAATAAATCATTCTATAAGTTATCTTATAATTAAAACCTTAAAATTGAGGTAAGCATCCCCAAGACCATGAGCTAGAACACCTTTGTCATGAGCCCTGGCTGCAGATACTTCATCGTTAAACACGCCCAAGTAAATTTGTTTTCGTTCGACATACAGTACTGCACGATACTTCCCTTCTCGAGTATGAGATACACCTGGCCATCCCAAAAAATCAAAAAAATATTTTATGGTCATATAAATATTATCAAGTATAAAATAGGATTTTTTATGAAATATCGGCTTGGATATGCTTCAAAAATCACGCTCAATGAGGGATATACGAAGTTTGCTAAAATCATAATAAAAAAGCAACTGAAACTTTGAAATATTCTTTGGAAAAATGTCCCCCATGGTAAGAAAAGCTCGAAATTGAAATAAACGAGATTCGTGTCAATGTACAATCATGATGCGAGATGTAATGTCCCAAGGTAGCTTATATTATGTAGTTTAAATGCCCTCGGAATAATTTCATACCTCGATATATAGATTTTCCCTTACGTCCACGTCTAGGACGATGATTAGGATCTCGTAAGGCTGAAGTTGATGGGGTTGCCACCGGTATAATTGCTGCACTCGCAGCTTTGAACGTCGGCTGAGATATTCTTTTGGTACGTTTAGCAAATGGTTGCTTAGATTCGTTCGATTCACTCTGTCTAATCCCATGTCGGTTGAATCCGTCAATACAGGTCAGGGTGTGAGAGGCAATGATATCATTCCGGTCAACAGTAAATTCGACCTGTTCCGAAAAATCACGAGAGATTAATTCACTACTATGTTTTCCTTTCCTCAACATGTCCGATGCTGATTTTTCCAACTCATCTGCCTTTAACCGTAAGGCGACCGCATCTAATAAGCTATCCATTGGAATAACGACAGGTTTACCAGTTCTTTGATGAACTTTAGTCTAATATTTCGACAACTTTAACGATGAGAATAAAAGGTGTAGGTTTTAACTATATATGAACTGGTTTGTATCAAAAGATCTCTATCAAATCTTATAAGATAAAGATAGATTTTGATATATACATAATATGTAATATGTGCGGCATAATATGAATGCATGCAGCACATACACGCAACGAAAGAAACGGAAAATTTCAGCCAATCAAATATTATTCTTCTTAATCATTATTACACCAAGGGCACATTGCAATTATTCTGAATGTTAAATCACAGTTACATACGTCAACTATTTTTAATTGGAAAATTCTGAAACAACATTTATTTCAATTACTAATTATTAGAATAGATTATTAAGTGTAGCATCATGCAAAAAATCATAATTTCGAACTGAACTGTTACTGAGAGATAATGCTCTTATACACTGTTAGGAATTAACTAATTAACAGTTAAGTCCATGTTATAGCTGTGGAATTCTGTTTTATGGCGAGTCAATGTTCTGCATGTTGGAATTCTAAGTTTATGACAAGTCATCGCTGGAATTTGGCGACAGGCTAAGTTCAGGGTCTGTGTATTGCTGCAAAATATGTTCACTTACAGCAACACAATTTATGTCTGTGTAAATATACTCTTTGTTTTTACTTTTGAGTCTTATTTGTAACACATTCATAACAGACACCAAATAAATATTAAGGTTGGAATCAAGAAAATGTGACAAGAGTCAATAAAATCTCCCAAGCTTTATTGTCCTGCTCAGCAAGTCATTTTTTCCCAATTTAAGCTGACTGAGTTACATCTTACAATCACTTAAATATGCTTTAAGCAGTATAATAGCAGCTCCCACTGAGAATGTGTCTAATTTTGAAAGTGACTCGATTATTTTTCAGCCTATCTAAAATCATGCTGCTGATACAAACTCATGAGGTAAACAAGAATAGTCTCTCTGTAGTTATGTAAATTTTAAAGTAATTTACTCATTAAGAATTTAGTAGCCAGTATATATTCCTACATTTCTGTTGATTTAAATTAAAAATTATTTTTAGAGGTTTTCTCAGTTTTCAGAGAACATTCTGTTTCTTCAACTATAAACTTTATTTAGAAGTCTTCATTATGTCTGCAAGACTTATCACATCTAAGTTAAATCAAAGGCAAGGGTATTCTATAAAAATTACATCAATTCTTAATTGATGTGGCTGCATTTCAATTGCTGTTGTCACTAATAGAATCAAGAAATACTTGTTTAAATTTTTATCATCTAGTGCCAATATTGCCAAAAGAAAGTCAGTTTGTGCATCAGCTCTGTGGTCAACCTTATAAAGTGGTGCAGCCATTGCAAGCAATCAAGATAGAATGGATTGGAGTCACTTATAAAATCAATGTAAATGTTGGTCTGTGTGATATTTAATTAATTAATCCAGACTTTTTAGTACTATTTAATGTTTATATTATGCAAAACTACTTTGCAGTAAAAATGTATGTTTTTTGCATTTCTCATATACTCTATATTCTGCTTCAAAAACAAGGTAAAATATATTAAAAAGTAGTGTTTGAATTTCATAGATAGGATGTATGTACAGTTTTTTATAATGATTGACTGTTAGGTACTACTTTGTTTACAACAATTAGTTCTTAAATGAATTATACTTTTAAGAGTTATTCCAATATTTAGCTGCATCATTTTGTGACTCTCCAGATTGACTGGCATCAAGACTATATTTGCTATGTTGCTGAGTATGTTTCTTATTTACTCTCAGCAATGCAAATTATATTTGTATAATGTTATCATGCTTCTATAGTCTTTGTGCCCTTCTTGTTACCACCTTGTCTGCTACTTTCATAATGTTGGCCTAAATATAGAAATAACATCTTAAAATAAAACTTTTAGTGCAGTTTTGTCTACTAGTTAAAATTGTCATCAAACCCAAATTAAGATAATGTTTTCATGAATATCTGTGCCTTATCTACATAAACTTGATAAAATTTATAGCATATTTTTTAGGCTTTAAATTAATCAGATATCATGCATAACTTTGAGCCAAACAACTTAAATTGTGTATTCTTTGGAAGGCAAAGGTGTTATGCACAGACTTGTTTTTCACATTTGGCTCAATTTTTTCTGTAAAGCCACAAAGTGATTATCAATTTCTTTTATGCTGCTTTTTTGTTAAATTTTAATTATTATTGTCTTTTTCTTATTAAATAAACCGTATTCTTTCATTTTAAATTTTTAAATTCATGTAATCATGTTTCAAATAGTTTACATATTTTATAAAGTCAAAGTAAACTTGTGAACTTCAATTACTAAAACTATTTGTTTATTGACAGAAACAATTGCAGCAGTCTTTTTTGGAAAGAGTAAAAAAGAACGTAATTGATTGAAAAATCCTGCTAACAATTGCATGACCATTATGGTAGTATTGCTTAACTTAATTTGGTATTGCATGACCATTATGGTAGTATTGCTTAACTTAATTTGGTATTGCACTACTTCTTTGCATTGACAGACTTTTTAGCATTTTACTTTATTGGGGTAACTATTTTGTTTCCATTCAAAATTGAATGCTAGAAGATTCATCAATTGTTTTGTGCAATAGAAGTCTATTCTTCAAAAGTATTTGTTCTAAACCATTGATATACAATATGCTATAATTACTGAAAACAGAAAAAAGGGGTAAAAATTAGAAGGCAAAACTAACTGGATCTTTAAACCCTTCCAGATAGGTTGGCACTGGATAGAACCTTCAATTTGAAAATGATCTCATACAATATTTTTTCCAAAGCAAATTATTTCAAATTTTCAGTTTGCAGCAAAGTTTCTTTTGGTCTGCATGATTAGTATAATCCGCGTCAAAGATTTTTAAAAATTTGTTAAGCTAATATTGAAAAGTTCCAAAATAAACATATCGGCATTGTGCTTTGGCTTTTTGTTACTTAAAAATGCACAAATTGTTTCAAATTTTGGTACTACATGAATCTTTTTATAAATAATTTTGAGTAAGTTTTTGATGAAACTGCGTGATTTCATTATAATATAATATTGCTTAATATGGCAGGAATAATACAGGGTACTGCTTCCTCCAATTTTTGCACTAGTTCCCAGCTAGATACTTTTGCCAATTGCAGTACTTACTGAAAAAATGTAGTTTGGCACAGTTACCTTGTACAAAGGGATTTATCTTACCGATTTAATTCTGCAAGCTGTTTTTAACACAATATTTTTCAAATACATCGAAAAAACCAACATTTCTTACATATCTTCAATAATAATATTTCCGATATGATATATCTATAAATATCTCTCTTCAAAAACTGGACCAGCTCGAATAATTGCAATTGTATTGATTAAATTTGGATATATTTAGTGAACTTGCAAAACGAAAAAAATAAACTGAATATTTTGTAACAGAGTAACAATTTTTTTCTTATGCCATTATGATGTCAGAAACAATTACTGATATTGGTCCCATTACTGGATACAAAATAACTTACCAGTACATCAAATCTTCATGAGATGGGTCTTGCTCAAGCATATATCTTTTGTTATAATGATTACAATATTCAAGCAATTTTCATATAAAAATAGGAAGACTAAAATTTGAGAGATGAATTCAACTTCTACTAAAAATCATTTAATAAACAATGCTATGTTTGAAACATCTAAATTATTATATGAACAAAAGTAAACATACTAGCAATTAATACTTTACATACAAAAGTATTTAAGCAAGTGTATTATTAATACTTGTTGCAATTGAAAACCTCCTACGCTTGTTTGCCACAAGAGGCAGACTCTCGCTTTTCATGTAGTGGGGAAATATACCCCTAATAGAATCTTATACCTCCCGCCCCATCCAATTATTGTAAGTTGCATAACAGTCCTGCACGACCAAAACACCTTTTTAAATTCACTTCAAAGAATCAGCGATGAAATGTACCATAATGACATCACCGTATATATAATTGTTACAGAAACCAATAATACATTATTTTGCCATCAAAGCTAGTGAAACAATCCATTTTTTTATCAAAGAAAAATAAAACATGGCACGGTATCCAACCAAGGACATAAAGATTACCATATCAATATACTTCAAATATATGGCAATGACAAATATCTCAAATATAATGAAATTTTAAATAATAGGGTTTGAATGAATAATAATAAAAATTGACTATTGCAAAATATTGGTGGTTATTAACCCAGCAAATATAATCAAAAAAATTATTTCATGTAGAGAATAAAAAGTTACATACCGAAAAATTATTTCAAGGAAAAATATATCATAGAACGATAAAAAAATATTGTACTTTTTGATAGCAAATTCTTGATATATACTGTTTCAGAGAGATTGCTAGAAAAAATTGCCCTCATATTGAAGAGTTAAGCCTCTATATCTTTACAGACTTTTGTTCGTAACTCACCTGAATTTATTCAAATTTAAAGTTTACTGAATTGCAATAATATTGATTACTTCTGCATCAAAACTAGGTAAAAAACTGCTCTATGGTGCTTTGGAAGAGCTGATAAATCTTTTTGATTCATAGGTCTCAATTAAGTTTTCAAGCTCCCTTCGATGCAACTCCATTGTTATATTTGGGTTCATGGTTCATTTTCCATGAATTGCACAAAGTCCAAGTAGTTTGCTACACTGTTCATGAATTCAAAAGGTAGGATAAAGCATTGGTATTACATCTTTTATGAAAGCGACATATGATATCAATATTGAACATATGTTAACAAAAAATTTATATATTAATTTATTTTATTATCATTGGTTTAGGCGTTACATATCCGTATCATATGTAATAAATCGAAAGGTTTTCCCAGAAGATTAAAAAAGCACGGATTATGAAAAGGTAAATCACAATCCCGATATGTTTACTTCGGAATTTTTCAAAATATACCCAGCAGATTTTAAAAATCTTTGTACATGTAAGAAGCGTTGATCTGCATTGGGAATTTAAACGGATCAGATCTTGATTTCAATAAAATGTACAGATAAAAAAAGAGGTTAAAATATGAAAAGTTTTGTAAATCCGCTCGAAACCATCACTTTTATATGCTCAAAAATTTGTAATATTGAAGTCAGCCTTACCGTTACGAGATCCATTTGATCTCATTATCTTATATCGCTGACAGCATTGACAATATATGTGTCATATATAACTTTAGAAGAATCTGTATTTTTAGCAATTCGAAATGAAAGCCTCAAAAGAGAATGTGAAGTTATCGCCTCTAAGAGGAGTAAAGAAAGACAAACTCACTGGTGCACCAAGAAATGCCGGGGATACAAATAGTCAACCAAGGTACACTGAGCATGCACTTGGAGGACCAAGAAGAGCAAGATTAGCTTCGCACGACTCAGCTTTTTCAATTGGTTTTCCTCGGCAAGTCGCGTTTACTTTTTTAAGTTTGACAACGTAGATATACCATTTCCATAAAAAAAGTACTTGACGCAATCATTAAAATTAAACAATTTGAACATTTTTGAAAACTGTTATGCCTAATAGATATTTGAAAATGTATGAACTCACACAAAGTACTCGACTGCTTTCATCAACATCAAGGAATTTGGATATAAAGTAATAATTGCACCTCCTCCCAGTATGTAATCGTTACAATAATATTGAAATTGCTAGCTTTTTCACTCGAAAGTTTTGTAATTGTTTATATGTGCAATAAAATATATCTAAACATAATTTATTAATAAAATTGTATCCACAATTCATAGTATAACATGGAGCTATTTTTAAATTTAAATAAATATGTTTATACATCATTTTTTAATATATAAATATCATCTCAGCACGATGTCTATTTTTTATGTTCAACTTCTATACTTGGAATTTTTCACAATAGATATGAAATCTGCTACTAAAGAAAGTATGAAAAATATTATATTTTGTAAATAAATACTGAACTAATTTAATATTATAGTAGTAAGTAAATGTAATATTATTATATTATGGCATGCAAACATCGTTTCTCACAGGAACTCTAAAATAAAAATTTTTTCGAATCTGTGCCTACAAAATAATTTTTCCGCTATATACTACTTACTGCAACCAAACGAAAAAGCCATATTATGCCAAGCTCCGCTTTCCATTTTTGGATATAATGAATTTCGAATATAGTAATCAATTTGGTGGTTACAACAAGTATGCTATATTCAAAGTTTGCTGATGCTATCAATGTAACGAATATGATATTCATGACTCATTGTTGATTAAATATTTCTTTTTCGTGCAGGAGAGTTTCCGATCGTGTAAGACTGGAATCATGGGAATTCCCGGGTTGGGGCAGTCATTTTCGAATGACAGTACCTCCTCGAGCACTGGAAGAAATCGAGAAATTCCATAGTATAGAAGAGCCAAAATTAGGCGAATGGGCTGCAACTGCGATTTGTGGCAATGATATACTTAGTAGCGTGTTATATGTTAGTGGTTTGGTGACTACCAGTGCAGGTAAATGAAATTACTTTAATCTTCATTTGGACCTTGATATCAGTTTTGATGAATATATACTGCATTGAATGATATGGTAAATCGATCGACATCTAGTCTTTTTTAATTTTGCATCAATTATGGATTGAATCAGTTTTTATGGCATGAAGGAAGGTTCAATTCAATATTTTCATATTTTTTTGAATTGCTTAATATGTTACCTTTCATCATTGAATCTAGCAAAAATTAGAATAATATATTACACATCCATCGATCCAAAGGTCACATAATATTGATCAAATGTAGAAGTTAAATTTTATGGCTGATTTTGCTGAAATCGTAAATTTTTTAAACATTTAAGAATCGACTTGAATTTCAAAATACAAGCACACAAACTTGATTGCAAACGAAAAAAATATTTTGAAGTTGTTCACAATTTATGTCTTGTCATAGGATGGCTCAGTCCTCTTTGTCTATTAATAGTCGCCGGAATCCTTTATTTGTACCGTTTTATATATGGAGAAGCTATAAGTGCACTTCCACTCAATGGTGGATCTTATAATGTGGTATGTAATATTAACTTTGCATTGAAACTGCATTGTCAATCGTCAATACTAATAGTTTTTCCATCTTGCTTCTAAATTAATTTATTATCATGTCAAGCAATGAGAAGAGAATTCTATAATTTATTTTTTGCTTTGTTAGTCTTGTATGCTTCTATTATTTTGCCCCTGGGTACTTAACTTGAAAGTGAGCTTGGTCACTCTATTTTTAACTTGAAATAAAGGCAAAATTTTCCCTTGCATAATAATTCTTTCTAATTCTGTACATATATATGAGGAAACTACATTTTGTACAGTTTAATTATAATTTATAGCAAACTTGTGCCAGTTTATAAAGAGGTATTTCGGTCTGATACATTAAATAAGTATTTATATTTTAATTGCATCAAATTTTCAAATATTTAATGATCATTAGTTTATATATTTTGTAATTTTCAGCTGATCAATACGACAAGTAAATCGATTGCCTCTTTCGCCGCATGTTTAGCTATTATTTCGTACATTGCTACTGGAGTAGTGAGTGCAGCTACAGCTATTGCATACCTCGGTACCCTTTGGTCATCCTTAGACCCCCAGCTTGGAACAGTGGCATTGCTTTTCTTATTTGCATGCCTTACGGTAATGTCAACATATTCAAATTTTATTTTTATGAATAAGTACTACAATTTCGATTAATGCAATTCTCAATTTAGCGAGATTTCAATTTCATATGATACAAATAAAAATTCGACTATTTTTTTGCTCTGAGTTGATTATTATATTCAAAAATTGGTATGCGAACTAAATATTGCAGTGTTTTTACAGGCTATTTAATGTCAATAATGGAGAGAATGCTGGATATGCATATATATACATATGCACCAATATGTATAGTTTTTCATTATTTGTGTTTTACTTAAGCTATTTGATGCTGCCCAAACAATTATTCTAAATTTGTTTACAATCCCATTGTGCACTATTCAAATACTATATTATATTTATGTTATCTTGAACTTCAATGTTTATTCATATATGTATATTGTATTTTTTAGTGCATTATGAATATATGCAATTTATATATTAAGTTTGTTGGGAAGATATGGAGTAATATTTTCCTATACTTGAAATATATTGCAAATTTGTGCATAGCTGTACTAAATTACTACTTTGCATGGCTTATTCATCTATAGGGCTACGGTATCACGGAAAGCTCTGAGGTTGCACTCGGAATGTTTATATTGCATGTTGGTACTCTCACAGCTCTGACTATTGGTGCAGCTATATACGCTTGTTACGAAACTACGACTTTTAGGGTGATTTTATTTAATTTTTTAAATTTATACAACATGATAGTAAATCTTGGATATAACGGATAAATTTGGTGGTCCTGATAAGTCTGTTCTATCCGAAGTTTACATTATTAAAATAAAAGCACTCGTCTTTTGCTCTCTCTCACTTTGCTTGAGTAACTTTTTGTATTATTCTAATTTGAACTGAGTTAATTGAATATGGGGGCAATTCTTCAGATTAGTTTAATTCTATCTGCTCTTTAATTCGTTTATATCCAAGTATTTATTTTGAGAAAAATGATCCACATTAAGAATTTCAATAAATTATTCTTTTATTTAAAAATTTGAATGACATAATAGAAAATTTAAAAGAGCAACAAAAAATAATTCTTATTTTTAGACTTTTATAAAATTTTAATTGAATCAAATGGCAATTGTTCAACTTGAGCATCTTCATTGAAGAATAAAAGTAATGCTCATAGCTAAATTTTATATATCTAGGAAAATATCCAAATGGATTTCCCGGATGTGACTATTGGTGGATCGTTAGTTACCGGTACATGGCTAACAGCATTATTAATGGGTGTTAGTAGTGCAATGCTCGGTGTCAGTGGATTTGAAAGTTCTAGTCAGGTAAGAAAATCTAAGGGATTTTTCAATCCTACATACCTTATTTACAATGAATTCCATAGTAAAACATATTTTTAACAATACAAAAATTAACTGGACAATTTTATTTATCAAAATGCCTGCAGCTATAAACTAATATGAAAATATAATTAAAAATGCTTTTTTCTTTGAAAATAATTTTTTTTCACGATATTTGCTTATGTAAACATTTTTACAATAAAATTTAGTACTTTGTAAGATTTTAGCCATGTTTTGTAGATTTGAACTATCTGAAGTTGCTTTTTATATGGCATCAAGTAAATTGATTTTATCCATTAATGAAGAGAACATAAGTGAATAATTGCTTTAAATACTATTATCTTTGCAGTTTGTAGAAGAACAAGCAAAAGGAGTCTTTGTGAAAACGCTTAAGGTGCGCTTTTTGATTTCATAGCTATATATCGATACTTGTTTTCAATGAAGTCTCTTAAGAATTGAAACTATAAAACGGAAATTACTATGCATATTTTTTGGATTTTTTCTTTCAATGCAGTCATTTTATTATATTGCATATTTTTTATCTCTGTTTTCACGCATAGTACTGCAAATTCTTTCATTTTGAATTTCAGAATATGTGGATGGGAGTTGCTATTTTTAATCCTGTTATGTGCCTGCTGAGCTTCTGCGTACTTAGGATGGATGAAATCATTGCAAACAAGTTCGTGCTAATATATCTTATCATTCATACATAATGATGCATAAATACATATGTACTATTACCTGCATAATTGAAGGTATACACTATTGTAGCACTAGTTGAGTTAAACAATGCGAAATATATTTTAAGCCTGAAAATCTCTGTTAGAAGCAGGGCAGTCATGTTGAACATCTTAAAGAATTCATTATTTCATTTAGATTCTTGTAATATATCTTTATGCATAAAATATAATTGAGTTTTTACGATATGTATCAGGCATTCAATGCTCGCTTTAATGGCTAATCGAGTTGGATACTGGCTAAGTGATAGTATCTGGGGTAAAGATGTCGATGCCCAGTCTTATATCAATCTTGGCATGATTTTCGAGACCTGGGTTAGGTTAGTGTATGCTAAAGATTGCACTAGTCGTCATTATATAATTGCTTATTAGCATATGCTGATACTAGATAGTTGACTATACAAATATGTACATATGTAATATAGCTTTTATTGATACACTGCCATATATACTGTAAGTAGCATACTGTTCTGGAAAAATCTCAAGTTGCAGTTGAATATTGCATTTTTCTTCAATAATATTGCTCTCTCTTTTTTCTCTGTGAGCTTTCCATCTTGAGATTCATCGCATGAGAAATTCCAACAATATAACACATATCTGATAGTGCAGTTACATAAATTAGTAGTCGAAAATAATGTTTTTTTTTCATTTTGAATATTTTTCGGCTTCTTTTTTGATCCATATATGATTTCATGGCTTTTTTCAAGAATGCCTAAAGTATTTAAATTTTTTGTCACTCTATAATAATAGGAAATGGTTTAAAAAATATTAATGAAGGCTAATTTAAAAGTATTCAGTTTGTTTATTTCTATAAAATGTAGCTTGGAGTTTGGATTGTTAATAACATTTTTTTTAATATTTACACTTTCTATGCTTTTTGTGCACCAGTATTGATGCATTCATTGTGCTCAGCGGTGCAGTGCTTACGGCTTATGTTGGTATTACTGGTCTACTTCGAAGAATGGCAAAAGTAATATGCAAATATGAATATATATTAATATATATTTTTAGTTTATTTAATATTATTCTTCAATGTGCATTTTTATTGAGGCCAGGATATATTTTCTGGGAAACGTGAAAAGCAATCCACATATTTGTAAAGATTCATAAAGATTATAGACATAGATGAATGAAATTTTCTAACGATCCACTGAAAATATTCTATGTTGATATTATATTTTATTTTCGATAATCCTTTACTGTGGAAGATTTACCTACAGAAAAACCATTTATATACATATACATAAATATATTGGTTTTATACTTTGAAAATGTTTTTTTAATCTCTTTTAACTAATAATTCTCTTGGTTAATATTTTGATACCCTTTTGCTATGTTAGAAAGCTCATTTTAAATTAAAGCTTTTTAATGCATGTACGTGTTGTTTTTCTAAGTTGCCGTTCATCTTGTTTCAATATTTCTCATTCATTGATATAAAATATACATTAGAAAAACTCAAAAGCTAATGAAATTTATAATCAAGATAAAAAAACATGACTTGACTCTATACTGAATTCATGGAAAAATGGCTAGAATTTCTTTCTTTCTTTCTTTCTTTCAATGACATATTATTGATAAGTGCGAGTAAGTATATCAGAATTACGAAATTATTTTAGTATAGTTGATTTATATGTTTAAACAAATTTAAACTGTTAGGCGACAGTTCTGAATATTGTTTTTTTTTTGTTATAGGATAGATGCCTTCCGCAATTTTTACTTAGGACTAACCGCTGGAGAAATACAAATCATTATATTATATTTGGATTTTTTATGCTAGCTACTAGCCAAGTCTACATTCTTGATGGGCAAGTAAAATACAAATATGCATACATACGCGCTGATGCATACATTCATAAACATATGCATATGTATAAATATATTTTATATATCTTAAGAATGAACAAAGGAGTTGCTTATTATTCGAGTTATTTCATTATATGATGATGGTGTTCCATGTTGCAATGTGTTAATGCGAAATTTTCAGTAGTGTTACTAAAAAAGTAAAAAAGAACTTATATATATGTATCATTTGGAAGTAAATCAAGTTGTGTAACAGCTATGTTTATCGATTCTATGTAAGATGCACTAAAAACATTATTTTCATTTTCTTCCGAAATATTGAAAAGCTACTTAGATTAGAAATATTATGATGGGATAATAATATAATTAGGTATGTTTAGTAACTTTTGAAACTCTAGTTGCATAAAATTATCATTAAGAGTTATCTTGTATTGCATTTGCATCGATCGTTTTTATAAAGGCAACTTTATGATTGCGTATGAAATATTTTCAGTTTGTTAATCTAGAGGACTCTTATAACAATGCATATACTAGTCCACTTTAGCTTATATAGCTATATTGAGTATTAATTCTTTTTAGAATAGTATGTTTGGTGTAGTAATCAAACAAGGATATATATATTAATGATATCTAGAGTATTCAGCAGAATACTAGTTTACTAGATTTTATTCTTAGTACATTAATGATACGCATTAGATATTTAAGATTGTTCCTGTATGTTACACAATATAGTATCTTTAAAATTTTAATTGCTTATCTTCTAAACTTATTGTCTTATGATATTTCTTTCTTTTCGCTCTGTGCATTGATAATTTTCGTAGGGATATTACCCTCCTCTCGGGTGTTTACACTTTTTCTTTTCTTGGAGTCATGAGTATTTTTACCACTGGATGTGCCATTTTGAAATTTAAACGGCCTCAACTTCCTCGAGATGTAACTGTCAGTTACGGAACAATTTCAGTCGGATTGTGCTGCGTGTTGACGGCGTTTGTTGGAAATATGGTTAGATCTACTTTTTACTACTTTTGATTTTAATTTTACAAAACAAAAAGAATATGATAAATATAGAGTAGCTGCAATCTTAGCCTAAAAATTTTAGAATGAGCTTTACAAAATAATCAACTCTACCAGTAGCAACTTTTTTGAAATTTGAATGCAAAAATCGATAGATTGAACAATTTGGAACAAAATGATAAACTTTATTTTTATTATTTTTCAATTCGAGTAAGTAGGAAATCTGAAAATCATTAAATTTCATTTAAATGACAAGTTTTGATACAATAAAATACAGGAAAAACTAAAAAAAATATTTTTGAAGGAAATTTGATGCATATTCTAAAAAATTTTAGTTAAGATTGCGGCAACAGTATATATTTTTAATAGGAATTCATTTTTCTATTATATTAGTAAAACAAGAGGTATTTCTGCCTCATTTTTGGATGAATGCTCATTTTGTCGGTTAGTCCGCTTTTTTCTTGTAGTAATAGCACAAAACCTTCACAGATAGAAATGAGAAGGGTAATTATCAATTTTTTAATACATTTAGCATATATATATATATATATTATTAAAATTTGTTCTTCAATGAACTTAGCCAATAAGGCTTTAGCATGCAAAATATTTTCTAAACAGATTTAATTCTTGCAAAAAATTGATGACTATATAAAGTGATTAATTAATACTTTTCAATATATTTATGTTTTTAATTAATTTTTTTAATCATTAGATTGGAAAACCTGAAATTATGAGCTACTTTTCTCTATACTTTCTGGCTGTGGGATTAGTGGTCTTGAGTGTATTTCAAAGGATTCGTATATTGAAGGTAAAAATATTCATATACTATGAAATTATTGTATACATTGGAAAATATAAAAAAAGTCAGAGAACTATTTTGAATTTTTCTCAAATATCTCTAAAAATAGTCTGAAAATAATTATGGACGATATTTGATTTTCAACTCAATTGAATAATTTTTCAATATATACTTATAGATTGGGATTACTAGTGAGTTTGTATTGTATACCATTGAAACTTAGCAATTTATTCATATTGCTAATGCATTGAAATTAATAAAGACTGATAAATTACTTTTTCTCAGTCACACTAATGTACATATGTGACTGAATGTTATGTAAGTAGATATTTATTCTGAATTTTAGCATCTAATTCATTTTTTTATTTTTTTCAGTTCGTCATATACGTTATGGACAAATTATGCAGCGCAAGTCAGGTCATAAATTTTTGAAAACTTTTGTCCAATTCTAACAACTATTTTCATAATTACATTTATTTATATTTTCAAGGTCAATTATTTGAAAGCCCAAATTAGCGATCTTCGGAATCAGCCATATTTATTCTTCTGTAAAGCGGATGATCTATATACAATTAATAAAGCAATTCTGTACGTTCGAGAAAATGAACAGACAGACAGACTTCTGGTTGTTCATGTCAGCGATGATCCTGAATCCGCATTGATAAAATCGTTATCCCAGCACATTATGATGTTCGATACCATGTACCCAAGAATTAAGGTATATTAAGTTTATACATATATGTATAAGTACATTTTGATTTTGACTATTTGAAAATTTACTGTAGAATATCAACTTATCTAAGGATATGAAATTCATACCAGTGTATTTTTTCGTATTAGTTCGCACTATATTTAAATTCGTGCAACATATATATTTGTCATTTGATTTGCATTACAGAAGAGGTAAACATATTGCTATATCTCTCTTAAGTTCAATGCAGAGCTGATTTCATACATATGCATTTTTATGTATTTCCATAGTCGAAGAATATAGACTAAAAAAGTATTCTAATTATTTAATTTTTGAAGACATCGCTGCTGACAGTTACTGGAACTTTTAGTCCTGCATTTATTGAGTGGTTGAGTCGGGAGTTAAGTGTACCGAAAAATATGATGTTTATCACATGTCCGGATGCTGTGTTCAAGTATAAAATTGAGCATTTGGGAGGAGTAAGAGTGATTACGCATTAAAAGATTTCATTATGCAATATATTATTGATGTGATAATATGAAATCGTCATACTAAGTGCAAAAAAATTCGCTTTGCATAATTATGAATTCAAAATTTTATTTTTATGATGTCACAATCGATGCAGTTGCTGTTTTGTTCATTTTTCTGTGTGTGCCATAACTTTTAAATAGTAAGCCTACTCGGTATTATTATACTACAGGTTCATCTTCAAATAGACCAATAATTTATCATCATAATATTTTATACTGCCTTTTTTAATTTGATTTAAATATCTAGGATTCCAATCATATTCTAGCATGTGAAATGCTGATATATAACTCATGTGGCATTTAATATTACTTCGCTATGTATACTTTACAAAGCTGCAATTGGTCTGATTTGTCCTGCTTGAATTAGAAAATGAAACTGTCAGTACCTGAGCTGATTTGCTAGTGTTTCGGACGAGAAAATATAATAAGTAAATATACAGAATGAAATTGGAAGAGAATTATAGCTACAAATTGTCAAACAAACTGTCCAATCAACTCCAATATCAGCGGAAATTGTACCTAGAGCCAGGATTCAACTAATTGATATTCAAAATAGAATCTGCTCATGAGATAAGTGCCAAACTTATATCTCTATATACCCTGGAGATGAATATGCCTTTCTAAGGTGCTTTAAGATATGCAGAAAAAATTTAAAATCCATGTCAACGGACAGAGACTATAATGACATGGAAGGACTATTTATTCAATGTACATTAGATCATGGACACTCGGCTAAAAATATGTCATCTTCAAGTTGAGAATGCAATGGCTTAAAGGAATAAGAAGTCACGTGTCATTTTCAAATACCAGCGATTTCTATCAATCGTTTTTCGTACTGCTGAATCAAAGACCAATGAATTGACGACAATTTTAAGTTTGGTACTTCTTGACATATGTCACGAGGAATCTGTAAAATAAACAGAATGAGTGGGAACATTTTAATATGGTCTATTTCTGCAGAACTTTTGAATGTAGTATGTATATGCCATGATTAGTTGAAGGGGAAAATTCTTTCATATTATTATTGCTAATATTTACATATATAGCGAAAAAATTAGCCCAAAAATTTTTTCAGCTTACAATCACTGAAAAAAATGAAATAATGGATGAGTTATGAGATGTATTATTTTTATCCTGTGGATGAATTATAATCTATTTATATCATTGTCTTGTATATTATCATTCTTTTACTCACAGATAGCTTAGAATATTATTGAATTTACTTTTCGCGAATTGCACAAGTTGATATATTATTTTATCTTGAATTTTTCACGACCATGTTTAAAAAGAATACTGACCATTAACATGCATAAAATAAACCAACTTTTTAAACCAGTAAATCAAGTACCTTAAAATCTTTTACCTCTATTCTCATTAGTTCATATTGTGCACCTATTTTTAGCTAGAGAATTTTAATTTAGCATTTTCTATGAACATAGTTTTTGCTGGAGCTGACAGGTAATAATTCTGGAAATATATGTACTAATTTTAAATTGATAATTTTCTATCAGGCACTGTTTCAGCCTTTTCTACACGCAAAAGGTAATTTTCTTGAAAAACAAGCTGTAATATTTTTGATTTTGTTTACAAATTATTTTTCAATTCATATATCATATAAAATATAATCAATGAATTGAATTTCATTGAACAGCAATAATTTCTTGTACAAGTTTTCAGCTTTATCTTTAGTAGGACAATAACATGATCGTACAAACACCGACAAAGAATCTTCTATAATCGCTTATATTTTCTATGGTATATAATCATGAGAAATAACTTTATTTATGTTTTGTGCAGCTTTTCAATCTAAGAGAAGCTTCAATATACGAATTTTGCCAAAAACTTCATTTTTTATTTAAAAGCATTGAAGCATGTACATATTATTCGCAATAAAATAACAAATAATAGGAGCAAAAATTGTGATCGCAGAACATGAAAATGGAAATGCATTTCATACACGAACCACTAAAAAATTAATCGCCGTTAACAAGCACTAGCTTAGATGAACATAATGTAAAAACAACAATACTGTATATATGTACTCATGCTATGTACATATATATCCCAAACTGTATCAAACCCCACTTCTGTGCAGCCTTGATTCATTATAAGACCTATAGAACTCCTCCTAAAAAATATAAACATAAATATACTTAAGTTCACTTTGCAAATGGATAATTACGAAATTAATCGCAAAGTATATTACGAGGGTAAAATTGAACGCTCATTTTAATCGCAAACAACTGTAATCAAAAGCACATTTAATAAAATCCTTGCAATTTGTACAATTATCTAACCTTAGGAGGTGTCAATGTGACATACCAACCCCATTGAGGACTCCAGGCACCAACAGAACATCCAGTACGATTGTCAATAGTATGCGCAAAAGTAAATTTCTGTCATAAAGAGAAAGTAAATTATAAAAACCATGTATGTCATTTATATAATAAACCGCTAAAATAACATACTTCAGAGGTCGTGAAATGATCTGTTTCATCATCAAAAATGTCACTCTTCTCATCTTCGGTTGGCAATGTTTCTAATAAAAAGTTGTCAGAGCATTCATGTGGGCTATCGTCCTCCAAATATTGATCGTCAGTTCTAGCAATCTGAAAAATATCAAATAAATTAGTAATCTGGAGGCTTGGACGTTAAGTTGAATCAGTTTGGCACTTACATCAAAGTACTCCGCGAGTGACCCCCCGTGTTCATCTGTCCAACTCAATCGTGAAGTTGATCGACTTCCAGATTTATATATTCTTTCTTCGGAACATTCTGTTGGAGTTATGAGAGTTTCGTTCGCACCGTATTCGGATGGTATTACCTTACTGCACACCCACAAAACCGCCGCGAGGACGGGGTGATGTTGAACCCAATGGAGAGCTTCAGTCAATTGCGCAACTTTTCCAGGTTCAGCAGAGTTATCCCAACTGATGGTATCATTTCTTGCGTCTAGAACCTTTTCTATGTAACTGTTCTCACGACCGTTAGCAAAAGGGACATACCTTGAGGAAACATAGGACGCGTCATTCGTTGACATGGTTTAAAGAAATAGATACTCAAATCTAGAGAAATTTTAAGTAATTATAATTGAAATCTTGAAGTTTTAAATCTGCTATACTGAAGATATTATTATTATTATACAAGTTTGTAGATTTTTCAGTACGGTAATGATTGATGTTTGGCGATGTCATAGAAAACCAACTAATCAAAATCAAATGTTGAACTGTATCTAGAACGTTTCGCAAAATAATTAGGGTTGCAATAGCCAGCCTTTCAAATCTGCAATTCAGTTTTTTTCGCAATTTTTTAGATCAAGAGGAACAATCATATTTTATTGAGCACAGCAAATAAAAACAGTTAAATACATCCAATCAACCTCCTAAGTCGGATATTTCATTGTCACGTGCTAAGACGCCTAACAGCATCTTAACCTATGCATCTTACGTATCTTCTAAAAGGCGCAATAAATAGTTTTGTTAATCAATTGTTCTTCAGTCGCTAAATGTGACAAAAAGAAGGGTTTTGATACAGCAAGTTACATAAATTAATATATTGTTGGTTTTCAATACAAGTGCTCAAGTGTCCAATAAAAAGAAGTCCAGGTATGCATGGAACCATGGCAAATAAGTTTATTGCAGAAAAACTGTTTTCAGACACGTACTGATAACTAAAAAGTAACTGTTGAATACTATATCAACTATATTAAAACCCATCCTGTACCCGCCATTCATGTTACTATTTGGCAGATGAAAAAAATTCTATAGTACTTTTTGTTTATCAAAGATTTTTCCATAATCAAATAATTTGTAGCCACATGTGTGGTGTTGAAGGTCTAATGCAATAAATATTCAACTATGGATGGCAAATTGAATGCAGAAACTGCTCATCTTGTCAGCTGTCCAGCCTACTTAGATACTGTCAGGAACTGGTTAATTAAACGTGTTGACGGAAAAAGGCCAGGACTAACCAGGCAAAAGTACACACAGAACAAGGACAAAATTCCAAATCTCCATGAGGAATTTGAGCACAAAGCAAGAAAAAGTTAACAGGAAACATGTATTATTTAATGCTGTTGCTGCCACTGAGCAGAAGCAACATATTACAAAGTAACTACATGAATTAAGTCAAATTATGCAAGCATTTGGACTACTACTGTTACTAATATCAATATAGTATTAATTATGAATATTTACTACAAAGCATATAACAATGCATTTGTCCCAGTACTGAAAGAGTTTAGAACCATTGCTTGATTCAAATTCATGCGATTATATCTACTTAAGTCCTAACAGATGCCCCAGAGATACTAGGTGACCAACTTAAAAGAATTGCCTGTACACCATAAACCAAATTCAAATTTCTGGTATGAAGGCAACAGTACTACACTAGCCACTGTATAGCTCTCCAGTCTTGCATAAATGTTAGGAATTAACTCCTTTAGGGATGAATTCTATTTTTATAGCAGTGGTCAGTGTTCATTTATGATGTTCCAAGTAAATAGCTGCACAGATTCTAGTAGGGTTTTATATTTTGTTGTGTTGATAAAGTTAGCTTAATTCTATCAGCACAATTAGTGCATGATAAATGCACATGTTTCTGTCACAGTTTCTTGTGCTGTGTTGTGTTTCATGTTTCTAATAATAAGTCCTCTGTCTGAGCTGGAAAATTAGTTTGACATTTCTGAAGTTGCTATGATGATGGTATCTTTGGTTTATAAAAAAAATAGTTCAACTATGCATAGTTAAAGAACTAGTGTCTCAAGTTCAATGTCATACAGAGTACTGCATAAATCTTCTGTTTGGGCAAAAAGCTGGCATGCTGGCATTTCTGTACTTGCTGCTGATGAAGGTATTATTTGTTTGTGATAAATTAAAAGATTTGTTTAAAAACTTGAAATAGTTATCGGAAAGTGCTTTAGAATTGATCACCACTGCACTTTTAGGGTGTCTTGAAGACTTTTTTCAGTTCCCAAAGTGATAATTTTTTACCTTAATTTTTTTGGTACTACGCACATTTTCATTCTCATCTTTTCTTTACTAAGTTTCATTACTTTTATTAGCAGGAGTTATGATGAGCCATGCACTTTGAAGTATTCTTAGTCTAACTATTTTTTAGTACCGCATATCAGACTAATGAACTAATGTGCCAAAGTTAACTAGAACAAGGATGGAGACAGGACACGACAAGATATATACATGTCCGTGTGCAAGTTATTATGTATTATTAACTCTAGGACAATATCTCAAGAAGCTGAACCTGCATGATCTGAAGTGAGACTTCCAATCACTTAGAATGTAGCAAATATGGTCGTTTCCCGACCAATTTCGGGTAACAATTGAATACCTCCTTATTCATCAATGGACTCATCAGTCCTAATAATTTCAAGATTCAATATATCATTCATGTAGTTTGTTTTGCTCTTTCAAAAAATATTGCTTTGGATATTAAATACATGGTTTGCAATATGTCACATGTTGTAGAATCGCTTGGGTTGTAACAGTAAAGACATTGATATAGATGGATCCCACGTTGCAACTGCCATCATTCATTAAACTGCAGTTTACATAGGATACAATGCGGTTGTATTTGGAATCTGTTTGTATCTATACATTTTGTGTACTCCGTTGGGTATATGCAGCATATCATCAACATTTCTGGATGATCATTACTTTGACACAACTCTAACTGTTACTGTGACTGGACTGCATTTTTAACATCAACAATGATTATAGTAACAGGGAACATTATCAACAATTTTACTTCAAGTAATATTTAATTCCATTAATCTCGTGTACAAACTTCTTTTGATTTTATCGGGAATGATTATGAAAATGATACATTGATATTGCTTCATATTTTTATGCATAAAAAACCATATTACTATTGAGTCACTGGTAGTTAAGGATAATTTCAAAATTATCGTAAAAATGAGTGAAGTTTCAAATCACTATTGATGTTTAGCTTTTTATTGGACAAGAAAATTATTTTGCAACTATTCAGTGAGGAATGAAAACAAGTTTGTTAACATATATACGAATTATAAGCACTTATATAGTATTTAAAAAATGATCAAATTCAAAATAAAATACTCTTCACATTATAAAATCTTGTATATTAATTACATCAATTTTCTACATATGCTGAAACACAAAAAGACCAGTAGACTAATATCAAATCATTCCATATTAATTATGAGTAATTACACAGCTTCATTGAATCAAGGCAAATACCAATTTTCAAATAAAAATTAAAGTTATGCATCAGAATCAGATTCACTCTCATCTTCATCGGCTATACCTAATGCAGCTTGAACATCCTTAAAAGAAGTTGCGGCAACATCAAATAGACCTTCCATGCGTCTGCGCACTGCAATTTTCCCATGAACATAAGCCATTTTGCTGTGTGGCATGGCATTGTGGGGGAGCCAAGATATAAATAATAAACGACTCGCCTTACGCCCATCATCAGTTACATATTCTTGATCATAAATACAGTACCTAGCAATCAGAATTAGAACTATGTAGAAAAAATTTTGCCAAATAATATTTACAATCATGATATTTCTAAATTTAAAATTGCTTGCAAATAAGCATATGTTAAAATTGATAATGTAACAGTCATTTTAAAAGAACAATAATTCGATATGGCAACACGAGTGAATATTTACATCATAATATCCTAAACTGCAGAAAAGCAAGAATTGAAAAATATAGACTGTAGTATGATTGCAGGATTCGAAATCTCTTTAGGTTAAATAAAGTAAAATTTCAACAAGATTTCTAATATGCTGGTTTTGCAAACGTCAGTCTTTAAAATTTGGAAAGTAGAATAGAATTTGAATATTTTTTTAAATGATAGGCAGTCGCAATTGCGAACGATAGGGCAAGTCTTCATAAAACAGTGCAAAAAATACCTGCAGTCACTATAAGGCAAAGCCGATTGAAGCTGTGCAGGGCCAGCTGAAGGAACTCCAGTACAATCAGGTAAAACATCTCCACCTACTATTTTAAGAACTAAATAGCGGTACTTTCGACGCAATTTTAAATCCTTTAATAGCTTCTCGGCGGACTCTGTAAGTTCAGCTTCTACAGTGCTGTCAATATCTCGCAACATTTGAGCTTCTCTTTCGGCATTTATTCGACTGGCTTCAGCTTTGATTCGAGCATCCTCCTCGGCCTTGAATCTTTCAGCCTCGGCTCTAGCGCGTGCTTCTTCTTCCTTCCGAAGTCTCTCAGTCTCAGCTTTGACACGTGCTTCTTCCTCTGCTCTTAATCTTTCGATCTCGGCTTTAATGCGAGCTTCTTCCTCTACTCTTAACCTTTCAGCCTCGGCTTTGATGCGAGCTTCTTCCTCTGCTCTTAACCTTTCAGCCTCGGCTTTGATACGAGCTTCTTCCTCTGCTCTTAACCTTTCAGCCTCGGCTTTGATGCGAGCTTCTTCCTCTGCTCTTAACCTTTCAGCCTCGGCTTTGATGCGAGCTTCTTCCTCCGCTCTTAACCTTTCAGCCTCAGCTTTAGCACGTGCAATTTGTTCTGCCCTCAACCTTTCCTCTTCAGCCTTAGCCCGAGCTTCTGCAGGTAAATCTCGACATGGAAGCAAAGAAAATACTTCAATAAGCCTCGAGTGAAGATCGGCCTCTGTTTTTCCCTCGGTGATATCATACAGATTCGTATGCTCTCTTAAGAACTGAAAAATCTAGAGAGAGAAGTTGAATGAATCGTTGGCCCATTAATATGAAAAAGCCAGTAACATCATTTTCCACCTGAACAAGAGGTTCTTTACACGAAACTCTCCTGTCGCCACTATGTAAATTTAAGGATGATATCGTCTTCTGAACTTCATTAAGAGTGGTCATAGTCCTATCTCAATAATTATGGGCTGAAGATTGAATATTTAGATAGCTACTCGTTTCTTAATTAGATAATTTAATTGAACATATTAGATGGAGCAAGAGCTTTTTTTGCAAAATTATTCGATTGAGGAAATACTCCGACAGCGACAAATAATCGAATATAATCGTATTTATTCGCTCGCGGAAACTAATTTCTTCACTGTTGGTGACACTTAGCTAATTTAATGCTCAATTAAGAGATTCAATAATTAGATATAAAACCAATATGGCAGCATCGTCAAATGACCAAGTACTGATTTCTGATTTAGATTATCCGCCAGAGTCTCAGAAACCTATATTGAATTTACCTTCGGAAGATTCAAGGGAAAATATCGACTCAGAACACTCTAAAGTTGCAAATACTCTTGTTTTTGTATCCGAGCAATCAAAGACAGAAATGTCTTTTTTCCCACAAGCTGAAAGTACAGAAGGATTAGATACACTTGGAAAAAGTGATCAGCGCTGAGATTTCGTAATTAGCTATAAATTGAATAATGCTGAATGCGAAGGTCGTAGAGATTTAACTTAGTTTAAATATGACATAAAGAAAACGATATCTGTGCTATCTCTCCGACCTAATACTGACTTTTCGCAAAAATAATATATGCTTTTTGTTGTACATCATCAATGATTATATATGTATGAGAAATATCGACATTCTGCTATTCTATTAGGTGCTATTGGTTTTGAAGCCCTTGAAATCTTTTTCGACATTTATATTTGCCTGCGCCTTATTTACCAAATTCCATAACTGATATTATATACTGGGACTTGTTTAGAATGCGGTAAAAATTTATATCTACATTAAATTTATCATATGCTGGTGAGTGAAAATTTTCTTTGGCAATCCAATGACTTATCTCTAACTTTGTCTATACTTGAGGGTTAATTTCATAAGCAACAAAATAAAATTCAAGAGAAAGTGTATTATTGCCTACTTATTCCAGCAGTTTGGAGATCCTTGCAATTGTAATCGGCTTAATTAATGGGATTTCCTAACATACGGAAATAAGAGAAAGGAGCGACAGATTTAAGCTCCCATAAATATTTAGAGATTGAAGATGCTTCGCATATTAATGCAGTGCGTTGAAGTCCATATATATGCTCGTAAAAATCTAATGGCTTCGATTTTACAAAAATTGCAGGAAATCGAGTAAAACCTTTCACCTTTATCAAGCGCATAGTACTCTGTAAAATTTTTCAAAAATATTCTTATTTTTTCTTAATCTATGTGAATGATCAGACCTTACAAAACCTAGAAATTTGTATCCATCACCTGCGATTGAAAAAATATGAGGTCCAGATGATAACGACTAAGAACTAGGCTGTGATATATATTCTGGTATTGAAAACACTTGAAATGAATATCCCTAATTGCAAAATGATAGTTGAAATCTGCATTGGAGATGTAAGACTCTGCAAGATATTTGTCGTTTCACTAGGTACATAATAACGAATGATGGCTTTTTAATATTATATTCATCTTAATTTGGGCAAAAGAGAGTTTTACTATTTAAAAAATGTCAGCTCTAGAATGAACCTTGTGATCAACTACAATTTGTTTATGATTCAATTCAAACTTGAATATGCCAAAAATACTTTACATTTGATTACCCAGAATAAAATGCTAGCCCACAAGTTTTTCAGCTGTGTTGCTTCTTAGTTCATGAAACTAAAATATTCTATATAATTTGTTCTATCAAATTATATCTCAAATGCAATTTGGCAGCATTACTTTACGATGAATTGCATTTGAATAAGCATGCTATAGGATGCTTAGATTTTAGCACAGAACTACTTGAAATATTCAAAGTTGCACCAAACAATGGTTTAAATGTTGTGTAATGTACAACTGGATTTTGAAAAATTCAATTTTTTTAGCTAATCATTTTGTTACTTCAATGCCCATTAGTATGAAGACTCTAATAGAGTATTCTTATTATTCTGTTTACTATTGCATTACAATATACTGATCTAGATATTTCAGTTTTATGACTGCATTTAGTGCTATATGATGCTGTGTACTCTTGCGTGTGTGCACGTGTATATGCTTTAGATGATATTGCAGAGTTAAAATAAAAAAATATCAAAGTGACATCAAAATTTTGCACAAAGCTACAAATCTCTCAAGTGAACTGGTTTAACTATAATTGTTCAATGTAATCAAATACAGTTATATAGTAACTCTCATTCTGCTGGTGCCACTTTTGTTTCAGTTAATTGTCTTTGGAGTTGTCTTTGGAATTATCATTGGCTCACATTTATGGCGTTGGTCTTATGCCAGTAGTCAGAACAAATTATTATCCATACTACTTAAGTCATTTTTTGCAGTTACATTGTGTTAGAAACATGAAGCGCAACAAAGCACAAAAAACTGTGACAGAAATGTATATATTTATCACTTAGTAATTGTGTTGATAGAAGTGAGCTAACTTCATCAACGGAACAAAATATATAACCCTACTAGAATCTGTGCAGCCAATTTACTTGGAACGTCATAAATGGACACTGACCGCAGCTATAAAAATAGAATTAAGCCATAAGGGAGTTGATTCCTAACACATTACCAATTCCCAATCTCCAGTTTAATATATTTCCAAACTAAGACCAAGCCCAAAATCAATTTTGAATGACTTTAAATCCTCTAAAGTTGGACATTTTGTATCTTCAGAATCCTTAGTAGGCTTGATAGCTGACAAGATGCTGCCAAGTTTTATTATTTAATTTACCTTTCACTTACCTTTCTTTTACCTTTCATTTACCTTTCTTTTACATTTCATTTATGGGCACCATGTTATAGAACAAACTGGATATTAAATTTATAATCACAAATGGTTTTCTCGAAGAATATACCTTGATAAATGGATAGTAAAGTTCCAGCTTTCTTTACCAAAAATTGACGTAATTGGCAGGAGTAGAGTAGAAGTAATTCAAGCTGTAGTTTATTTTTCATTTGAAATTCGCAAGTTACTAAAATGTGAGCACTGCGTAGTTTGAGAAACTGTCTTAATTTTTTACTCTTTCAAAATTGTTTTTGTCCTGTTATCTAAAACACCTCTTTAGATTGGATGGAAATGTCCGATTTGTGAGGTTTCATCAAGAAAACAAAAATCTGATTCATATTGGTATACAATTATTGACATCACAACATACCAGTGATAAAATCCAAATGATTTATAAATCTGGCTTGACTCTTACAATGCTTCTATCAAGGTAATTGTATATTTTCAAGTTTGATTGGCAATTTAGAAGATTTATAACCATTATTCATTGTTTGTAGCACAATTCCCTACTCGCGATCATTTATACAGCATAACCTCTTGGCCCGATCGTTTTCATTGAATTTTTTACGAATTCGAAGTAAATATAATGGTAAGAGGTATATGGGACTTGCAAGATTGTCTGGAGGATCAACAAGTGACTTTCAAAATCGTGATTTTACAACATCAATGGTAGAAAGAGTTCCCGACCTTGGAATTGGAACCCTAAAATTTACACCCGCTCCGGAACCATCGATTAAACTATCTGATGTCAGTTCATCTGAGTGGTCAGGAGACCTCTTGTCCATAACTGTGTTTCAGTCGGTACGTAATTACTATTTGTAAATCGCCCATCCTACTGAGCTAAGAATGCAAAACAAATATTGGTTTCACTTTTCTAAATATGTTAAGGGGTCAGTCGGTATATATGTTGCTCCATATTTATTATTCGTTGAAAAGAAATGTTTAAAATAGTTTTGAAGTCTTTTCGTTTTTCTTGATTTTGGTGGAAATTAAGATAATAAGTTTCTACTCAAAGCAATATTGTTTTGTGTTTGTTATTAAAATTTAAAATCCTCAGTTTATGCTTTTAAATTGAATTTATAGCGTTAAATTCATCTATTCATGTAATTTATATTCAAAATGAGGTGGAAGATTATTATGCAATATTTTATGTATTCCATTCCATAGTGAGCGTTTTTTGAGGCCAGCATCTAGACAATAGAATTCTGGTCATCTTTTGTAATGAGTTGGGCTTCCATACTGAATTGATTTTTAAACCATTATGTTTTGGTCATTTAAAAATCCCAATGATTTGAAAGATGTGTGCTTCTATATAGGAAGACAAAGAGGCATTGGCTGAGCTTTCACCTGAAGCTGCTGAAATCGATAGACGCCTTGGTGGGTTAATTTCAGGCATTATTGAAAGTGAATCATTTAAAGGAGCATCAAAATCTTCAACCAGTACTATTATCAGTGGCTCTGGTGGTTTAAAACGAATAGCCTTATTTGGCTTGGGAAAATCATGTGATCTGAAATCATCAATGTACAGCACATTGGGAGCATCTATCTCTGCCCTAATTCGATCGTCCAAATGCGAAACCGTTGATATATTGCTTCCTAATGTAGCAGCCTGCCAAGATATATCTAAGGTAAGTTTTAATTTTGATTCAGCTTTAATCTTTTCAGCAATCTAATATATATACAACTTAAATTATATTTTTAGTGGAGTGAAATGACTATTTTTTGTCAATATACGCGAATGAATCGAAAGGAGCCGTTTTATGCATAGGCAGAGAAAGTAATAATGATTCATTGATTTATTTATATTGAATAAAGGAATGTGTGCTATATATGCAACAATGCATAGGAAAAATAAGTACTATAATCAAACAATTGAAATATGTTTCGCAGTCGAATCAATCCTGCTTAGTTATATGTAATCTACTACATAATTGCAACTGATAATTGAGAATTTTTTTAAATAGAAAGCATTCTACATATTTAGCAACATTGTTACTCGTAAATGTCTGATAAATTTGTTTGTGTACAGTGCTAGCATACTGTTTCTCGTAAATTTTTTCAATCTTTGAAAAAGCTTGTTATTTGAAATTGAGATTAATTAAACAGTACAATGAAAAATAGATTAAATTATATCCTATTGCAATACTATTGTTCATTTTGAAATCATGTGAACTGTTTTATTCTGAACAGTCTCAGCACAAACTATTTCAGTGTGAACTGTTTTGATTCAATTTTTCTTTTGCTCTATATATTATTTGTGATTTTGATTCAATTTTTTGAAAATTTATTATTTATTTTAAAAATTAGGCCATTATGATTTCTTTATTAATATTGTTCATTATCTATTTCAGTTGACAGAAGGAATAATGACAGGATTGTATTTGGATGATCGATATAAGTCGGGAGATAATATTGAAAAGCCACTTAAACTTGCATCTATCAATATTTTTGGAGCTCAGGTAACCGTACATGCATTTGATATTTGTGTGCAGTAGGGTTCGACGTGTAAAAAAGTCAGTATGACTTTCGTTCTAAGCTAGCTTCACCAAAATCTCAAATAACAAATAATTTTTTTCAACTGTGCACATTTTTATGTTATCGATGATTTTGATAGTTTCTTAAAGGCTTGCTTGTAGAATTCAAAAGAGCTCTAGATGATGTTTTCATTAAGATTCCTTTATTAAACCAGTATCTTTTTCGATTACGATAATTTCTAAAGTTACAGTTTGTTAAAAATTTAAATAGTTTTTTGTAACTGACTGTAAAGTTAGATAAGACACAATAGAGTCTTTGTAATGACTCTTCAGAAAGGTTACATTTCATTCTAAAAGTATGGGATAGTATAAATTTGTACCAATACGTGTTTGACTTTTTTGAAATTTTAAATTTTGTAAACCAATTGAAATATTGCATTTAACGATGTATCATAATTTAAAAAGATGAAATCTACGGAATTTTTTATTTCTCACTTACTGAAAAAAATACTATTTCAAGTTGATGTAATATTCAATTGTAAAACTTTACTAATAGGCTTAAGTTATTTAAAATCAGTTAAAATTGAATAAATACCCTATTTTTTCCCAAAACGATGATATGATGTTGTCAGTTTACATTTGATTGTTCGTAACTTATGATTGTTCTAGCCGACATGCTCGGAAGCTGATATAAGCAATGGAATCTCTGTGGCTTCTGGTGTTAATATAGCCAAAGATATGGTCAATGCGCCACCCAATTTCCTTACTCCTGAAAGTATGGCTACGACAGCAGAAAAAATTGCTTCAGAGCATGGCTTAAACTGTAAAATTCTTGAAGAACACCAGGTAATAAAAGACTAACATGCAAATTTTTATGTGTCTATCGTGAAGTGTATGGTTAGTTTAATTTTTTGTCCATTTGCTTCATGTGTACATGGGTTTTCATGAAGTTATAGATAGCACTGCTTCATGAGCATCTTTGCATTCTCATACATGTACTGGTTTACTTCTTTATATCGCATGTGAAATTCTCTACGCTTTAACTTATAAGGATTTATATTTATAAGTTATTGTTTTGATTAATTAAGTAAAACTATATATTTGAGTAGAGTATAGTATATTTAATATATTCTTTTCCATGAAAGGTTCGAGAGCTAGGAATGGGAGCCTATTTGGGAGTTTCACAAGGGTCTATTTTGCCTCCAAAATTTATTCACTTAACTTACACTCCGCAAGGGGAAGTTACCAAACGAATTGCACTAGTTGGCAAGGTATGCTATGGAGTATTTATAATCCAGAATAAACCTATGAATTATATTGTTTTAATGTCATTTATACATGATATTTACATATATTATACTGATTCAAGTTTTTTTGACTGCAAAGTTTGGATGCAACAAATTTGCTCTCAACGAATTTTTATTTTATAGCAATCAAACAAGACATTCGTATCATGTCTTAGTTCAGCTTTTGATTTTCGTATGTTCAAAGTATACTGTATTGAATACTCGAAAATTCTATCGATGAAATAGGCTTAAATTTATTACAAATCACAGATTTTGTCCGATTCAAATTGTTCCGAAGAATAATGCATGCATCCATAGAAATTTTAAAAATTTTTCAGATAAATATGATTTCTGAAGAGTAAAGCATATATGATTGTAGCTTTTCAAATTATTGATGCAACTGATGAGCGATTCATCAGTTGCACGAGTATATAACGAGTGACTCTTACAGGGACTAACTTTTGATTCTGGTGGGTATAATATAAAAGCTGGAGCTGGATCAATGATTGAACTGATGAAGTTTGATATGGGAGGAGCTGCTGCCACGCTAGGTACTGCAAAGGTATGTGTACAGACCTGCATACTTTGACATTCTTTATGTATTGGTCTCAAGTATTCGATGTTAACCTGACTATTGTCGAAATTCATAGTTTAATACAGATCTGCCCACAGTTGCAGGCACAGATATATTTTTGTATACGACTTAAAATAATTGTTCATTTTTTTCATAGCGGTAGATAAAAAGTCTACAACCGTTTGTTGCATTGAATCATTGTAGTTGTCTCTTTACTCTCTAATTTTGGAATTTGCTCTTTTTTCATTTGACCGATAAAGCATATATCATAGAGACTTGCATTATTTACGGATATAACATGGATTGGATTTAATACTTCTAATGAAAGACGTGTGAATGAGATTTATGATGGAACATATTTGATTTGTATATAAGTAATTATACGTCAATTAGAATATTACGCATATAATTGTGCGATATGTTATAGGTTATTGGTAAACTTGCACCCAAAAATGTTGAAGTACACTTTATTGTGGCAGCTTGTGAAAATATGATATCCGACAGAGCTATGCATCCAGGGGATATTCTAACTGCTTCTAACGGCAAGACTATAGAGGTAATGATACATGCATACATACTACCATTTTTTGTAAGTGTTAAAACTACTAAAAGTGCTTTTTTTATTTAACTCCTTTGTGTTTAGGGCATATTTTTATGTATATTATGTCTGCTAAATGAAGTGTATGGATTTACAGGTGTTAAATACGGATGCAGAAGGACGACTCACACTGGCAGATGCTCTAGTTTACGCTGAACACCTTGGAGTCGATTACATTGTAGACTGTGCAACTTTAACTGGAGCTGCTATTGTAGCGCTTGGTCCTGAATATGCTTGCTTATATTCAAGGTAATGTATACGTGCATTATATAATTCGCATTGGTAGCATTAGTACGTATGTAAAATTTGGAATAGTTGATGCTCTACTCTTTAGTTCATAATGCATGGATCAATAGTTTTTATCGAGAGAAGTGAAGCAATGAAAAGTTGATATTATTTCACTCCAACCTAACCTGATCGAGAAGAATATGTCTGAAAATTTGTAAAATGGACAAAATAATTATTATGGCACAGATTTTTTTACAATTTTTTGCCTAATTTTTTACTTGGCAAGTATTAAATCAATTTGTATTTTTGATATGTTAATATTAATAGATCGTTTCTTTCAATTTTTCTTCATTTGACTTTTCGGGAGTACCAAATTATTTAAAAAATAAATGTTATCAATTTTTTTACTAATGCAATTCGCTAGAACTAATTCAACTAATTGTATTCAAGATTTTCATGCTAAAATATGTATGCATATATATGATTTTCAGCGATGAAGATTTAGCAAAAGAACTGTTGGATTCTTCTAATGAAACGGGGGATAAAGTATGGCGAATGCCGCTCCCTGTGGAATATGTTGAAATGATTAAATCTAAGGTGTACGCCTCAATTGTATCGATACAAAGGATATGCATGCTAAGACAGATACTATTGTGTCATTTCCATATTTCATTCAAATTTTAATCAGTTTACATCACATTATTACTCAACAAATTTAATTCATATCCTTTATCTAAAAAATTTTTTCAATACTTTCAGAAGAAACTAGCCTTCTTTCAATTAATAAATTATACATTAAATTGTATGTTAGTTAAATTCTTTAGGAATTTTTTTGGTAAATTTGAAGTAGTCCTTGTACTTCATCTTTGTTTTTTATTGTTACGTTGGAAATGCATAAATTCATCTTGCATAGAAATATTTGTTATATTTACTTTTGTACTGTAGATAGCGGACTTGAAAAATATAGGAGGTAAGGGTGGAGGCAGCATCACGGCTGCACTTTTTCTGAAAGAATTTATTAAGGTAAACTTTTTGCATAATAATGTTTGCTTATCTTTAGGAATGATAGAAATCGATATTTTCTATGCTGATTTTTGATTGGCTAATGCGAGCCAATCATCATATGATCACATATAGTTCATATCGATATTGTCTTTTTTACTACTATGCGTTTATAGCATACTTGCCTCTATTAATGTACCGTTTTAGAAATTGTTCTGGAACAATTCTAACGTTGCCTTTATCTTTCTCTCTCTTCAATGTACTTTTCTAACTCTGATATTCATCCTGCCAGATATTTCAATATTTATTGATATAAGTAAAGGTTCTTTGAGGTGAACTACTTGAGTCGATTTTAATCGTTTCCAGTTGCCATAAGTCATATCCTAATTGAAATTAAATGGTTGCGAGCTACAATGTTGAAAATAAATGTAGTTGAAACAAGTGAGTATGATTAAAGTAACTCACATAGGTTTGAGTCATTTTCAAAAGCCTGCGTCAAGTTAATTCGATAAAGTCTGCATTCATTTTGTAATGTTTCTATGTCCGTCAAAATACAGATGATATTTAGGAACAAAATAAATATCATTTAAATAGACAAAAATGAAAAAAGATAGAAGAGAAACCTTTCCAAAGTAACAATGCAAAATGAAACTTTTCAACCTTTTAATAATATTTTTAACGTTTATAAATATAGTGAATAAACTAAGAATTTATTTTTGTAAAATTTATAAGCACGAATGATATCTATAGTTCATGTAATGTTTAGGACACACCATGGGCTCATATTGATTTGGCTGGGCCAGTTTGGAATGATAAAGAAGGCGCGACAGGATTTGGAGTGAGAATGTTAACTTCATGGATACTGAAACATGCGCACTAAAAATTATATAGAAATAAAGAATTATAGTGCATTCCATTTCAATAGTTCTTATGCCTCTTGGTCTCAAAAGCATATCAATTTTGTTTTTTCTTTCCAATTTTACAAACTTGTTCATCGAAAAGTGAAGTCATTGAACTTTAACCTCTGTTCCTCTGAATAGGTTTTAAGTTGAGTACGATAAGAGACCTAATTTGCTGTATAAATTAATTTTTAAGGGGTGCACGCATACAAACATACGCTTTACATGATGCTAATCAAATCTTGAAAAGCTTTTAATTGCATCGGCGTCTTTTTCATACCATAGTATAAAGTGCTGTTTCATTTATTTAAACTATTCTTTATTTGCTATTTCGATTTTGGGGAAAATTACAGAAATGTTGGATATTGCCTATTTACATATGAATGGTTTATGAATTTAACACTCATCTCACGTACAGGAGCACCATGTATAGTCAGGATAGTATTCAGAAATGAACATCAATTTTAAGAAATTAAATACTGTAAGTTTGCAATACATTATTGACATAAAATTATCATTTAAGGCATGTAAAAAGGCATTTGGCTTTGAACCGCAAGAGGAATGAAATGATCGAAATGGATGTAATATATACGATGCTGCTATCATGCATATTTCAAATATTGCAAACAAATTACTGAAAATAAAATGAGACACAAAAGTTTTTTGTGTAAAGTCAATGGGCCATGGTTTCATGTGCTCTGCCACAAAAGAATTTACAATCTATAGGCAGTAGTGCTAGTAAGCGTTTGAATCACCTGGTTACTTAAAAAACTGATATTATTCCTTTTGGGACTTCCACAAACCAGCTTTATTTTGAATAAGAAGCAGATGGATATGTTATCCAAGCAACGACAAACTGACACGGGTTACTATCATGCAGAGAAAATTCCCATGAAAATACCAATAAAACAAGTTTAACTTTCAGAACAGGATTGTATAAAAAGTGGGGGCCACACTTGAGACGAGTAAAAACCAATTTCCTCAAAATAAAAAAATTAAATTTAAGTTTGAATATATCACTTAAATTTTATGCTGTCACATTGAAACCTCTTAAACGTAGTAGCTTCCGCACAAATAAAAACATTATCGGATAAGGTTTATGTAGAGTTGCTGGAAAACTTTCTATTGTATCCATCATAGGAAAAAAACATGCTGAGAATTTACAAATTATAAATCCTGAAGAACAATGTTCAGAGTTTTCTTCGGTCTAATTAAAGTTTTCTGGTTATTTTTGGATTTGAACGTCATATTTCGTAATCTTAGGAACATAAATATACATAAATGTTCCAATGCTGGAATTTTAGCAGTAAAAAAATGCTTTGATCAACTGGAATTTTAGCAGTAAAAAAATGCTTTGATCAACAGGAATTTGAGTTCATACAATTGGTCTCTGTGTACAACTACTTTTGTATTGAGTTGTTCAGGAACAAGGCTCATTAGCAAACAGTGCCAGTTCCTTCGTATTTACTAACGAGTTTGTTCTTGAGCATGTAACCATCAGCAAAGAAGTCATTACTAGGCATTGAGCGATCGGTAATTCAAGTTCATTAATTGTTAGCCATCCAGGTTAAAGAATTATTTAGTCTGTGCGATCATTAAGGTCTGCGGAATTAGGTTGAAAGTATTATCATGTTATATAACTTCCAAGTGATATTCAGCAATGCAATCAATTACAAAAGCAAATCATATTTTCGTAAAATATCATTTCATGAGAAAAGGTATCGTTTCCAGAGAAATTTTTTTTTCGTATATTATAGGAATGGCAACTCGCAAATATATTTAGCGAAGTCCTATTTTGAAATTTCACACCTATCTTTATGAACATTATTTAGGCAAAGTAGAGCACGATCATATCAAATAATGCAGATACATCTGCTATAGAGGATTCGAGATCAAAATCAGGATTTTGCCATATAAGAGCCTATTATATATAAGTCGTGAATTTATATGCATTGGACTGTTTAGTCCAAACTGCGAGCTGACAAGAATCATCGATTCGACTATGATGATTCGCCTCTATGTAAATGTGAACTTTTATATGTAGTTTGCATTTGTACAATTTTTCCCATACCATCTAATAATTATAACAGGAATGACCTTTCTATGAATGAGCATCCAATGCTTAAATAAATAAGTGTAATATTCAGAATAATTGTTTTGTCCTAATTTTTAGTAAATTCACTAATTAACGTCTAACCTGAATAGTTTAGCGCCATCTAGATTATTTTGATAGTTGCCTAACGCGGCCCCAAATATTTTATCAAAAATCTTTTCGGATCCAGCTATTTTTTTAAAATATCGATCTAAATGCTAACTAACCTTATCCCTAACCTGAAAGGTTTTTCAACAAAATATTTTGGGGTTGCAGTGGGAAATTACGTTGGACAAAAAAAACTGTCTGCATACTTTCTACCGATCGTTCCCACTGAACAGTACTTGGAGCATGATATTTGAATTCAAGTTACAACTTCAACTTCAACTTCAAACTTCAACTTCAAACTTCAACTCCAATAATGAACTATATTCAGAGCCACTAATTTTAATTCAAATTACAATCTTCAACTTGGATTGAATCCACGCTATTGTTACTTTTAAGATTGATAATATACTACTTATCTTATCATAGAATTATAATACAATAGCAATTGAATAAATTTGCATGATTTACTAAGTCTCATTTGATTGGCCAGTACTGTTAGCACCTATTTTTTCTTTTTTGTTATTTTCTATGTTTTCCTCTTCTATTGGTCGCTTTTTGCCGGTTGCTCGTTTCATAGGGCCCCAATTCGGCTCTGGATTCTGATGAAACTGACAGAAAAGAAATTTTTACACAATAATTATAATATTATAGCATATAACAGGAAAGATACATTTATCAATTTATTCAACCGCAGGATATAAATAATAATTTTTTGCATTCAATTTTTTGAGACTTTCACAAATATGCTCTAGGATATGAAGAATCAGCATTTTCCTTCGTTTCTTAAATAAATATTTATGCATAATATTAAGTTCTTGGCAAATAAAAAATTCATGATTAATATTTGCTCAGTAGAGTACAGTTGGTTTTCTAAAAATCGATGGTCCACTAAATGATATATACTAGGATTTGATAGCAGCACACTCCACCAACCTCCCTTTGCGGGTGCTTACTGATTTGTTCAATCCGATATAATCGATTAACGGATAGATTTTGTAACCGATGGTATCAATTTATGGAATATCAACTGCATAATATATATATATATATGTGTACAAATATAACATGCTTACTCTAGTAATTTTTTCCAATATCGATCCCCGTGTCAATGCAAAATTAGCTTCATGCTGCAAAAACACACATTTTAAGATTAAAAAAATTGCATCTCCAATAAAAATGATTCTTTTCAAATTACAAAAAATAGCTACAAGTTCAATAAAATATCGTTGAAAGGCTTCAGCACTAATGCCCGAAATAAAATGGCTAGATTTAAGGATTTAATACTTAAATATCCAATTTGGTTGTTTCGCTTTAAGTGGAAAGTCACTTTTTAATGACATTTTCTTATATATCGCCCGTATAATGCTAGCTGCGCATATCAGGCCAATCATATGTTTTCAAAATTATATGCGCAGCTACCAAAAACTGTCATAAAATTCTGAATGGCAACGAGAATTCGAATAGAAAGCACTCCCAGTAAAGTTCAAAAATGAATATGAACATATGCATATATTACAACTTATGAATGTAAAAGATATGCTTCAGCAGTAACTGAAAAATTTAGTGCTGTATAGCTCAATCAAAAGGTACAAATGATTTCCTTTAAGGCATTCATTTAAAGTTTATTTCTAACGAGCATTTCATGTAATTTGTCATTATATGCATAATTTTTTTTATTGGTGGTATTACTAAAAGCTGAAATATGATGCTTAAAATTGAAAAAAGAAGAATTTGACCTTTGGTTCAATAGACAGAATCTTATTGCACACTGAATTTGAATCGAGGCGCTTTTGACTGATCGGCTGCTTTTTTATCCAGCATCGCATTATATCCCACAATATCTAGACAGCAAATGATATTTTCATTCAAAATATGAATATACAAATTTCAATGTTTATAAAAAATCATCAGAGCAATAACAAGGCAAATTTTATAGCCTCACAGTAGTTCATACAAAAAATCATTGAAATCAAAATCCCATGATTTTAACTAATGTATACATATATGAACTGGCTTGAATAGCTCTATTAAAGAACTATTATCCATGTATTATAGAATAAAAAATACTTCAAATCATTCGTTTTACTTGTGGAAATGACATTAACAAACAAAAGTCTAGCAAGGAATCTTGATTAAAACTCAAATGTTAAATTATTTTATATATATAAATATATATTCTATGTTGATCTCACATGGTCAGGTGCATCGGTTTTGATAGCATATGGATCCTTATGTTGAGCGCTTATTCTAAACCAAGAAAATTTATTTCAGATGGTTACATCTGGATTCTCAAATAAAAACTATTCGTTCATTCATGTACATGGCATCTATATATCAACATGCATGTATGTAGGTATGCACACTGTAACACGTACCTATATCCCGCATTGATGATGGCAGACCTAATAGTAGTTCTGGACGGAGCATTGCAATGCAGTACACTGCATATTTCAGACAGGTTATAGTAAAGTGGTACGTCAAACAGCTCTTCGCTACATTTGCACACGATAGAATATTCGATTAGAAATTATATTCTAAACATTAGAGTTACGTCTATCAGCCTTAGCATTTCGTGTTCATAGCATTATTTCCCTAGTTTGAAATCCAATGCATGCATATACATAATGTTAAAACTGTATATAGAAATTAGCACTGCATGTCTGGGGGTTTCAATTTATTAATTTAAATCACTTCAGATCGCTTCAGTTCACATTGGCGTGGACATCAGCAGTGACTTGACTCCCCCCCCTCCCCCCAGTGATTTTAGCTACCCTGGATTTTTGCAAGATTTTTATTGACCAAACTATTGACAAAGCAAGTTCATCAGTAATCCTATTAATTCAACTACACTAAGTTGTATTAAAGGAATAATTGTTTGGTAGAATTCAATGTGTACAAAGGTGGTAAAATTTAATATGGATTCGAAAGGTAACAATATTATTCAACAATCAATATGAATTTTGAAATGCTCAAGTAATCATGTTCTATGAATATTTTCAAGTGAAACAGGCAAAGTTTCTATGAAGAACAACAACAACCATCCTTAAGTAAAAATATGCACGTATATACATGTGACTCACGCAACAGGGGGGTATATTTCACTATACCCATAGAGATTACTTTTTATTTATTGCGGACTATGCCCCAACCAGCACCAAGGACAAATTTAAGTCCAACACAAAATAAATCACCTTGGCTGGTTCAGTACAGGTTGAATGGCAGCAATGATATTATCTCTGATGGCTCACAAAAAGAGCCAAATCACATTTCAACCAATCAGGATAATTTTCAAACTTTTTAACCTATTATAATAAACTGAAAACTTGAACATGGAGCCATAACTCAACTTGTACTAAACCAGTCAACTGCTTTTATTCTACTATAGATATTACATTTGCCCTTTCATTGGTTGAATCAAAGTTAGCAAGGAATAAAAATGAAACAAAATTGTTCTACCTGACTGTAGTTAATAAAGAAGCAATTCTATTGGCTGTGGCAGGAAGATTAGCATCTTTTTTTTCCTGTTGAACTTTCTATAATAACAAAAAATATTTGTTCAGACATTGGAATCACAATTAGCCATATAGTGGACAATAAGAAAATCCAACTTAACCACAATATATAAGACCAATAATTTGAAAAAAATCCTTCGAAATGATTCTTTTTTTATCTAAAAGAATAATATTGACCCTTGCATCGACGATTTGCAGGTTTTTGTCCATCCATCAGCTCTATATCTTGTTCATAATTACAGACAAGTTAGCTAATTTATTACCATTCAAAGGCAATTCCTTAAATTTTAGAAATATAGAAAAGCTTGATTTCTCACTAAAATATTATTTTTAGAATACTTTTGCAAGATCGACAATTAAAAAAAGTAATATAAAATGGAGAATAGTATTACAGTAAATATTAAACTTACAATTCTTTCAAGTAACGAAAGTACCCATTTTTCATCATATATTGGGTCAATCCATATTGGTCCACCAATTTTTATATTTGACCCTGTTTGTGGACAGATAGACGCATTTTCGCATAAATATGCAGCCTGCAGGTACATACAGATATCACGAATATAAATCCACGAACATACCTAAAGATTTGCATTACCTTGAACTCGTTTTTTGTGGGCCTACTCATTGGTTGAATCGTGAAACTAGGACAACCGGTACTCTGAAGAACATAGCCCAACTTACTACATGCATTCTTGGCCTATACACGAATGTATACATTATATACATGAACGTATACATTATATACATGAACGTATACGTTATATACATGAACGTATACGTTATATACATGAACGTATACGTTATATACATGAATGTATACATTATATACAATAGAAAATAATAATACGATAATAGCAGTTGCATAATGACATACATGTATACGCAAGCAAAGTAAATGGATAAGCCAGTATACATAAAAAGTAAAAATTTTGATAAAATGGAAATTAGGCTAAAATGTATATATAGAATTACCTCCTTTGGGCTATCGTACACTCTCACAAATACTCGAATATAGAAATCAATACTCAAGCTGAGTAATGGAATGACGTGCCGCTACAATAAAGATACGCACATATATATATATGAAATGCGTACAAAATAAATATATGCATTCGTAATTGATGATTAAACATAAAAGACTGAAAATAGAATAATGACTAGTATACTATATTACCTGTATCAATTTAAACATACGAAGAAAAAAACATGGTTAAAATGATATCTAACAATATATTCATGCATACAGCAATGATCGATTATTCGATTTTCTGAGAGGGTAGCTATATTCGTGTGAAAATTTCAAGCTCTTCATCATTTTATACCATTAGAAAAAATACATTCATACTAACACTATTATAACTGAGAAATATTTATACATGTATACCTTATACTTAGAAGCTGCATTTGACAGGCAGTTTAATAGAATCCGCAACGACATCTCATGGACGTATTTACCCTGTTAGATCAAAATAAATGTTAACTTCATGCATCGATACTGCCGAAAGTAAAAGAGAACTATAAATCCAAAATACGCAAATTGTCACAGTGAATCATTTCATATTTATAAAGCATTTATACATCCAGACAAATAATTCATAAAATTTGTCAAGAAGAACAAAAAATTGACATTTTTTCAAACCTGTAAGATAATATTATTACAATCTTAAAACTATAAACTATGAAAGCTATAAAAATAGAAACATATGCAAACAAATTAATTTTTAATATCTGTAATTTTGAACCGTAACGAGTAAATTTACTCTTATTTATTATCCATACTAAACTTCGGATATAGAAAATCAATTTGTTGGTTCCGACAAATTGATTTGTTATATCCGAAAATCTGAAAATGACGTTGGCCCATTAAGACATCATCATTTATTCGTTATGAGTGAAATTTATTACATCCAAAGTTTAATGTATACAAATAATATATATATATATATATATATTTATGTATTTACCTTTGTAGGCATACTTCCATATTTCATATAGCACGTATCCGGTTTTCCACCGCTTAAAACCTTCAGAATAAGAAACTCATTGGAAATGGTAAATATAAAAAAATACTATCCCATTTCAATAAATGTGAATAGAAGATTTTATGAGTACATACGTATGTTTGCATGCATACATGCAAACAGTGACGCAGCTGAAATCTTAAAATATAAATCCGTAATCTTTTATTTTACACAAAATAAATAAGCCTGTAATATTGAAGAACATGGACTTACTGGCATATCAGTACATGTGACACAAATAAGACCCCCTGATCTTATTGATTGAACTGCTGCATCGATAAATGGAACTGCCGAACCATACGGATCCAAATCAATTACATCGAACTGTTCGATAGGTAGCAAAAAAAATTAATTCATCTTTATATAAGAGATCCACTGAATACAAAAAATATACATTTTTCACTTCCCAATGAAAATTAAAATAAATACGTAAAGTGGGTATAAATAATTTGTCGGAATCACCGAATGAATTTGCTATATTCGAAAATCTGAAGTTGAACATAGCATTTTTCCTGTTATAAGTGAAAATGTAATTGATTTGCATTTGCTACATTCCACACTTACTGCTTACGCAGTACTAGAAAGGGAGATAGTGATCTAACTCTCTGTCATCGATTCCTTGATATAAAAGTATTTCACAATGTTAAAAAAGAAAAGCATCCATAGATACATATATATATATATATATGTATGTATTTATTATCTAAATTAAAGTACAATACCTGGTTTTCTATATCTCTACTCTGATACATTAAATTTGTAGCATCTCCTAGTTTAATATCCAGCATCGATTCGTCTACATCATTAAACTGCAAAAAATGTACATATATCTGTATTCAATATATATAAATAATCATTCCTAAAAAGATCTCACAAAAGTTAAACATATTAGTAATTTTGCAAATATTGGCCTTCATAAGTGGCCTTAATAACTATCAGCACAATAGTTTAACCAGTTCACAATGCAAATGGCCTGAAAGTGATTGGGTATCTGCTCAAAAAGTACCTAGTATAAACATTTTTTGTATGAATAAGACCCCGAAAAATATTTCTAGAGTCACATATTATTCGACTACTTTATCTTCATATTCAATCACACCTTGAATATGAACGATGAATGAACTGTAAAGAGGGTATTGTACATGACACTATAGACGGAAATTTTAGGCATATCAGAAAAAATTTGAAAATAATTTTTTCCGGTATACACGTGCATATAAAGTTATAAAGAAAGTGCACGGTCAATGCATTTCACATTATCCAATCAAAATTCATCGGTTCAGGGGAAAAAGGATTTAATTGGAAAAATTTTCAAAAAAATGCTTTCATGTTATAAAATATAGATACGTACATCTACAAAAATATTTAATATATATATATGTATATATGTACGTGTGTGGACATTATAGAAGTATCGATAAATTATAATGAAGATTATTCAGGAAAACTCTTGGATATTCTAAGGAATTTGCACTTGACTTTCAGAGGGCTAAATTCATGGAACTCATAGAAAAATTTTTTACTACATCTATTGTAAAGGACTTTTAAAGTCTGTGCTTTTGATTCGTCAATTCAATTTGATCGCACAAATCAGAATTTAATTCGATCGCTGGATTAAGAGATGCACTTTGTCAAAAGTTCGTTCAAATGAATTTGAATTCAAATTTTTTGCATAACACTCATTCAATATAGAAAATCAATTTTCGTCTAATTGCTGCAACTCTCTCGATATTCTATAAACAAGGCGGAGCAAAAATTCTTTAACAATTTTACGAGCGTGGGCTTTAAAATCGAATATAAATGTATGTATGCAAGCATTAGTGCATATGCCATTCAGTAAAAAAATTGTCGATGTAAAATTTTACAAGCTAATAATAGGTTTCATAACCAGAAATACTGATTTCTTCTAAACTATTGAATATTCGTGCACGCATGAATATACCTTAGAGTTTCGCCTAGCAGCTTCTACAGCAGCTAAATCTAGATCATTAGCTACAACTTTTTTAACGCCAGGGATTTCTTTAACATACCTAAATCAGTGTAAAAATGATTTAAATATCAAGGGATTGATGATGAAAATGGACCTTTCAAAATAAACTGCAAAATTTATTCCTTCCCACTTTAATTCGTCTCATAAGCACACTGCAACTTTTTTCATACAAAAAAGTACATCGTTTTTCAAATATTTTTTTATTTAAAATTATCTATCAATAATCAATGCATAGTAAAGGCTACTAAAAAAAGGATTTTAATAACAATGTATAAGTCAATAGTGAAAAAATTTGAACAATCAAAAATGCACCTTTTTTTACTTTTCAGATCAAATTTTAGAATAATTTCTGAAAGATTAAAAAGATTTCAGGTTCCAATTCAATATTTTCACCTTTTAATGATGGAAGAATAAAGTAAAACGCAAAAATCGGCAACTAAAGAAATGCTTTTAATATTCATTCAAATTTGACCAACAAAAAACAGCAAACAGTCATGTTTCAATTGAAATAGTAAATGACTGGAATTAAAAGTATACATCTATATCATAATCTTGTGAACATATCTGAATGCTGTGTCAACATGTAACATTAAACAAACCTTATGCTTCGAAGTGCAGTGGCAGCTAATGCATCCAGTATAACAATACCATCATCCTTGCTACTTTGTGAACAGATTTCCGACCAATTTTTCTTTAAAATATAGCAAAAATACTAAATAAGGGTAGCGCTAAAAGTATATAATGCTTAATGCATGATAAATATACATATATTTATATATGAATCAAATGAAAAAGAGTATAGTATTTATTTTAATAAAATTAGTTAATTATCGCCCAATGCAAAAAAATTTTACGTAAAAAATTACACTTTCAAAAAGCAGCATTCTAAGATTGGAATTTTTTAACAACATATTTGTTAAATTGATTTTCCATAAACTGATACCGTGGGTTATACAAAAATTTATTAGTTCAACGAATGTATAGGATTTGAGATATCAACATGCACCAGAAAATGGAGTTGATGGAGCGACACGCTATCATATAGCAGAATGTATCTTTTAGTGGACTGCCTATTGAAAACTAAGTAATATTCTGTACGTTTTTGAAAAATTAAAGTACCTTATTAAGTACAGCTAACTCTTCAGGGGTAAATGGAGTTTTGCTTTTCCGCCCTTTTTTCAATCTTTCCTCCGCCTTTTATATAGTAAAATGTAAAATTGTATCAATACACTAAAGATTCAAGTTTTAGAAGAAATATAGCAGAAAATATTTCATGATTAACTCATTTATAGATAATACACAATAACGAAAATGTAGTACCTTTTCTTGCATTCTCACTTCTGCAAAATACTTGATAACGTGAATACTGAGGTCTCTATTGAAAACTTGAACCTGATAATCATTTATTGATATACAACGAGTTATAATGCAAATGAGACACTGTAAGTGGAAAATAAGCGATATCTATCGAAACTCCTATAGAAACAAATTCCACAAAAATTATATGCAGCAAAACACAACAATGCTAGGCAACATAGAAGAGATGCCGCATCATTGAAAAAACAGAGCTTTAGCCGTGTAAAGGATTGAAATATTTATATTCTGAAAAAGTAGATTGAACGCGAGTTAAAATTGATTGCATGTGCAAATAATTGCAATTGTTCTTACCTTATTATAAAAAACCTCATTTGACTCATTGAACGTAATCGATGCTTGACCTTCAGTTATAAGCTGCATGAAATATTATGACAATTTTTAAAAGCATTGTTTTTCTGACAATGGACAACATGAAATCAATACATGAATAGTGCGACCAGAGAAAATATTGGCCAGGCTTTTGAAAAATATCTCACTTTATGCCCAGGAGGAACAGATCGACTACCAGAGCCTTGGTCATTTAGCGAAGACATCGACTTGCAAGGAATACGGCTAACGAAAGGAATTAGTAACATAAAAATGAATGAATGTACTTAGACACGTGTCACGGAAGCAATAAGAAAAGAAACACCAAACCTTATCAAGAACAGAGGTGCTTTCCTTTTGCTATAACTTGTTGACCTCAATAACATAAAGGTGTTCTGCAATTTATTAGTATGTAGCTACAAAAATTTTGTCTTGTAGAATTTTAAGGTTCATGGCAAAAAATAGAATGCGCAAATCAGATTGCCCTGATTCCATCCGCTCGACCAATCAACAGCGATATAACTTGGGCAGTACTGGCCAGTTGTCCATGATGAAATTGTTGCTGGATTATTCCTTGGCGATACGACTGCAACTGGATGTGTTACTGGATATGCATCATCTTAACAGCAATGCTGGTGTGATATATGGACTATCTTACATATACCGCACTGCTGTTGCTGGCAATGGAAATAAGTTACAAGTACTAGCACTGCTCTCGCTCTTACTGGTACTACAACATGACAGTGGTCCGCACCTGTTTGAGTTAATGCCCCGCAACACCAAAAGCAGCTTGGTTCTGATCAGTTCTGGGGTAGGTCAAACCAGTTAAGTGAAAATACTTGCAGAAATAATGGGTTAAATTGTACTTGCCCTCCAATGCCAAGATTCAAGAACGATATGAAACGAGCATACTTATGAGTGAACGTGTCAAAACTTGGATTACTTGTGACATGTTTGTCCATAGAAGAAGTGAATTGCAGTTATCATACGTAATTGCTGAAACAATGAGCACATTGGTAGACAGAAGGCAGATGTCAGCATTTGGGTTCCAACTCAATTCGGACTCTAAAATAGATAGCATGCTCCTCTACACAAAAACTTGTTTACTTTGAGCATTGTCAACATAATTGAAATGAGACAGTATCATACCTCCAAACATGAATAAATGCCAACATTTTCAAAAGTTTAAAAGAAGAAAAATCCATAAACTACCTCAAAAACTTGGCCAAGGCTAGAAATTTAGCTACAAGTTAGTACTCCCCATAATTGAAATTGAGTAGTCCTGCCCCAGAGGTCTGTTGTTCTTTTTTAAATCATGCTATGAAAATGTATATATTTTTTAAGCTGTTGCTCACCCAAATACAAGAAAATCTTTGGTATTAGTATTCCATATAAAGTTTCTTGGTCCTTGTCTAATTAGTCAATTGATGGCATTTTTCAATAATTGCCTCGAAATGAAGTTGGCATTAAATAACTTTAAAAGTGCATGGCTACAGATATCAACTACATGTAATTTGACACAGAGATCAGAAGTGAGCCTATCAGTAGCCTCATAATACCCAGGTTTTTCTCAGTCTTCTTATTGAAATGTTACAAATCTATATTTCAATAAAGAGCTTGATTTCCGACAAATTGTTTTCCAAGTCCTGCCTTAACTTCTGCATCCGATGACTTTTTTTACATATTTATTCTGGTAATGATTATTGATTTTGTTTAATTTATATTGCATGAAACAATGCATCTCCATCTCTTTCTCCTATAAAACTCATAATTTTTGTTGTAGCATTCTAAGCAGCATTAAATTTTTCATGTTTATAAATGCATGTTTAAAATTTTATTATTGTATAAGATGTGGTAGTTCTAAACTGATGTTAGGAATTAATTCCCTTACGGATTAATTCTATTTTTAATGCTGCAGTCAGTTTTCATTTTATGCCGTTCCAAGTAAATTGGCTGCACAGATACCAGTAGGGTTATATATTTTGTTGTGTTAATAGAGTTAGCTCACTTCTATCAACACAATTAGTGCATGATAAATACACATATTTCTGTCATAGTGTCTTGTGCTTAGTTGTATTTCATGTTTAACAACTGGATACATGAGTTTTACACTAGTATCAGGATTGCTGCATCTAATAAAGACTAATATCGGTCAAATAGGATTATTTCAAAAGTGGCGAGTCATGATTGAACTTGAACTATCAAATATATTGATCAGAAGATTCACTTCTGATCATACAAGTAGTTTTAGTAGTCTTGTACTCTAGTTTTATTAGTCTTGTACTCTAGTTTTATTAAGTCAAATGTGTACTTATAGCTCCTGTTCTTTTTCATTCTGTCTTGTTCTGTATTTGTTTGTTGTGTCAACAACTAGATTTTGGAATCAAATCTCTTGAGATATTAGCTGAGACTAGCTGTTAGTATTTGCACAAGCAAAGAAAAATTGATCATTGTCATTGATCTATTTTATATTATTGAAGTTTTTCATAAACAAATAATCCAGGCGACACCATGTAAAAACAATTTGTTTGGTAAAATATGAATCATTAAATGATAAATAATTCGTCCATTATTTGAATAGAAGAAAATAATTACAATAATAATTTTTTTTAGACGGATCAACACAATTTAAGCTTTTAATTTTGTGAGGAGGAATGAAATTTCGGTAGCCTGTATTTTTTGGGCAATGTAACTTGTTTCAATGCAATATGCATTTATATATGTAAAAGAAGTAGATACAACTTCAATTACATGCTTTACTACTGACTCTGTCAATTTACGCACCTTTCTTTCATTGATGTTACACAAAGTGTTTAAGCGAATGAATTTTCAAAGGACCTACATTGTATCAATTTACATGAGATGTGCCAACTAGGTAGACTACGTATAGTTTTTTGTTCAAGTACAAACGAATTAAACTGTAGAAATATTTTTGTGACAGATTAGCCCAGCTTATTTAAGGTAACTATTTCATAGAAGCATACGAGAAAAAAGTAAGATGTATGCATTGCTGCCATTTTTATTCTATAGTTGCCATGCTGTGTGCTGTAAGTACTGCACCGTTTGCGTATGTTTTTCTTATATTAATCTTCACAGTTATTCTATGCTAGCTTATTTTATTTATCGGTAGTTTCTATTGTCTAACCTAGAATCTTCATGTCGTATATTGCTGGATTTGAAACATGTTTCAAGTTTAGATAGTAATTTCAACAAAGTAGAAGTGTACTAGGATCACTACTTTGACACATTTTTTATATCCTCAAAGAAAATATTTAAATTCTTTTTCTTTTTTGTTAATTCATGAATATTATAAATTTTAGCTCTATCTTGAAAATGGCTTTAAAAATATGCCAAAGTGTACTTCAAATCGAAAAATCTTTTTCTTACATATTAAATTGAATCATACGTACAAATGTACTCTTTCTTTTCCAGGGCTAATCCAGGCATCATGTGCTGCAAAAAAAAACGTTGGGCACCATTGTCCCTGAATAAAATATTATGGGTTATGCCGGATCAGCTTCTTCTGTGAATCTAAAAATATTTTGTGGAGCACTTTCTGCTTGTGTACTACTAATTAATAACCATATTACGTGAAAAAAACACTAAAACTTTATTCATTCGATAAACAAAATCAATTCAATTTTGGATACAAATAAGTATTGTACAAAAAATTATGCAAGTGAAGACCATTTCACGAAGGTATGGATACTATTGATTTTACATTAAGCAATTTTCCCCTTCATATCATCTCCATTCAAGAATTACAAGACTCCACCCGTATTTCAATAAAATAGCTTTTTTAGCTGTGCTCGGTTGGTAATTTTTCCACTCATAACATCTTCAACATCGGAAACGGTTCTAAAAATAAATAGAAAATTGATGAAAAAAGAAAAATGCTAATATTTTATTTTAAATTTGGGCAAATTCAAAAGATATCAAAAAATATTTTTAAAAATTTTGTAAATATATAAACTACATTTCTTAGACTACACTCTGATATCATTATACGTCTGTATGGAATCACTTTTTAGTAGCCAAAATTGTAATTGAAAGCATACTTTTTTATCAAAAAGCGAAAAAAAATTTAGCAAAGTTTCAAATCTTAGAAAGCTTAGTTGATAGCAAAACCAAGAAAATTGCTACCTAGAGCATTGATACCAAGATGGCAGTTTCATTAATGATGACAGTTTCATTAACAATAGCTACGCCTTCATAGTAGTTAACGTAAATGAAAAGCATAACTGGTAAATTAGGGACATTTACTAATTTAGGCCATGAAATACTTGTTTAAAAAACTTCACATAATTGACATGTATAATACTTTCAGACGCAAGATTGGATCATACAATCTCGAAATCCCAAAGAGTGACTATTTCTGATTACATTACTAAATAATAATAATGACCAATGAAAAACTTTGTAACCCTTAGAGGTATACGAATATAAAACATATTTTAAAGTGATCGATGTCTCAATAACTCATGTCGGAAAAATTAATAATTGATAAAAACCTCTTTAACATGGACACTTGCTTTAACCAAACAATTTGCTATCCATCACGGAGTGTTTAACTTATCAGGTTTCACTCTATCATTCAGAATGAAAAAAATTGAAATAAAAAAAGTGGTAAATTTAGAGTACCTTGGACAATTTGTCATGTTCTTAATCCCAACATCTGTAATAATGACATCATCTTCTAAGCGCACCCCTCCAAACCCCCGAAATCTCTCAATGTTTTCATGGACCAGGAATTTTTCAGTTGTTTCATCTGGATGATATAAAAGTATTACCAATCGTAAATTCTTCACGTAAAATGTTTTAATTTAAATTGGAAATTTTTAACAAAAAGATAAATATTATCAAGAAAAAAGTCAACATGAGCATCAATAACATATATATATATATATGGATTTTCTTAAAAAATATTGCTATTCAAAATTGCAGCAGTGTTGCCAAACAGTTTAACCTGAATTGATGGAAAAACTGTCACGCATATATATATATATATATATATATATATATCGATGAAATTCAGAAAATAATTGAATATAATTTCAAGCTTTCTCTAGACTCTATAGAGGTGTAAACTCGGATATTAGCTATATAGTACAAAATAAACTGTAAAGCGGATGACTGACTTACCACTGAAAGCCTCATTTAGCAAATGATCAATAAAATATATACCAGGCTCAACTGTAATAACCTGCACACAAAAAGAAAAAAAAATTAAAACAGCTTCTTATATTATTGTATGAAAAGTTGTACAACTACTATCGAAAAACATAAAAAGTTGAAAGATTTCAAAAATTGGTCAATACTCGAAAATATCACCAGTATAACTGTAAATGATTAAGTTATTACTTATTTCGAAAAACAGATCTTTTGAATTCGATTTAAATTATGGCTTAGAGCAAGAAATTTAGGGCTTCACACTTCTATAATATTCTGCATAGCTTCATTGCTAAGGCGAAAGTATCCCTCTTTTAGCAAAGAGAAAACAAAAGGTTAGTTTAAATTAAATGATATATGATCGATAAGTCTTATTATATTATTATTTGCTAGCAGGTTAAATTTTAACCAAAATTCCATCCAAATTAATCTTGGTTTAGAAATAATGAACCACAATTTTTTTAGAGTAGAAAAGAATCATCATTCACAATAAGCAACTTCTGCGGGAATTCGGTACAAGTTGGGTGACTCGTCAAAATCGACCAATTGAAAATGAAATATCGTCATAAATTACATTCAATTGGACAATCAAAAGCGACTTACCATCCCTCTCTCTAACTGCCGCACGCATCTCAAACTTTTATACCCAGGTCTTAAATCTCGCTCTGTACCAGGGGGATACCCCCCTACGTCATGGGTATCTAATCCCAATAAATGCCCTAACCCATGGGGCATAAATATTGCTCCAATATTCGCATCCATCATATCAGAAATACTTCCTTTGAGCAAGCCGCCAGCCTAAAAATCAAAGTTCTTAAAGATTTACCAAAATGATTCTTTATTGTATAAGAAGGCAGCGAAGAGAAATGAGAGGAAAAGATAAAGTGACATGGAGGCAATTACTCGTCAATGTGTCAATAGTTTGAGAAGTTTATATTTCAGTTACATGTACTTGCATTTTCAAAAGCAATTTCAATCAATAATGTATTTTTGTTGTTCTTGAAATCTAACTCTTTAGTGGCCTTATTTAACAATTTAATCTAATAACATAATATTTTCTGCTGGATTATATTTTATCATATTAAATAATATTTGAAATTGATATTTTCAGGAAAAAATGTATTTTAAAAAATGTACACGTATACTTTTTCACCTTTAAATGTTCGCAGCATACTCGATAGCTAAGAGTATGCATATCTTTCCAATTTATTCCTGGTTTCATTGCTGACATTACCGCCTCTTGCATCCCAGCAACTGCTTCAAATATCATTTTCTAACGTAGATAAAATCATGATAAAGTTTTTATTGCTAAAGAAATAACTTAATAATTATATTTACATTGAAATAGAAAGTAATTTAACATCTTTTCAAAGCCTCAAGTTTTAATAGAATCTATCACAAAATCTGTTATCTTTTATTTCTGGCAGAGTTAGAAAAATGAAATCACAAAATAGGCAACAAATAATAGATACGGTACACCGAGAAATTTGTATCAAATCTTGGTGTACCTATAATATGCATAATATCGTGGAAACCGAGAAAAATGAAAAAATACTTTCTAGTTTAAAAAAGTATAAATTTTACACAAAAAAATAGAATATATTTGATTTCATAGCAAGCTTAAGAGAAATTCTTTTAGAAATCGATCAGCACTGAATAGATTTTAAATGTAGACTCAGAACTGAGCTGGAAAATATCAATTGAACCAATACGTGCTATTGGGAACAGTGGATTTGAAATTTTAAATGGATGCACTACTGTGATCCAATATACTAACATCAAAATCTAGAGATCGTTGCAGGAACAATGCAAACTTAAAAATCAGAACTTTTTGTTATAATCATAGTCAATTTTCACGCAGTAGTATACATAGAGATGCATCCACTTAGTAGCACCCTTCCTTCTTCTCTCCCACCCAAAAAAAAGGCAAAATTATTCTGTGCCCCATTAGTATCTAGAATATTTTGCTTAAATAATTCTTTCGATTGTGGGGCAGTTTTTCGATTGCAACTTCGCATACTATTATTCTCAATAATTTAAAATTTCTATATCAATCGTCAATTTTGGCTAAAAATTCAACAAATTTCATATGGTGCATTTTTAAATCAATAGCCCCGAAGGCAATACCATAGCTCTTTTGTTAGCAGCAGAAGTCTATATCCAGTAAAGACCAAGCAGTTACATCGATTCATAACTTTATATAATTTAAACTGTGCATATAATACAGATAAAAACTGACCTGATCTGTAGAAAACTTTCCACTCGATGGAAACGAGCAAGTTATATCACTGACAAAAGATACGAACATACAGAAGAAAATTAAATCTCTTGGGCATTTTTTACACCTTTTAATCACCATAAGTAAGCTAAACTCTAAAATTTTTGCATAAAAATGATTACTTTTACACAATTTTATGCATCATTTACATGCAATTTGTGCACAAAAAGATTTATATAAAATAAGTTTTACCTTCTGGAAATCCTAAAAAACCAATAATATAAATTATTCAACCACACTAGTCTAGTACGCAACATAGTATACTGGGAATTATTCGAAATTGTAGTTCAATTATATATATATGATATGCAAGTTAGCTTTTTATGATGTGAATAATGAGACAATTTTAACAAAATAGTACTTCAAATATTGAAATAAGTTCTGAAGTACAGTGAGCTTCGGATATAGCAAATTCATTTAAACGAACTTTCACTTATAATGAATAAATGAAAAAATCGAATTGTGCTATGTTCACCTTCAGATTTTCAGAAAAAAGTGCATTTGAATCTATAAAATTGAACCTTTTCAAACTGTCTACCTTGTCTAAATGCAGCAAAAAAAAATCCACCAATTCTGTGAATTTCGACAGGTTCGACTGTAGTAAGCATCTAGAACATACCTAATTTGAAGTATTATTCTTCCATTCGTTTGCTCTAGGCAAAATTTCATTATTAGCAAATTTATTATATCTGAAGTTTGCTACAGTTAGAAATTCATAAAATGTGAACACTGATTTGATGTTTTTGAACTATTTGAACCTTTCAGAAATTATTCTGAAATATGAGCTTCCGATAAAAATGAACTTATTATGAGCTGAAAAGTCATTAAAGCATGCGTTTTAACTTTCGTTACCTTTTCAAATATACAATCCATTTTGACATATTTACGTATAGAAAATTATTTTATAACATAAGTATATATGCATAACTTTTTATGACAAATTCATACATTTAATTCATTTCGATGAATTCTATAATTATGCATGCTTGATATGTTTTAGAATCTCACTCCATAAAATCTAAAAAAAATTTATGAGGCATTATAGTATATATGAAATGCATGTAAAATGCTGACCTGCCGTAGCAATGATATTCCCCACCCATGTCAAGTAGTAGCATATCATTGTCTCCAATTTTTCTATCGTTCGGGGCACCAGCATGTCCATAGTGCAGCACCCCACTATTAGGACCACAGCCGCATATGCTAGTGTACGACACAAACCTGTAATAAATATTATTGACCTATCATATCATACTGTTGGTCAATCATATTACACTAGCAGCCAATCATATTACACTAGCAGCCAATCAATGAAAGCTTATCTACCGTGACCCCCAAAATTATATCACAATCAAAAAGTCAGTCGAATATTACATATATCTATATGAAAAGGATAGTATCTTAAAATTTTTATTGACTGTGAAATATAACTTGGAAATGTATCTGAAGAAAATGTAAATACAGTCAAATTTTACCCCCCTTACTTACCAAAAAAGACTATAGCAATTCAAATATTTTAGGTAGCTGCCTATTTTAAGTCATTTGCAGACGAACAACGAAGATATACGTATGTATTCGTGTACTACAAAAAAATACCCCTTTAAAAAAATTAATAAAATAAGTAACTTTTTACAAAATTAGGCAAATTTCTGTAAGTCCATAAATAATTCTTTTCAATAAATTGCTTTTTAATATAATTGTAATAAAACACGAAAGTCTATAACAATCGATCCATTTTTTATTAATTTTAATAATGATCTGAAAAAATACTCTTTGATGGCTTAAAAATAATTTATGCTTCCAGCAAGTACAAATAGATAGTATCAATCAGTAATTATCAAACCAATTACCTACAGCCGCCATAATAGTAAATGTAATGAAGAAAAATGCTTTCCAATTGAAACTCCATCTATTAAAAAAAACATGACAAAAATCATATTATATCTTAACATTAGATAGATGAATTCACTTTTCAAGGCTTAAATAAGTTATTAATAAATAAATCAACTTTCGTAAGATCTATTTATGAAATATTCCAGTCCTAGTAACATATTGCAAAAATTTTTGTCTTTAAAAAACTCAAGGCGCTACAAGCCATAATATATATCTTTACTTGCACACCCAGAATGTCTGCAGGGCTAATGAAAAATACAATTAAAATTATATTTGCGATACAAATTCTCTCAAACAGGCACTACAAAAATATCCGGATGCGAACAAACACGAACAAAACTGAATACACTTCTTCGGATCCGAATGGATGCCTACCGCTTTGCAAAGTATCAGTAGCTTTACTAGACCAAACATGTCTGTAAAGGCAAATTTTTGCTTCTATATAGTGCATGAACATATATACATATGTTCATGCACATCAAAACATAAAATTACCATTCCTGGGCGTGCGAGCCGCATTACTTCAAAATGGGAATCGCTGCTAATGTCATTCATGTACTGCAAACCACAAAAAGTAAACAATCATACATATTGAAAAGAGATAAAATTTAACATTACAAAAAACATAGGACAATGTGCAACCAAAAAGAGGAAAATTCTTTTAAGAACAAAAAATACATCCTTTATGAATATGGATTTGAAAAGGCAAATATATTCTAAATGACCTTTAGTATCATAGTGAGCTAGTTCATTCCTGTTGAAAGTCAATATTAGTAGCATATCCTTAACTTGCCTAAAGTAGATACTTCTGTTTACTTTACTATAATTCTCTCTAAGTGTCATATATATATATCCATTAGAATCTGGAAGAAATGACCTATTATTGTAACAAAACAATTAAAATCGGCCAATTTTGTTAAAAACAATAGCAAAAATAATTCAATCCAGTAGTAGTAACATTGCCAGATGGTTGTTAACGTAGTTGTTACTAGACATGTCGTTGGAAGGTTGTTTCTCTGACGTTAATGTTACTTGGACATTACTGGACAGCTGTTACTCTGACGTTTCAGGAAAACACGCCATATAAGGTAATCGGATTTTCATCCAGTAAAGTTCCATTGTGTTGAGTTATGCTGTGCAAAATGTAAGCAAATACCTGCATGACAGCCAATTCTTCATCAGATTTTATCACTCGGCATTCCACTATAGCATTATACAAGATATCGCTGCAGTCCGTTTCAAAGTTCTAAAGAAGCAAAATTCAATTTTTTTACTTCAGTGAACATTGAAAAACGCTTTAGCAGCCAGTACTTTGCATTCTGCTGCGCATAGAGTAAATTTCTGATATAGCAAATTCGCTTTTAACGAATTTTTACATATAGTGAATAAACGAAAAAGTCATATAGTGCTTAATTTGCATTAAGATTTTAGGATAAAATCGATTTTGGATATAGCGATCTAATTTGTTGCATCTGATGTTTAAATTTTATGTGAAATTTTTGGGTGCGCAGTAGAACTGTTGAGGGATATAATTTGTCGGATAAGGGATTTCTGGATGCCGGGGGCAAAATTTGGAAAATCCAAAAAAATATCTCTTGCAACATAATCAGATAATAACATTGCAAGGTTATAAATGTATTAAAAAAATTATTTTCATAATTCCTGATTAAAATTTATGTAAGAATGCATCAGAATGTAATATCAGTATGTATTTATATATGCGATAATGAAAAAAAGTACCTCTAGTCCCTCGAAATAAGCAGGTACACTTTTATTTCCGCTATCTGTGTTTAAGCCATGAGATAAGTATACTTTGGAAGGAGCATATTCCTTGAAAAAAGTGTTTAATTCGTCGACATAGTACGCATAATCTACTCCATAGTGTTCCTGATATAATAGTGTACACATGATTATCGTAAATACAATTGCTAATTAAAGATGCGAATTAAAATTGAACCTAAAATCATAGGTGCTCCACATAATAATAGTCGTTCTTTTATAAATTTAAATCCATTTACTCTGCAGCACAATTTGAACACATGTACAAAGTCATGTAATTACATTATATGGACTTTATAAGAAAGAAGCATTTATGTAGAGATTGCGTGGAAAAAATCTGCTATATTTATTTATTGATGACCTTTTTGGAACGAATGCTTAAATCTTGAATACCTTTATTTGTTACCAAAAACTTCACCAAAGTATTAAATTTTTTAATATTGCTTACCTTGTACTGCTGAGGTGTCAATATCTATGAGAGAAACAAAGACAAAAACCATTATTGCCAAATTAATGCGTAATTGTATATTTAAGAAAATAAAAGCCGAAATATGGTCATAAAACAAAGACAAAAAAATAATGAAAATCATAATATAGTTAAAAAGTATTTAAAGATTTTAATTCTATCATTCGGTTTATTATAACAAGATGAATATGTCTTAAGCTAGCAGGGATAAATTGGCAGTTTTACCTCACCATACCAAGTTGCGTAGTTTTTAGGTAAACGAGGAATGAATAATGTAGAACAACCTGTCCACTCGATGCAACCGTACATGTCTGGCTCGCGCACGCCAAACAAGTACTGAAAGCTGCTTTCCTGTTGAATTCATGCATCGATGATGACATTTCAATAAACAAATATGTTTCAAAGCAGAAACCTGTCTAAATAAAGGCTCGTGGTCAGTTTCATCTCGAGTGCAGTGTCTGCCTCCTTGAAAAAGCTAATGAAGAATAATCGACATTGCACGCCAAATTCAATTGCTATATGAAATTTTTGAAATCTTCAAGCAGAAAGATGGTGGTACCATTATACTTCGAGAATCAAAGCTAGTTTCATGAGATAATTTCTGCGCAAGTTTCAGTCGATTCCGTTTATGCATTCCAAAGTCAATTGCATGGAAATTATCGGGCGCCACTCCATTACTATCCGTTGCCATTATCTTGAAAAATAATGATGATATGTATTATATTGGTGTGGATTTATTATGTTTAGTAATTATTCATAAAAAGATCACGAAAATTTGACCAATCAAATCTTATGAAACTGATCATTGATATTGCATTCTGTGTTGCATATTTTATAACCCTATCTAAGTAGTAAATTTTCATATGAAAACTACGATTCCTAAGTCAAGAAATGTCCTGTCAGCAAGTATACGGTTGTTATCAACTGCAATGCCAAAGATGCGTCAGCACTGTCTGCATTTAGTTCGTAGTTGCGATTACGATGGGTATCTATCAGGGCTATTTATCCCCTCCAGTTCGACGCGAGCATCAATTTACGCTCTTAGAGCATTTAATATTGAGATATCGAGCATAAGAGAAGCTGTAAGGGATAATGTCAAGTCCGGAAGCATGAGAGTGCATTGGTGGGCAGATGTATTGGCCTCTATATATAAAACAAAACCGATCCCAATTCCACCTGAGCCAGTATGTCTCGTCCTTTCTGACGCTGTAACACAGAAAAAATTAACACGCCGTTGGCTGGAAAGGATGCTAGATGCAAGAAAGCAGGAATTGGAAGCTCCGGGATGGGCATCAATGTCAGATCTTGAAATTTACGCCGTGAGTATCGTTGTTTTCACCAATAGAGGTATTTTTAGTGTCAAACGTGACATTTTATCGGAAACCTGTTGAAAAAGATTATAGTATTTTTTTGATGCAAGGAGAAGCTACATTAAATAGAAGTTTTCAGAAGTTTGGAAATGCATAAATTAAGAGAAATTTATAAGGTTCACATAAATTTTAGTAAATATTCAAAAAAAGAAATTCCAAATGGCATAATCATGTTTTGAATTTTAACAAAAAATTGAAACATTTTATCTAGCAAAAATTTTAGTGCTTCTCAGGTTTAAGAATTTATTAGTAAATTCCATGTAGCTTTTCATGATTACGTCGAGGATAGAGAAAATTTGGAAAAGCAGTTATAGATGACCTCAGTATCTGTGTACATCATAACAAAATCCATTCATAATAAATGTAAGCAATGACCTAATAATATTATTGTTATTTCAAAAGCCACTAACATTTCTATTAACTTATTTTTCAGTATTATGATTAGAACACATAGATTGGTTAGTAATTAATCATTGGCTATTTAGGAAAACACAGCTTCTAGCTTGCTTTACTTAAGTATTGAAACGGCTGCAATTGAAAATGAAGCTGTTTTTCATGCTGCTGGACATATTGGAAAGGCTATTGGGATTAGTACTCTATTAAGGTATGGGTAAATAAATGGTCAAAATTTTTAGCTATGAATTCTGTATTCTATAGCATATGATATTTGATCTCTTGTGAGCTACAAAAAGTTCAAGTCTAATTTAAAAAAAACTACGTATAATTAAGAGATTAACAAAAAATGCGGAATTCAGCCCTGCGATCCCACGCAGTTTAATTTTGAGTCTAAAAATTGTTAATAGAAAATTATTGAATACCTCATATTTGCTTTAACCAGTTGGATAAAGGTTTGGATTAAAATTTTGTAGAACCAAGTCCAACATTTTCAAATTTCGAAATGTTGTGCAATCCTAAAAAAAGGAAGATAAATTATTGGTTGAAATTGTGCCCTTTCATATTAAAGTCATTATTATAATGGTACCATTGATTTTATTATATTTTCATTTTATAATATACTGTTTACTCTCTAGATGCACAAATTACATTTATTTCTTTATGTAATGCTAGATCAATGACACACCATTGTTCTAAGAAAATATCAATTGTCCCAAGTGATGTCATGCGCAAACATTTACTAAGCTCAACTGTACTGTTCAATGGGCCCCGCACTGAAGCTGAAGGTGAATCGATTGTAGCTTGTGTTTATGAAATGGCTTGCTTGGCGAATGACCATATGACTCAAGGTCAGGTATGTGTTCAAATTAGATGAACCTTTTATGCATATGTTTTAGAAAATTTTGAGTCTGTATTTCATAAAGGCGCACTTTTTTCTGAATTTTGATGCATTACTAACCAATCATGACAAATTGAGGCTTAATCGTGACAGTGAAACAGTCAAATTTGAAAAACAAAGTAACCGTTTTGTGAAGAAATCTTTGTTTTTATAGCGTCAACTCTAATATCTTGTGCGTAGGAATTGGCCAAAAAGTTGAAAAATGAAGAATTTCGAATATTGCTACCAGGAGTCCGTGCTGCATGGTATTTAGAGGCGCTTGAAAAAGTAGGATTCGATCCTTTTCATGAGTCACTTGTCCCGAAGAGTAGAATCCCATTTCAGTTAAGGATGGCAAAGGCTGCGTTTACTCAAATATTCTAGAACAAATGGAAAAAAATCAGTTCTTGAAAACTGTTTTGGTATTTAAAATATGTGAATTTGTATTCAAAATTATTGTCAAGGATTTTATATTTCAAATATCTGTAGTTAACTGTGCGTGTGAACGTGTGAAGGCAATTTTATTTGCAGTAACCATAGAATTGTACAATAAAAATCTAATTATTTTGTAAGGCTCATATTTATATTCGAGAATGATGACAAAATTCCACTGCAAAAGCCAAGTGTTCAAAGCTAAGGTAATATGTTACCAAAGAGTCAATGTAATAAATCCAAGGGTAAAATATCCAAATACTCGCTGAGTGCGCAAAGTAAGTAGCAATTAATACTGCAGAATGCTAGTATGGATATTGGCCAATGAAGCTTGCTTATTTAAAAGTTATGGTAGATTTTTTGCAGGGCTTGCCAAAAGTTAAAATTTGATGCAAGACTCGTCGACCTTATATTCAGCAATCCACGGAAATTTTTTAAGAATGTAATTTTCTAATTATTTAGGCCAATTAAATTTTCATAAATAATATGTGCATTGAGTTAATTGGTCCAAATGAATAAAAAACAATGCCTCACTAAATGCGTATATGCTGCATTTAAAAAAGGAGGATTTTAAGAGCTATAAACACGTCACTATTGATAGAATAATTAAATTAAAAAACGTATCTCAGTGACTTTTCAGCCAACAGGGAGATCATTTTTGCTGAAAGGTCAAATTTTAGAATAATTTCTTAATGGAGGAAAATATTTAAAATTATTGTATGGCCTATTCTATACTTCAAGAAATTTTACATGTGAAGGAAAATAATGCATGTAACCTGGCATCTTAGAGGTACTTTCCGAGTATTTATGCTACATTTCAAGTACTGAGACCAAATTTTTTTATCAAAATCTTATTAATCCGAACATAAATAAGTAATTCATAGTTGCGCTGAACAATAATATATGAAAATTTTTACGTCCTCTGGAATACTGCAATGCAATTGCAATGATACCAATGTTATTGGATGATCTGAAGGTGACGGTGATTTATCACTTCGACGTTACCAGAACATAAAAAAAAGTAATGTTTCTGTTACCAGATAGGTAAAATAGCGGCGCTATACAATGCTGATAATTTGCATGCAGTGATGTTTTAATGCATTAATCCAGGATGCGATAGATTATTGATTTTACCATAAAAGCATTCCACACGGCATAGTTGAAATGGCGCTATCATAGGTTTGTATGCAATTTTCTTGTACAACACGAAATCTCTCCATAAAAAAAAACATCTTTACCAAACCAAATGTATTCATATGAATATTTTACTCTGTGCGCAGTAATTTTAACTTGAATTTTAGGACAGTATCACATTGACTTCTTTTATCAAAAAAAGGGTTTTTTATGGATGCCTTTAGTATTTATTCAAACTTGCTTTGAATGTATGCATGCACTAATAAATATCATGTTTCTTGTAAATTTTGTGAGGACCGAAGGTGAAAAACACTTTTCTGTTCGAATTTCATAATGATCGCATTCAATTTCATCGAAAAATTCACATTCACAAGAAATTGATAGAATCTTCGTTTAATATTTGTTGAAGTATTTTAAATCGCATTTATTTGACAAATCAAACCGACTTGTCACAATTTTAGAATGAAAAAATAAATATGACTAACTAAAATAGAATAATTTTGAAACCATTAACACGTTTAATGATTAACTTTCAAGTATTGATAATGTATCGGTGCTCTCATCAAGTTCTTCTGTTGTATTTCTGACAGCCTTGCCCATAATATTTTCTGCAATTTCTAGGTGTGCAGCGCAAGGTTCTGAAAAAATTATCATGCTACAAGGATCTGCCTCGTATCGATGAAGTATACTTTCTTTGACGCATTCAAAAACTCTCAATTCAAAATCATCCTTGCTTTCATGGAACAGTCGATATGCTTCAGAGTTCGGAGGATTGTCCATGTTGAAGTCCTTTGTGTAAAAAATCTAAAATAAAGAGCAATAAATATTAGTGTTATTAGTATATGATCATTTTTCATTTAAACTACATTAAACGTTGTCATTCATGTTTCCTGCAAGCTTCCTGGAAAATTTTTTCAAAATATCATAAATTTTTTTATTTTTCAAACTCATTATCACGGCTGAACTTCAAAAAGGGCCGAAATGGGCTGGATTTTTTAAAGATATGGATGATTTTGAATTTCATAACTACAAATAAAAATAAATTTCTTCTAAATCATTTTGTGAAGTTATTTCAGCTATGAATATGCAGCACTTTACTTGCAGTGAAATGAAAATATTTTAGAGTAAAAATTAAGAAAATTTTAATTAGCCAAAAATAAATTTGTATATTTATATTTTCCCTAGCCGCTGATAGTTAGAAACGTAGAATCTATACGAGCCTAAAAGATAGCTTCGAGTTATAGGTCAATAAATCGAAGCAATAAAGGGCAAGAAAATTTCTCGAAGAGTCCAATCAGTATGACATATGCGAAATGCAAGCATCTATCACCTTCTTCAGATACGTCATTGCTGTAAGCATGCAGGCGCCATTTTCACTATTCCAAGCTGGCATCATCATCTTTAGAGGAAAGTTACCAGTATCCGGCTCTACGTATGGATTAAATACCTCACTCTTGAATACAATTGAAGGCCAAACATCTGCATCTCCATAATCTGGCGGTAAATGCACTATAAACTTGAATATCCCAGTGGCGTATAATCCACGACGAACGAAAATAACACCGTGCCATATTCTCAAGTTTTGCAAGTCCGGAATCACGTATACCCCTCTTGAAAATCAATATTCGATAGAATAACTGAAAGTTGAAATCTTTCGAAAACCATTCTCACGCACTCACCCAACTGGGTAACGTCCGAGGTGCTTATACTCAACGACAACTTTATAATCTTTTCGATCTTGCTTAGTTGAATTCATCTCTTTGGTGTCCGGTTTCTTAGTTGTGTAAAATGCTTTCGCGTTCTGGTGAAAAAACAAAAATTGTATAACAGCAACTGTGAATCATTTTACCAAAAAATTTATAATACTGTTAGTCAAATTTAAATCTAATTTTGAAAAATACTTGAATTTTAAAACTAGGACAAAATTTAAAGTTATTTTTAAGTATCACTTGAAATTATAAAAAGATTCTTTTGTTGTAACCTAATTATGTTGGTTAAAACGGAACACTCCAAGCAGCATTTCCAAGCGACAAGGAAGTTCCATGACAACAGCAAGAGGAAATATTATAAATCTCTCTTGACAAGTCCGTAGATTTAATGTTTGTGCATTTTAAGTAAGGTCTATTATGATGTGAAAAAAAACTTTCAAACTTTCATGCATTCAAATAGTCAACTGTAGAAAAGAATAAAAACTGTTTATGCCAATATGTTTAAAAGTATGCTAGTAAAGAGGACTCTAAAAGCTGAAGATCATAATAAACAAAAAAAATGTTTGCTGTCAACAGAAATAAACCAAAATAGTGCCCATGCAGCAGGATTATAGATACTCGGCCCAATTTTTTACTCCTTCATATTTCTTGAGACTTATCTGAAAAAATATCTATTTCTTCATCATGAATAGACTAACTGGTATGTGCCATAAATAATAGTAAAAAGTATTTCAAAAAAGATTACAGCCAGAGTATGTTCTGTAAATATATATATATATATATATTTAAAGTAGTTGTCAAAATACACTGCTCCAGTACTTCTAACCTGTCATGCTTTTTTTATTTCTAAATCTCATTCTAAATATAGCTCATATTCTGCAAAGCTGTCATAAAAGTCATTTTCTAACAATATTTGGACAATTTTCAGAATTGTAAGAATATTCCTAAGGACTCCATGTAGCATTTGAAGTTACTTCAATGCGGCCCTGTATGGAAAACACTGTAATACAAACAGACATTTAAGCATAAATCATACAGTATACATTACTGCATTGCTAGAAGTCAACTCTAGTAAGGCAAGGCAGACAATTATTCAATCATATGATGGACTAGTAGTAATTGTGCTGTGGCACTATTCCATTGGCTAAAGTAAGAACATGATGTCAGCAGTCAGATTTCTTAAACTGAGAACAGAAACAATAATGCAGCTAACATATTTATAGGATTAACCGTTAATCAGTTCATTCCTAACAAACTCTTACATCCTTCTTTTGTAGTTACTCTCTTCAATCACTATGATACACGTTGTTCAGCTGGTCCTTCTGGCATGATGCTGAGCTACTGCTAAGGTCTCTCAACCTATTTCTTTCATTTGTTTTTTTCAATGTACTTGTTTCTCGGAATTTTTTTCTTGATTTTCTTTGTCTTGCCACTAAAATTATTATATACACCATTGCATGACACTTTCATAGCATTGTACACTGTTAGACTAAATTTCCTATCCTAGTTTATCTTCATAATAATATTTTCAAAAAACAGCAATTTAACCAAGTTTTCAACAAGCAGGTATAAACAAAATATATTACATAGCTACAAAAAGCTATGTGCTCAATATATTTGTCATAACAGTGAATAATTATTGAATTACAGCCCAATCTCATATTTACTAATTTGGTTAAGTGGTAGACAAAATAAGTTCATAATGGAAGCTTTTTTAAAAAGAGTGGTATCTTCAGAGTGCTTTCACGTAAAATATGCAATATTGATCAAGAAATCATAGTCAATAAGAAGCCTTTCTTACAGCTCTTACTGAAGTATTCCAGTATATATAGCTTGACCAACATAAAAAGTTACTGACTCATCAGTTCCAGCATTACCAACATCTGCATGAAAGAAAATGATCATCATAGTAATTATTTTGAGCTGTGCTAGGAACACCTGCATGCATACTAATTTGTATATCATTGTTAGGAATTAACTTGTTAATGGTTAAGTTCATGTTATAGCTGTGGAGTTCTGTTTTATGGTGAATTATAGTTCTGCATTCTAAGTTTATGGTGAATCATTACTCAATTTTGGTGACAAACTAAATTTAGGATTTGTGTGTTGCTGTGAAGTATGTTCACTTCCAGCAACACAATTTATATCTGTGTAGATATACTCTTTGTTTTTAGTTTTGGGTCATATTTGTAAACACATTCATAACAATCACTCAGCTCTACTAAAACTTTTTACCTGTCAATAGAGAATGCCTGCAAAACTTTTTTGTTGGCGCATTGCCTGCAAAATACCTTCTAAACACTTTCTTTGAGAATAAAAATAAGAAGTCGGTTGTTTTTCAAATTCATACCCTTAGTCAAATATGAAGCTGTACTGTTTAGTGGTAATGCATTTAATTAGATTTCATCTAACTCATTTTTAGTATTTGTATACTCATCCATGTATTAAGTTCCTGGCAAGTACTCTCTTCCAAGGGTATCTTTATGTACAAAGTCACACCTTCTTTAAGATGCACTTGCTACATAAATCAAATGTTTCCATATGAACAAAATTAAACCTTTACATTATTTTCATGCTTTGACCAAGTTATGTTCTAAAGTTGACAATAATTGTGTACATTTTTCAAAAACAATACTAAAAAGTTGATATTGTAATAAAAGACTGGTAGATGTGATAGGTGACTGTAAAGTAAAAAAGTTCATTGGAAGCAAAGTAGGCTCTGTACTCTTTCAAAACAAGAAATGATAAATCTCAAATTATTTTATTTATGCTGCAATGAATATTTGGTTTCATTTTTTCCAGTTTTTAATATATCAAATATTGCAATTGCTCCATATTATCTTCATGCTGAAATTCAGTTTAGCTCTGTAAATTGTTACACGTTTTATTTGACATGCAGCATCATGAAGTTTAATATTTTCTAATTCTGATGCTGACTGCCATTACTTTAGTGAATTGCTTAGATTTATATCTTAAACCGGCATGAAAGTATTACTTCCTAAAGAGTATAAAAATAGTCTAATAATTAGTATAGTTTGAATCAACAAATTCTATTCACATGGAGTGGGATCTGCAAGAACTTTGAAAACTCAACACTGCATAGAGTTCATTAAAGGAATTTATCGATATAGCCACACCATAAAAGTTCTATATGCTAAATGATTTACTGCTCTGTATTTCAGGACTGTACTGCTCTACTACTGATTTGTTTCATTTCTCACATTCAGATGTTTACCATAAACACTGCATTTTTAAAATTTAATAAAGTCATCAAGTAACAACTATGTGCAATTAAAACTTCATTGTTTTTCTTGTAAGCATTCTTTTCTTTTACAATCAAAAATCATTGCGATATGTATTGTTGCACTCGTTCTTCTGGTGTTACACTGAGCTACTTGTTTTGGCAGTCAACTTTTTTGCTATCTTAAATAACTTTCTTTCTCTATACATTTGTTGTTTAATTTTTCTCTTTGCTTTTTCTTAATTATAGGTATGTCATCTAATTTATGGTGCTTTGTTAGTAATGTGCATTACGTAGTTAGCTTCTTCTGTCTCAAGCTTTAACAACATAACAGAACAGTGAAACTATGGCCAATGTTATAACTAGCACCATTACGTTTCATAAAAATGAAGAATCTACTGGTTCTTAGAGCAGCTTAATATATTTCAATTCAGCATTTTCTATAGAATCCGAAGTGTCCAATGCTTTTATGCTAGCTGCTAGGCTATCCAGGTGCATTTATTGTTTGCTTAAACTTCATGATCGGGATAAATGTAATGCAACATTTAGAAAATAAGTTAAATCGCCAGTAATTTTCATTGTTACTGAAAGGTACAAGGTAAAAATCCAGCCACATCTTCTTGGATGCCATTCAGTAACGTTGATGGTACAGTCCCCGCATTGGATTAATCCAGGGTGCAGTAAGCATATAGATTTTAAAATTGGCTGTTTTCCTTAATTTTTCTTTCTATTTGAACATGACACATTGCCATTTTCTGAGGTATGTATCTTTTAATCTGCTGCGGAACTTACGAAATCATTTTGTGGAAGTGAAATGACATCATTCCATGGGAAATAAAACATACATATGATTGGTGCAGAATGAACAAACCATGGATGATCAGATAATAATTTGATGTTGATATAAAATATTTAATATTATTTTCTTTATATTATGAAGGGCTAACTTCAATAGTTTCTTTGATGGCCTACGGTAGCCCTGCGGACAACTAAATAGAATGACTGACACTAAAAAAACAACTTCGTCCCAGAAAAAGAATTATTTATGTAAGCCAATTAAAATGAGCCCATCTCAGAGCCATTGGTGGAAAAAAATTAGAGAGATCAGCTAGTTTCACCGGAAAATGACTCAAATAAAAATAGAGGTACATATTTAAAAATTTCAACAAATTCAAATGAAATGACAAAAAATGAAAATTCGCTTATTTTGGTATGATTATCACCGATAGGAAAGTTGAGAAAACAATCATCAAAACTGCATGACTCGAGTCACATTGCGACTTTGGCGTTCTTCATCCTCAAGATGCCTTCTAAACTGGCCAAGTCTTAGCTTAAGCATTGCCATTAATTGCATTTTTCTATCGAGAATATCATCAAGTCGAGTGACATAAGCATCAATGTCATAATCAATAACATCGTCACCTTGAATTTGCTGCAATAAATAACCTTCTTCTGTAAGAAGTTGCGCATTTTCCTGTTGCACATTCAAAATTTAAAAATAATTACATAGAACTGTAAATTTTGGATGTAACAAATTTATGTTTAGCGCATTTTTAACTATAGCAAATATAAACGAAAAAAGCCATATTGTGCCATGTTCAACTCCAGATTTCCGGATACAATGAATGAATTTGGCTGTCCCGGCAAATTCGCTATATCCGAAGTTTACTATTACCATTTTTTTCATTTTTCTTTGTGAAAGTGTAGAATAATCCACTGCATTATTTGAAAAATTTTACTGTCATAGAATACTATGAGGTTTGTTACACCAAATGAGTTTATAATGAACTGAAAATTCACGGAGGTTATTTTTTACCTATATGCATTAACTTTTCAATTAAATATATTTATTGCTATCAATATTCTACGTTAAAAATTGGCTCTGCATTAACATGTTATAACGAAACTGGCCACATCATTTGCACTGGCAATATTTTATAGCAATTATTATGACTGAAAAATAAATTCTGAAATGTTAACCACAAAAATGTAAATTAGTTAGCAATTATGAAAAAAATTTCATAAAAAAGATTATACAAATTATTTGCTGGGAAATCATGTATAAAACTGTTTATGATATATTGAAAAAATAAAACACCATTTTTATTTATTAGCATAATTTGCATCGTTAAATTGCACATAAAAATGCAGAAATATGCTTATAATTAAAAAACTGGAAAACAGTTCTGTAAATTTCATAATAAAGCCATTTATCACAAGTTTTGAAGTTCAAAAAGGGAAAATATGTTTCTTTTTATCGTAAATATATTGAGATTTTTGAAAAATAACAAAGAAAAAACCGTAGAATACCTGAACTATGCTCATGTGAAGATTCAATATAGCCTCCTCTTCTTCGAATACACTCTGAACCATGTTATCCGAATCAGGCCCATTTTTGCATTCAAAATCATCTTGAAAATCCGACACTTGCTGAGAGCTCATTTTACCCTCATCATCAGACACAGATGACTCTGCCGAATTTGAATTTCCGGGGGGAGAAACTGGAGGTGACAGGGGTATAATAGCCCCTACAGAACTATCCGTAATTCCCTCTTTTCTCACCAGCAATGAAAAATCTGTAATTTTCGTCTCTTTCACTCGGTCTGCATATCTTAATGTGTTTATGGTGTGATCAGAGTGAGATGCGCCTGGTGATACAGTAGCGATCATTACTGTGCGAGCATCACGGCGTGTGAACGAATCCTTCAGCACTAATGTAAGTTTTGAACCTCTGTAAGGAACGTGCGATTCACCCGAATCAAGGGCTCGAATGCATTCTTTTAAGGCCAGAAGAGATTTATTTATTTCTGCTCCTTCCATTCGACGCTAGAAAAATGTAACGACAAATTAACTCGTTTACAAATTTGAATGCAGAGATAAAAATTAATATATTTGAATTTATCAAGTGGTGACTTGCAAAGAGCATTAAGTCTCTACAGTAATCTTCGGGTACAGTGAATTCACTTTAGCAAATTTTCAATAAACAAAAAGTCGTATCGTGCAAAGCTTAGATTAAGATATAAAAATCGAATTTGATGATTCCGACATTTGCTACATTTGAAATTCATGTATAATTGATACCTTGAAAATTTTATAAAATCAAAGCCAACAAAATTGATTCATTTTCTTAAAAATATGTTTGATAGGCAAAATTAGTTGACATTTAACTAATGGAAATCGTCAAAACAACCAACAAAACTATTTAAAGGGACAATCATTACTTTTCAAGGATAAAATTAGTTTTATGAGATAATCGATATAATTATGACAATTCTATTTTTCGGCGCATTTCAACAGCGACTTCTCCGTAGGTAGAGTCGATTTTATGCAGTATTTCATGCATTTCGATTTTGCTATTTATACTTAATATAAATCTAAAAACTGCTCAAAAGTGTAAAAAGATTCAAGTATTAAAGTTACCTGGCGATTGTTAGATTTTGTGTCCGCCCCACGTTCAGATCCAGCCAAGTCTATTAAACTGAGTTTACCATGAAGACGTCCAGAATTAATTTCTTTAAGGCTAATTTGACATATAGCATGAGATCTACTTGATGTATCATTTGACTCTGTCGCATGAGTCGTTCGATTGCTATTGCCTCTGTCTACAAGATTCTTTAACTTCTCAGCAGAATCAGCTTGGCACTCTGTCAAGCCTGAAATGTGAACATCTCCTTGCCCATCTTCCCGAACATCAAGTTTATGTCTGCTATTTAGGAGATCCTGGCATCGACCACCATATATCTCGAAGAAACTTAGGAACACTTGTACATTTAAGGAGTACGATGGGTGAGCATTTAGCATGTTGAAAAGATCATCAATTGCCTGTTGCTGTATGCCCATCATAGTATAGGTTTTGCCAGATCCAGTCTGCCCATATGCGAATACTGTAGCCCGGCCGTGTTCTAGAATAAAAGGGATGAGAGGTCGAGCAGTGTACGTATATACTTCTGCAGTAGTCGCATCACCATCAAAAGTATGGTCAAACTGAAAATCGTTACTGTCCAGATATTTTGTGATTCCGTCCACCTTAAGCTTACAATTGTGAACAATAACTTGAGGATTAAACACACTGACGCTGTCGTGATCTTTACGTCTGATTTCTTTGATACTAACTGGTCTTTTTCGCAATGCCACGCAAATTTTCAGATTTTGAACAACATGAGGTTGTATACAATCAATCTTACTCTCTCGAAATTGCGAAATAAGTCGTTGAAAATCAATGTCACCCGGATTTCCATTCGCTATGTTTCTTTTTTCTTCTTGAGCTCTTAGTAATCTGACCTGCTCTGCTTTCAGGCGTCTATCAGCCCTAGCACGTTCCATTCGTCCAATTTGAGCACGCGTCGATTCTCGCCGAGCCGAAATGCCATCGTTGTCATTTAGCGAGGATATGCTAGATTTTCCACTCGATTTGGAGCCTCGATGAATTGGAAGGTTATCCACAGTGCTCGACCTCTTATTCATTTGTCGTGAAATTTTGATGATATGGACTGTATCTTAATGATTTATTCAGCTGAAGTCCGCTGTAACGTTATCCAACAGTTTAACTTATTATTAATAGCGGGAAAAAATCTGTGAATTTAAATGCGCGATGAATAAAATAACTCAATAAATTTAATTTTTCTCATTCTGGATAATAGCTTTATTTTGATGCGATTTACAACTGTCAAAAAGTGCTGAGCTGGAAAGAAGTAAACCAGTCAATGAAACATAATATGCAGGCAGCCGTGATGGATACTTAAAGTACCAAGAATATTTCTGAATTAGTATTATTTTTGAAAACTTTCTGAGTTGTATCAGACAGTACCGATTATAGCGAATCCATCTACACAGGAATATGTGGCTTACTATAAATCTCAATTTCATTAGTAACAGCTTTCCCAACCATTACTTTATTTTTGTTAGTCATATCTATTATTTCTAGTTTATCTTAATCCTAGACAAAAATTTTAAGATCACATTGCATAAAACACTGCTAATGATCTTTCTTAGGATGTCAACATGATACATGTTTCAATCAAATGACACAACACTCTAGAAAGCAATGGTAACCATGTTATATATCTTTGATAAACCAGGTGACCAATCTGTTTAGAAGCATTTCACTCAGACCAGCAAAGTTTCACTTAAGGTCACCAGCAGAGTTGAGCAGAATACCTAGTAATATGTCCCTGTATTTTTCAGTACCCAAAAATAAGTTTACTTATCAAGTATCTCTATCTTTTGTTTCATGCATGCATGTATATTTGTAAATAGTACATATGCAGAATAAGTCCTTCTAACAAGTTGCAAGAATACACCAACTGTTAAGAACATGAAACACAACAGAACACAGGAAACTGTGGCAGAAATATGTGTGTATTCATGATGCACTAATTGTGTTGATAGAAGTGAGCTAACTTCATTAACACAACAAAATATAAAACCCTACTAGAATTTGTGCAGCCAATTTACTTGGAACATCACAGATGAACACTGGCCGCAGCTATAAAAATAGAATTAATCCCTAAGGGAGTTAATTCCTAACACCAAGCTTCTGCTAGAAGATGCTTTGGAACCACTCAAACTTGCCCTTAAACTACTGTATCGTACTCGATTATCTTACATAAAAATTGACATGCTTTCATTTAAAGTGTACTTTGATAGTTAACTTTACTAAAAATGTCCATGCATTTATTTGTCTATCACCATACAGTGTATTGTAGAATTAGTGGGATACTACCATGGAATTATCCTGATGTTACAGGATAACTGGTAAAAGACAATCAATTTTTATTGATGTAGTTGTTGAAAGCAACTACTTGGGAAGGTAATTACTTGAAAAGGTCAAGTGTAAGGCAAGTATAATTAAAGAATTACCTTATAAAATAGTTAAAAAAATATATGGTAAATCCTGAAAGGACCTTGAAGTAAAGTAAGATGACAAATTAAATTATTTTTCCTCTACAGTACCTTGCCGAGTACTACCAAAAAGGATGGTAATTGTCATCATGTTTGGTACTTGGTGAAGCTTTCCAAATTATTTGCAAGGGTAATATTTTTATCGCAGACAACATTCAACTGAGCACTTATGTTTGCACCGCTGTGGGACGATCAAAATCGTACACCATCAATGAAAGTCAACATTTTTTTTCAATCTGAGCAAGAACCTTTCGGTAAAATTTATTGTTTTTCAAATAATTATTGACCCTTTCAATGGTGGAGCTGATTCTCAGCCTCCCCACAGTGGTGCATTTATTGACTCTGCTCACATTTAGGGTACTATCTACGGCACCGGTCAAGAAAAATAGATTTTTGGGGGATTTTCTTTACTCGAACAAATCTGATTAAATTCAAATATAAATCCAACGCAGATATTATTTCGGAGTCATAGCAGCTTCAAGTGTAAATGAGATAATCATGTACATCACTACTTTGAAACATAAAATATTGGTCAAAATAGATGCACTTAATTGCTGTAAGCTTCTGCATTGCTTCTTCAATATTTGGTCCATGCTACTCTTTTTCATCTCGCGGTCGTTTTATCAATGCGAACAGCATCAGACAATCATCAACATTAATGATGATATCCTCGCCACGAGTCGCTGTGATAGGTGCTGGATGGGCTGGATGGGGAGCAGCAAAAGCACTTGATGAGAGTGGCTGTGAAGTTTTTTTAATCGATGGGCTGGATGACCCTACTGTAAGAATTCTGAAAAGTATGATTTAATATTATTTCGCTGCCACATGCATAAGTCCAAAATTTTTTCACGTGATTATACAAAATATCAATGTAATGGTGCTTTCGAGATTTAATGGCATGAAATGCCTGTGATTTTTATCCATTAGGGAGAAAAACCATTTTTGACACCATCGGGCAAACCGTTCGAGGCAGGAACTCGAGGTCAGTACGATGATAAGTATACATTATCGATTTTTTTATTGAATATTATTCATTAAAGCTTCTAAAGATGCAATTTTTAGCGAATTTTTACGAGCGGATTAGCAAATCATTTTTTTCTATTTAAAGTTACATCTTTTTCAAGAATATTCTACTAATTAAAAATCCTTTCTTTTTTCACTTGTGGTCTCTCTTTTACTGCTAGCTTAAAAGTGCCCTAGTTCTAATTCAGTGCGGTTACCTGAATACTCTTATAGATAGGACCAATTCAATAAGATACTTCTATACTTCCGCTGAGTTACTGAATCACATTTAATTGAACATTCAGGTTTCTGGAAAGATTATCCTAATATTGAGGATTTGGTTGCAAATATGGGACTTCCTATGGATAGTGTGTTTACACCATTCACTGAATCTTCATTTTACTCGCCTTTTGGATTAGAGGCCAAGGCTCCTGTGTTTTCATCGTCATCATTTCCACAACTTCCATCGCCGATAGGACAGGTCTCTTGAATGTTAAAATTTATATGAAAATTGGTGCTGTTTAAGAAAAAAGTACTAGTAGAAAATATACTGGATTTGTCTAAAGTGCTACAAAAAATTTATTCTTTTTCGATTGATTTATTTATATTCAAAATCATTAAAGAAAATTTCAGAAGTCCCTGATAGATTTTTTTGCATTGAGAACAACTTATTAAAATAATTCCAAGTGATAGACTGTGAACCTATTCAGTATTACTACAAAGTAATACTAAAAAATAACCAGTGTTTCTTTTTAACTTTCTATGAAATCTTTTTTTACTTTTTAATCTTATGCAATTTTAATTTGTCAGTATATTAAAAGATCACTTAATCCTCTAAAGAATTTCATTGCAGAGTGAAAATTTTGCAAAAATTGAAATATATTATAATGTCTCATATCCATGAAAATGTTTCAACTTGACGGATTTATTGGTAAACAAAGCCTGTTGCTTGGCAATTTATGTTCATATCAATAAGCATTTTAGAGTATTGTAGCTATACATAACTTTATTTGTACTTATTTCTGTTAATGATGACTAGTATAGCATGCAGTCTAATCTACTTACCATTATTAAATAAGTAGTTATAGCGTGATTCTAGAACATATCTGAAGTTGGAGTATAGTTGTCAACCGTGACGCTGAATGTTACACTATTTCATCTCTTCAGTTTCCAATATTTCTCTTTATCTTGTACTCATTGTCAATAGTTTTAATAGATCATAAGCTTGCTACTCATCCTCAGCACTGCAGATTCTTACTGATTATTTACAATTATCATAGATTTGAAAAACGAAAATAGATACATGAAAATTACCTCAACTCTATGTAGCACTAGTTAAAATGAATATTTTGAATAAATGTAACCCGTAATCACAGATCAAGAAAAACGACTCTTTTCATTTATCAAAATTTTATAATTATTGATCAACGTATAAAATTGTTAGTACTTTTCTGCTAGGTGCTAACGACAATAACGAATTTCAAACGCCTTCCGTTATCGGACCGAGTAACAATGACTGGACTGCTGTACGCAATGTTAGATTTTAATAGAGATGAAGAAACGTTTTGTGCTTATGACCGCATGACTGCTCATGAATTATTTATTCGTATGGGAATGTCAAAGCGATTAGTAAGTTTGTTTTTAATTTTTTAAACATATTGTTGTTATTGTTATCATTTTTTAGTTTTTTCATAAAATCTGCTTAGTTACTAATGTAAGTTATCGGGCTGGCCAAGTCGAGTTGTACTATATTTTTGCAATACTGAATAATATTGTATACAATCTTTAATTCTAGCATTTAGATGCCAATGCTGTCTCTAAAATCTAATATCAAATGAAAAGTCACAGTTATGCAAATATACGCCTAAAACTATTCTTTTCTACCAAATGGAGACAAAATTTTGCATCAACTTTCGTTTGGGACAAAATTCCAGGGTAAAAATTGAAAATCAGACTGTCAATGTTGAAAACATCCAGTCATATAAACATCATTTATAGTCACACAAGAAATTTTTCAATTTTACGCATTTCAAGATTTCATTTTCAATAATTTACTTTATAGGTTGACGATTTCATAAGACCTACCTTACTGGTTGGCCTATTTAAGCACCCTGAAGAGCTAAGTGCAGCAGTCGCAATGGAGCTTTTATACTACTATGCATTAGCTCACCAAAATTCTTTTGATGTAAGATGGATCAAGCAATCATCTATATCTCAGGCTATAATTACCCCTCTGTCGAAGCGACTAAAAAAAGTAAAGGTATTTGGAAAGACAAGGGTGGAGCAAATTTTGCTGGGAGAAAATGGTATGATAAATGCGCTGACATACAAACAGACGAATGGATTTGAGGTCTGAATTTTCATGAGTATATAGAATAATATTGTAGTTTAATTGTTTGACGCGCATCAGAACTGATTAATGCATATTTTATTATTAAACTAATTGTCTGCATGCGCACCTTTTGAATTACTGTGGAAACTTTGGTACCTTTGGCTAATAGGTCAAACCAAAAATAAAAAAGGGCTTAATAGTGTGAAGCTATTGGCTTATAAATGAGACATGAATATGTGTACGAAATATGGGTAATTTTGGTAAACATACTGAGTTGCTGTATTATTAGGTTGTCTATTCAATCATTTATAATAGCCAAATCTGAGAGAATAATTCCCAAATGGATATAGTTACATTAGCTTTATTTCTATATTTAGATTGGGATTGTGGTTAAGTTCATGAAAAAATGTTATATGTGATAGCATCATAGAAGTATGTCAAAATAATCTAAATATACACAAATATATATATATATATATATTTCTATCATTTTCAAGTCATCTTTTTTCCAGTCAATTCGGACTCTATCACTTATTTTCATTTCTAATTAGTTGTTCATGGAATTTCATTAACCAAAAAAGTAAAATAATTTTTACTAAGAAAAATGCAAGAATGAAATAACCCAGTTAAATCTTTCTATGAATATTTTGTTATATGCATAAACAATGTAACTAAAGCAAATGTGGTACTAAATGAAAAATTTTGTATGAAATGGCTATTGAATATCAATTATTTAATGTGATGAATTTGAAGGGGAAGATAGCGGACTTGGATGCATGTGTTCTTGCTGTGGGTGCCAAAGGCCTCAAAGGTATTATGCAAGGTAGCCCCGAGTTAGCTAAATGCTGTCCTGAACTAGCAGCTGCTGCTTCGTTGAACACAATCGATGTAATCGCAACTCGGTACATAGATGCGAATTGATGCATATATGCGTGCAATTATTATTTTATGTAAATATATTTTATGATTTGTAAGATATAATTCATAGGTTTTCAATGAGTTTAATATTGTGATGAATCACCTTCGTCACATTACTTTAAATAACAAAATTTGGGTTATTGTAAAAAATTTTACAGTCTACAGAATAATAGATAGTAAACTATTAAAACAGGTATGACGTAATATATATTTCTACTGGTCAATGGAAAGTTTGATTTAGCGCTTTGCCCTAATTTTACCAGATGTATGAACTTGTTGACATTTGCAACCAATTTTTTTACTTGATTATTCCAATTTGTTGCTTTAGAATATGGCTGGATGGCTTTGTGAATACAGACACTCCTGCCAATGTGCTATCGCGTTTTGAGGGCTTGAGAGGTGCAGGCGGTACATTTTTTATGTTGGATCAACTACAAGAGAATTCCGGTAATTTTTTCAGCTATGTTTGATTTTCTGAATCATAAAAATTCGACACGAATTATTTCTGATAAAAAATTTACTTTTCAATTGATAAATTCAAATTAACAAGTATGTCAACCATTGGTAACTTTGCCCAAGCTTTCCGATGACTTCCTCCTCGCATAGCTCGAGTCATTCTGGTGTTCCATATCACGAATTCCACCACTGTGCAATCACAATTGCTGTGCAGTTCGAATTCTCAATTTATTTTTCAGTTTAAATGTCTAGTGGTAAAAGTAAATTTATTTTTCTTAACATAAAGAAGGATTTTACAAATATGAACACACAATAAGGATAAATACTTTTATACTCTTCAGCTCATAATGAGTTTATTTAGGATGAAAGGTTTACCACACTGAACTAGTACCGTTTTTGTCATTATTTGATGCTCATATTTCATTAATGGTTGAAGCTTCGTTGGGCATAACTAGGAAAATATTCTGTAATTCGTAAGTATAACTTTTTCATGGAGTTTGGTTGAATTTTTTTAACTTACCCCCTCTTTCTTGTTATTTAATAGATGACACAAAAAAGGAAAGTAGATGTAGGAAATATTCAAAAATGTTTTTAAAAGAAAATTGTTGAAAATTTTTTATTTTCATGAGTGACTCAATCAATACAAATATTTTTTAGCACTGTGGGGAAGTGAGAGCCCTAAGGGAAGTGTTGTTGCTGCTGATTTCTATAATGCTGGTGCACTGCTTCCCTTAAGTGACCAAGAAATAATACGACTTCTAATGGAAGATTTGTTACCCAAAGCTGTTTCTGACTTTAGTCGAGTTAAGGTGGGAATAAAGATAATCCTCGATGACATGCAGGCTTTATTTTTTTTAATTGAAGTTTAATCCACTTTCATTTTCATTATTTTTTTGTTACATTACAAATCTATTCGTTTCCTCTACTTTCAACTCTTTTCGTAGTTTTTTGCATCGCTAGTGAATAGTAAAAAGGCAGAATCAGTTATAGGATTTGAAAGGTTCACTAATTTATTGAAAAGACAGAATAAAAATCAGCATTTTAAATGCAAAGATTAAAATTTTCTTAGTGTCCAATTCCTCTGCATTCGTTGCACTAAAATCAAGATTTTAGATTTCATTTAGGAGCTAGCAATTCGATAGCCATCTTCTCTCCTATGCGTGATTTTAGGATTGAACGGGCAGTGTTAGTTCAGGAGATTGTTGCAGGGTGACAATTTTGTTTCAAGTATTGTTTAAGTGTATATTGCTGAATCTTCAAATTGTACAATTTATATATAATATAGTATTTTATTGAGATATTCTATTACATTTTGATATCTTCATATCTCGCAAATTTAAGCATTTTAATTGCTGAAAATATTGTGTAATCTATATCAAATTAGTTATGCCATTCCGTTAACTTCAGCTAAATGTACTTCGAAATCCTTCGAATATATTTGAAACAAACAATTTTTTTTCCATTATACATTGCATCGGATTGATTTTTTGTAAAGAGATTTCACTGTTAATGTTATAATTTAATTTTTTCAAGATATGGCGTTTTCTAATAAGTGTATTCATTCAATGGTTTGACTTGTGAATTTATCCATATGAATATAAAGTTAAATGTTCGACTTCTTTTTTGAATGTCAGGATTCAGTATTTGTTATTCAATAGTAGGGAGCTAATTTATGGGAGCTTGTAGACTACTTAGAGAGATTTCTTGAGGTTAATTTTCAACAGTTCAAGCTCTAATATTAAAAAGTAGCTCATGAAGATGGCTATTTATATCGAATATTGATGTTGTTGACCTGACAGTATGTATACGTTTGCACTTTGCATTTTAAAATTTGTATATGTTCTTATTTAGGTTGTGGATTCCTATGTGCTGAGATGTCCAGGAGCTGTAACTTGGTTTTCTCCTGGATCATATAGATTAAGACCCCCCCTCAGTACTTCCGTAAAAAACCTAGTTTGTGCTGGAGACTGGGTAAGGAATGCCAATGAGGATAATTGTTAATATTTCATTCTAATAGATATATTTTTACATTACTGTAAATCATCTAATTATGCTATTTCTAAAATTTTAGCGCTTTAATTTGACTGAAGTAAATTTTTGTACTTCAATTGCCGGTAATTTGGATATACTAATTATTATATCATTTTTTTAGGGTTTTTTAATAATATACCTTGATGCATAATTAACTTCAAAATTCTATTGAAATATGCATTTAAAGTACCATAGAAAAATTTTATTTTTTTTGTGAATTCGCTTTTTTTGGATGTACTTGTCACTTGGTAAATCTTTTATTATGAATTATAGCATTAGTCTGCCGAATTCTCCACATTTGAAAATGATATGTAGAGCTCATCTAGAGAAATCAATGCATCTTGTACTTCAAATATAACGAATTTGTTGGGAGCAACAAATTAATTCGCTATATCTGGTATTCCTTATATCTGTAAATCTGAAGCTGAACTTGGCACAACATGATTTTTTCGATTATTTGTTATAAGTGAAAATTCGTTTAAAGCACATTTGGTATACCACTGGAAATTGATGGCAAGCTTCACAACATCAAAAATTAATTGTGTCATTCAGAAAATGTTAAATTTCAGAAGTTTTATTCGAATTCATGCGTTAATATTGCATGATTCAAAGATTATAGAGTAAAGTTACATATTTTGATTGATACATTAGGTTCGCATGGGAGAAAAAGAGCATGGCGCTAAAGGGCTGTGTCAAGAAAGAGCTTATGTGAGTGGTTTACAAGCTGCGAATACACTAACAGAAAATAGAACATTTGGGTAAGCTAAACATCATATCATACCCATACTGATATAGAAATAAACTTATATATCTATGCAAAATGTTCTCTAAATGAAAGGTCACGTCATGAAAAAGAAAATGCCAAATCCCATTCTTTTTTTGCAACTACAGGAAATTTGGGATGTAATAGATTTATTGGGATATTCAAATTGATTCGTTACATTCGAAAATGATGCTGAACTTGGTACAATAACTTTTGTTAATCCATTATTAGTGAATATTCATTAAAAGAGAGTTTTTGTCATCCAAAGTTTATTGTGCATTACAGCACATATTTCATATGTTAATATACCACTAGACATATTCTGCTATATTCTGTAGTGTTGATGAAGAAAGGTGTGCATTTCAGTGTTGAAGAATAAGTTTCTAGAACAATGTTTACGCGTATATCTTTTATATACTATTTTTCTCTATGCTGTCTCTGCATCTCTGGGCTATATCATGCACTAATCAGACCGTATTAACTGTAATCGACATATTTCATTTGTTGCTCTTTCGATTCATCGTGATCAATCAAATTGATTCACAAAAGACAAAATCTATATCAATTTTTCATAAAAATAAATAGTTTAGAAGATGCTTAAATTTTATATTCCAATGCAAAGTACTGCATGGATGCCCATAAGTATAGAAAATGATACTTTGAAGAATTTTTGCAAAAAAGTCGAGGATATTTTCGTATGTAATTATTGATGTCAAAGATACAAAAAAATTGCTCTCTAAATTCTAAGAGGTTGATTTTATTTAATTTTTTTCCATAGAGATCAGCATCGCCGATTACACAAAGTAATTCCAATTCGTCCAGATGAGCCTCAAGTTGAAGTTGGGAGAATTATTAACAAAAGTATAATGGAAGCATTAAAACCACTAGGATTGGCCAGTCCATGGGTGCGGTAGCCAATCAGTTACTGTATTAATCCTTTGCACAGTGTATTTAGCCGCTCGTACACTTTCTTATTTCCTTAAATAAAAAATAATTTACATCTTTTTTAGTCTTTATATTTGATATCAATAACAAATTCACAAGGGGCTCTTTCTGGATATCCACCATTCATTCAATTGTTATAATTCTTTTGTACATTCATCATGCTTGCATTTGCTTAAATTCTGTGCAAGTTGCATCTTATAAACAACTAAATTTTTGGATTCATTCGTTCACTATTTTTAAATTTGTTCCATTTTCCCACATTAATTGTATATAAAATTTAATTTTGAAATATGATTATTGCAGAACTTTCAGTTTCACATCTTTTGGGCTGGGAAGTGTAGCAATGCTGGAATTTGTTTAGTAAAATATGTTAAATATCATTTTCATTGATCTCCTTGAGTTCTCAAAATTCCAAACTATGAAATAATTCTTTACTTTGATATTAAGATGCATAGATATTTTGATCAATATTTTCATAAAAAACATTACGTCAAATTAAACCCATTAAATTGAACTCTCTTGAGAATTTCTTCTCATAATAATTTAAAATTACAAAACTAGCTGTTAAAATAAACGATAGCAAACTTGCAAAACTAGCACCTTTGCGTGTATTGATAACATATTACAAAAATTTGATGTTGTCACCAATGCTATCTGCATCATCAAACCCAGTGAAATTCTGAACAATTTACAACATTTCATGTTGTGAACAGATATATATATATAAGCAAAATAAATTTAATTTACAGTGTTGCATTTGGCTAAACAAGATTAAAAACTACGCTGATCATTTAATACATGCTGTCTAAAATTTGAAAAGGCAATATCTATTTTCATAAAAACCTTACGGCTTAACTTGTCCACAAAAACTTGTACATTCATATATAAAAGATTCAACATTACATTCTTGGTTTTAGTAGCCCTTTAATAGCAAGGATAATTTGGCCTAAAACTTAGGTGTTGTACAGCTATTCTTTGATTATAAAAAATATTAGCTTTACAAAATCCTGACATCCTCTTGAGTATGTTTAAAAATTTAGACTAACCACAGTTAGGAACATAAACTTTGAATGTTCAAGTTTGGAATCGAGTAATATAAAAAATTTAGTTGTACAATGTGACTATTCACAAGCATGAATAAAGTTTCATGTTTAAAAAATTTCATTTGCAATAACAATAACATAATAGCACTAATTTACTTTTTGTAATCCTTGATAGTTGTATTGGTTGGTATTTGAAAATTGTTCATTAGAAATCAAGCACAAAATTTGAGATATTACAAACTGACTGATTACATGAACTTTTGTAATATCATATCATTTTTTAAATGCAAATTGTGGTAAATATTGTGTACCAATTAATGCTGATGAAAGTTGCATTGCTATAATATCATATGTAAGCCTTAATAGCATCCCTCAGACTAATGCTTCAAATTTACGTTTAAGACCATAATTTCTTTTTTAAAGGCTGCCCACTAAGTTCTCATACCATAAATTGTTTCAAAGAAACTGTTAGGAATTAACTCGTTAACAATTAAATTTGTGTTATAGCTGTGGAGTTCTGTTTTATGGCGAGTCATTGTTTTGCATATTGGGATTCTGAGTTTATGGCGAGCCATTGCTGGATTTTGATGATGGGCTAAGTTTGAGATTTATGTGTTGCTATGAAGTATGTTTCACTTCCAGTGACACAAATTATGTTTGTGTAAATATGCTCTCTTTGCTTAAGTTTTGAGTTTTGTTCGATACACATTCTGTTATGAATGTACCAGACAAGAAGAACACAAAGGCTATACAAGCATGGTAACATTATACAATCATAATTTGTGTTGCTGAGAGTGAATAAGAAGCACACTCAGCAACATAACAAACATGGTCTTGACACCAATCCATCTGGAGAGTCACAAAATGATGCAGCTAAAATGGAATAACTCTTAAAACAGTAATTCCCTTAAGAACTAATTGTTGTAAACAAATTAGTTCCTAACACATTCATAACAGAAATTTTATTTTTTTATTTGTTTGTACTAAAAAATAACAGTTCTTACCAGCATGTATTAGATTATGTCTCAGTCAGCGCATTTGAAGAGTAATAGCAGTGTTTTTCAGAAATCTGCAAGAAAAAGTAATTTTTGAAGATAGCATATTTAAACAAACTTTTATCAAATGCATATTTATTGCATTTAAATATGATTCAAAGATACAAAACACTTTTTTTCAATAAATGCTTCCGCTATGAATTATTTTTCTTTACCTAGCCTTCATTGCAGGTATTCAAATAGATTCTTCAATAAATGCCAACGATATGTAAGTTGAATAGGAAGTAACCAGGATTGTTTCATAGTTGCATTTACAGCAGCATCTCTTGGCCAAAAAACAATGAAATTAAGTTTGAAGACTTTTTGGTACATTGTGCGCTGGAGATATACATATATATATATATATATATATATGTATATATATATATGCTAATACCTATTTTACAAGTAATGTTATTTTGTAAATTAGTTATCCGTGTAAACTATTTTGATTATTTTTTCTCTATTTTTACTAACACACAAAGCAACAGCAAATGTATTTTCTTCCAAATGTGCGATCCTACAAATAGGTATAACTCAATTCCAATCTAATTCAGCTTAATTTATGATTAAATTAGAACTACCAATTTAGATAAATCTAAAAAAACAGCCATTAAAGTGTCTTGACCCAGTATCTCCCTCGTAATTTCTGTCTAGAAATAAAGATTACTTTAAAGTACTACTCAAGAAAACCCAATTATAAGTAAAATTTTTTGCAATTTAAAATATTTCATAGAAATGGAGATACCACGACTTTTTAATTGTACTTGTATGATGCCACCATTAACTTTAGTTTTGGCTCACTTCACTTGGTTATAGTCAGTTCAAGTGCATTTGCAGGGTGAAATCCACATGTACTTTTACCTACAGTCATCTTACAGTTGAGTTCTAATTTCAATATGTATTTGCCTTGCTTAAATAAGAATATATTTAAGAATTCCATGCATCAAATCTTTAAGACTGGCAATATTTTAGTCATTGAACTTAAATTTTATCTGAAAACCACTTTTTAGTGGAGGATTTTCTGAAAATCTTTTACTTTACCGTCAAAATAACGTATTTTAAATGAGTAACAATACCTGTAACATTTTTAGCCTTGATTAAAGTACCATCTCTTTTATTCATGTACTTCATTTAATAAGAATCATAAATTTATCTAAATTATTGAAATAGCAAAAGCATAAATTTTTGATTTTCTACCTTGTATTTCAGAATTTATATTTGAATAAATGCTAATTTATAAATAGATATTTCCGAGATATCCTGCGGTGGATGAGTTATAGTTCAATTCGAAAATATCCTAGTAGTTAAAATTTGATGCGTATTTTGTAGAGCAGTTTATACTTGTGTACAAAATTTTTTCCGTTTCTATAAATTATCTGCTTTAATTGACGCACAAACTTCTCAACGAGCTGATTCTAAGCATTCTTCCGATTGAATTCAAATTACTACTTTATTCCCATTTACTAAGGCAAAAAAAACGGTTAAAAACTATTTATAAAATTAAAAGAAACTTACAAAATAAAAGTAGAGAAATATACAAACTAAGCTTTTCTTCTTTTTGGAAACGACTTTAAACCTGATATTCTTGCAGATCTCTTTGAATCCTTTACAAATTCTTCAGAACTTTCTGACGATTCACCTGTACTATCACCTTCTAATTCACTACTACTTTCTTCATTTTCGCTAGAAATGTGGCTGTCAGATTCTTCAACAAATTTTTGATTCCCTACGTCTTCATCAGTAGATGATATATCACCCATTTCATATTCTTCAGCACTATCACTATCAATAACATTGTCATTATCATTCTTGCTACCAACGAATCCTTCATCACAAAATAAAACGCAATTTGCACGCTGCTTGAGGTATATTGTCGATTCTAATTGGCCTGAGTGTATGTTGAAAATGCGGCACATTCTGTCCAATCCGACGGAAGCAAACATGGAAAGTGATGGATGAATATCTATAGAGCGGATGGATCCACCTGCACCTTTGAAAATCTTGCATTGTTTCATTGTTCCAAGGTCTAGCGATGACATATATCCGGCGGCATCCCCAATGATTGCCTGGCTTCCGTCACCGGTAACCTGAGCGAAAGTGACAGCATATTTTACATAATTGAAAAAAAAGTTTAATCTGATTGGATGAATCGAAACTTAAAAATATACTGAGCAGAAAATTTTTTAGAATAATGTGATTAGTTGTAAATTGATTTGAAGTACTAATTGTTCAAGTTTCGAAATATCTGGGAGTTTATGATAAATATTTAACTTTGAAATTTACAAATAATTCTTTCTTTCATATTATTTTAGATAGTTGAAAAGTCATCTATTTCTCCACTAGCTACAATTGAAAAATGCGCATTTGTGCTTGTAAGAGAGAATGATAATTTGTAGAAGAAAAGCTGAGAAAGGCTGTCCACAAACGACATCGCTCTAAAAACTCTGTATGATGGGAAAGAAGGAATTGATCAAAAATGAACTATAACTCTAAATTCGAAACATACCATTACTGCACTAAGATTAGATACAAGTCGTGCATTATTCAAGCAATGCAATAATTGTGAGATAAATTTTTTTTTATCATTGAATTAAATATATGTAGCGGCTCAAGCAATTGAACCGTTAAACAAAAGAATTGATAAATTTCATTGTAGGATTAATAACAGCAAATGTTTTCGAACCCTATGCATCAGTTTGCAATTACCAACTTTGGTGCAGGATAAAAATAATTGTACAATGCCATTGGTGAGAGAAAATTTTTAAAAAGTTATCTTACTTTGAGAGAAGTTACTCGATATTCCCCGTAATCAACAGATTTGACTGGCGCACGACCAGCTCGACGATCATATAGGCGAATATGTTTATGCGCTGTACCAGCTATTAATAAATTTTGTGTAGGATCATCAGCGTATGATTGCAGTGGCGTCAGAGCGCTCACGTATATTGGAATCGCCAACTGAAGGACCGGATCATGTGGCACATTTTTCGCCTTCCATATGCACTGTTTTGTTGTGATATCCCAGATTTTAACGTCGTTTTTCTCGCCGCCAGTTGCAAGTATATTTCCTCGACTGCTGATAGCGTCAACCGGACAATCCACGTTAAACTCAATGGATGAGACACCATTTCCGAACTGAACTGTACCTGATTTATTGCAAGCTAGTAAATAACAATCTTCTTGATCGATTTTCTCTGAAGGATAGGTGATAGCTTCAAGCTTAATCATCTCAGGAAGTGAGTAGGACCATTTGGAATGTTGGACAAGTTTCAACGGGGATCTATCGATTTCAGTCTTGTTAGAATTGTTAGATTCGATATAGCTTTCTATTGATCCATTTTTACGTCCAATGTGTATTCTGCTGTAGTCGACCTCTGTCCCTGTAAATCCAAAACAAAGTCCAGTGATATTTTTATCACGATCTTGTCCCTCAAGACCATTAATTGCCAGCAGCTCTCGTGATTCGACGTGAAAGACTTTGACGATTCCCATCTCATCTCCAGTAATGATGCGCATAGTATCTTAAATTATCAGCGTTTATTTTTATATATATTATATACAAATGTTACTTGCTTTTTCTACTTCACAAAACATTTTTGATGGTGGTCAATTAATTAAAAAATTTTCCCAAAATTTTAATCTTTTTTACAAAATATAAAAAATTACTACCCAGACCAAATTCTCGTCACCCCTTAAAATATTTTTCACTCTTCAGTAAACTGGGAAGGCATTTATTTTTGTTCTTGTTCTACATACCACAATATGTGCCATAGCACCATATTCTGTGTAAAAGATTGCCCTGATATCACTAACATAATTTCCTAATATCATCTACAAATTTGCTTCCAACACTTCCACATTTCCATTGAGCATATTCGAACTATTCATACTTTTCATATTTTTTTCCTGGTATTTCTTTATCAGTATCTCCATTAAACATCTACAACAATATCTGCAATGTATAATTGAATAACCTCATAACCCACTATCTGGATGCTCTATGCTCGATATTTTCCACATCAAAACTCTGAAAAACATTTCCTTACTCTCTCTATATATACATTCTGTGTACCCTATTGCTTTACAGAGTAATGCTGTGGAGGAACCTTTTTTGTTATAGCTTACAATTTAGTATATATAGTATATGATTGCTTATTGTTGCTTTATCATTGTCATTGTTATTTAGCTTGCTGTCACATATTGTTTATCCTTTCTTTAACAGGTTATGAGCCTTTGGCTAGTACTTTTATCCTCTTAACATGCATTGTGCACTGCAGTTGCCTACTTTAGCTGCCCGTATCACTCTATTCTTTCTCACCTGTACAGTTTGCTCTTTTGCAGGATCCATTTAGCATTTCTTGGCTCCCAGCCTTGGCTCACTAGCTTGATCATTTTTGCTTGTATCCTTGCACTTAACTTTTCTTGTGCTCATGTACTAGCACTCAGCTCTTTTCCTACTTTTAACTCCTTTTGTGCCAACTCTCTCACAGTCTATTTGTCAGGAATTAACTTATATTATAAGTTGATTCCTCTTCTATTTTTGTAGCTGCAGGTGTTCTTATTTAGAACATTCTATATTTGATACTAGTCACATTCTCAATAAGTGGCTAGTCATACAATTGTTCTAAATATTAATTATGTTGTGTTGGAGAAGTGTAACCACTTATCACAACACAGGTTAAGATATAATGTACAAGTGAGCTGTTACTCTTTTGCATTGTTTGCCTGTTTGTTGTGCGTCTTGACACTATTCCTTGCATTCTGTTTTGAAGGACTTTACATTTTGGTTTGACTTTTTCACATTAGCTTGTACTCGTACCTCACACTTAGCCTCTCACACTCAGTCAATCAATATCAGACCTGATGATTAATAGACTTGCAGCAGCACCTTTAAAAAAAGACTTACACCTTGTTAGGAAAATTCAAACAACAAATAACATAAAAACAGAAATAGTATTTGCTATTAACCTACATGTGTTGCTGAAAGTGAGATAACTTTTGCAACATATAAAACATAGTAGCATGAAGAATAGGGTTCAGTTCTCTAAAGTATCTTAGAACTGAAATTGAAATCAAACTAAAATTAAGTTGAAAACAAACTGAAACCAAATTGAAACTGAACTGAAACCAAACTGAAACTGAACAGAAACTGAACTGAAACCAAACTAAATCCAAAATCAAAACATGGACAAATCATACTGCAGCGACATAGATATAAGAACTAACCCTTAATGGAGTTAGTTCCTAACACACCTAAGTCTAAACAACTTATGCACATGTTGAATCTGGGCATACACTGTTCTTGAGCATCAATAAATCCTAGGAATGGTTCTCTAGACTCTCTCTTGATGATAGAAAACTGACTGTCAATTCAATTATAATCACATAGTCTGTTGCTCATCAATCATTTACTAAAGTGTTTGCTATTGCACTCAATTTTTTTTGTGCATCAGTCCTTACTCTTCTGCATCTGATTTGTTACCTAATACTTGGAGCACTGTTTCTTGTATAGTTTTTGTCCTTCTGTTCTTGATAACTTGCACAGCTGAAAGATGATATCGCTAAACTTTGGCCAGACTAGTCTAATACTGCTTATACACATTTCAAACTGGCCAAACATATTTTTTCATCTCAATTTTGTATCTTCGGTGTACAGGAGAAGTCAGCAATGAATGTTTCCTCTTTAGGACTCAATGCACATTTTTCTGAATCTGAGACTTTTATCTTTAGCATGTTTTGCCTTTCAGTTATCTATTCAAAATGGGTTGTAAGTTGTCATTCAAATTGAGTTCAAGTATAAGTAGCTGACATGTAATTGTGAGTTAGCCTTATTCATTTGAACTTTACTCCCTTGTTAAGCTTACTTTGGCAAACATACTCTCTGCTTTGGCAACAAGGTTTGATCACTGGTCAAGTTAACATTACAAAAGCCTTCTTGTGAGTACTTCTGGAAAATTAATCTGAGTGTATCACTGATGCAGTACTAATCTGCAAGCAGGTAAACCTTTGCTTGGATATCACTCAATCAGTAGTCCTGAGCCACATAAACTCAACCCTACCGACAGAGTTTAACCCACCTATGAGATTCACAATGGAATACCACATCCTTCTGTTTGTATCCTAATGTCACATGCAAACCTCTTGTTAGGTGGAGCATAACCTCACTCGTTTGACATTGGTCTAGCAGCAACAACTCAAAAAGTTGTCAAGAGTATATCTTTGTTTTGTCACTCCTCCCTCAAGGCGTTTTTCACCTGGAGTACTGAATGAGAATTCTAATTGTTACATCTTCTAACTGGACTAAAACTAGATACCTATGCAAGACATCTCATCTATAATGGCTTCAAGGAATCTACTGACTGTCAGGAATATGCCAGACTCAGATTTGGGTAATACAGCAAATATAAGTCTTGATGCCAATATGCAAAGAATCAAGTTAAGCAAGCAAGAAATAGGAAAAAATGATGTACATTGTAATGTTGTTTCTGCTACTGAAGTGGAAACAACAAAGCACATATTGAATCAAGACTTAAGTTGAGCATATGTTAACATTTTAAGTCGACATATCTACATATCGTACTACTATTAATAAAAATATGCAGTACTGTTCAGCAAATATGAAACATGTAATAAGTCAAGAACCATCACACAAACTGTAACCTGCACAATAAAACAGATCAAACCCCAACAGTTCTACTGTCATATCTTGAATAATCATTTTTGATATATAGCTATTTCAATATGTAAAATGGAGTAATTCACAACTAGCTCTTATCTTTAACACTTCATACATTGCAAACTTTCAGAAGCATACATGGTACTATGCTCAAAATTAGACCTAAACTTTTCCTATTTATATCAGTTACAGTGTTGAAATCGATACAGACACAATAGGATGAAATGAGGCATTACTATTTCATTAAATATTATGTAGAACCGAGAAGGGCACTAAAAGATAATGACAAGAAGCAGGAAGCTGAAAAATATGAGTTTTAATTGTGGGCATGTGTTGTTAGTTGAAATATCAAGCATTAAAACTATTATATTTCATATTTGTGCAAATTACGTGATACACTTGCAATATCTTTTAATTGCCGTATTCTTTAAAAATATTTTGAAGTACATCATAATCCAGAAAAATGTTTTTTGAATCTAATCTGGAAAACTAAAAAAGTATTATTCTTGACAAATGAAATGGCTGATAATATATGATTGGTTTGAATATTTCAAATAAATATGAAAAATTTGTGATGCTTAGCTCTTCCCCTAAAAATTTTTACTTAGATTATTATTACATTAGTGTCCAGTCTGATGGATTTCACAAAGTACAATACTACCATGCCGACGCATATCTCGCGCACTGAGTGCACAGGTAGCATGAAGTAGAGCCGCTAAACTTTGCATGTTTGAAATTGGAGTCAAATTATATTTGTCAAGGTAACAGAAGAATAATAAAAGAAGGCGACCTGGTCATTATCTATGTGAAATATGATCTGTTGAGCTTCGCGTACATGGCTAAGGGTGGGATTCACGACAACAGATTCGGCAATTTTCATCACGAAGATATGGAAAGTATTATTATTTTATCTAGTGCTTTGGAATTGCATTGAAATTTTAAACATATTTTTCGTTGAATTGATTAACTTTGAGCTATCCTTCATTGAATTATGATGCTGCGAGTCGATTTCAATTTCGGGGACACAAAAAAATGTAAAGTTTTGTTGAAATCTCGATATTACACATTGGATTGATGGAGTGTAATTATAAACTTCCTTTCCATTGTTCTTGATAACTCTATATAATGTCTATGCAACTAAATTGAACAGTATATGAAACTTTTCTAACTTTCTCTTTTAGATCGGGCTACCTTTTGGTAGTAAAATATTCAGCAGGTCGACACCAGGGTTCATATATGCTTTATCACCGACACCTGAATTATGGTCAAAGGTATCATTTGTACTTTACCAAATTTTTTTCAAAGTTTCTAAATACTTATATGCATTTTTAATGTGACAGGTTGTTCCTAATAGAACGCAAATTGTACAATGTTCAGATCAGGTAAAATCAATGTATAGCTATATTTTCAACGGAATGTTTATATTTTATGTGCACATGTTTTTTTAAATTTTGAGTTAAACAAAAATTTCTGTATTTAGGGACACGTTACTTGAAATAGAATGATATAGCAAATCAAAAATACGTGCTTTCCATTAGATGCACGTTTTTTATCATTATTTTGCAATTATCAAATAGTCAGAGTTATCAAACCACAAAGTAATAATCAATAATATCACTTACGCCTTTATTATTTTGGCCAATATTTTGGTATTAATAATCAAAATCTATTGAATTTTTGTTAATATTACAATTCATCTTACAAGAATAAGAAAAACTTAACATACCCATCATATATATGTATTTGTACCAAAAAGGGCTGCTTTGAATTGAAGTACTCTATATTTGTTTCAATGACTCAATTGCAGCAATTAATTCTTCTAAGGCTGAACCTTATGCCAGGAGATATCGTGATAGAAAGTGGGACAGGGAGCGGCGCTATGAGCACAGCTATAATTCGATCAATTTACCCAAATGGTCATTTACACACTTTCGAATTCAACGAAAGTCGTGTTAAAGCAGCGCAACAAGAGTTTGAACTTAATAAAATTGATCAGTTCGTCACTGTGACGCATGCAGATGTATGCGGCAGGCAAGGAGAAGGCGGTTTCGGTTCAAATCTTGATGGAAAAGTCGATGCTGTAAGTGAATTTCTATATCGTAAACTTCGGATAGAGTGAAACTTTCCGGTCCACCAAATTGATTCATCATATCCGAAATTTGTATCTAAGCTTGGCACAGTACAGTAAGCTTTAGATATAACTAATCTCAAGGGGACCACCATATTATTTTGTTAAATTTTAAAATCTGAATCTGACCTTGGCATAATGTATTTTTCAGTTTATTCTTTAAAAGTTAAAAGTGCTTGAAAGTGAATTTATTCTATCCGAAGTTTTCTGTGTATTTATATATAAATGCACGAACGCCTTTAGAAATTATTTTTTAATAGAAACGGAGAATGGTTTGAATCAATGTGTAAAAGTAATGATAATGCTCTGAATAGAACTAAGTTTGAATATGACTTTTATGTATCATTTTTATGATGATCCGTTTGGTCTCCTTTTAATTCAGAACTGTGCCAGTTCAAAGTTCTACAAACCCTGAATATTGTCAAGGTCCTAATTTCTGAAAATTTTTTATCTTTAGCTGATATAAACTTTTCATTATTATTTATCAAAAATATTTTCCTCTGGATTTCAAAAATTCTATCGAAATTTGATGAAACAACCAGATCCAATGATTTCATATCCTGAACCATTTTTATATCTCTTAAAAAAATTTAAGAGGAAAACAAACTAATCAAATCTCTAATATATAGACAATTTATAAATAGAATTCAAATTTTACTTACTATATCTGCAGTTGATTTTGTAAAAAAAGATGGTGCTAAAAGATGTATTCTGTTATTTGATAGCGTACCACTTCACTGGCTCCGTTTTTTATTTATATTCATATCTCTAATCCAATAAATCCGATTAACTCATAATTTTATTGTGTAACTGACGGTATAAGCTTATGGAATATCAAATTTGATAGGTTTTTTTGGATTTGCCCGAACCTTGGTTAGCGGTGCCTCATGCATATTCAGCGTTAAAACGAAATAAGTCGATATGTTCATATTCTCCGTGCTTGGAACAAGTTCAAAAAACGTGTACCACATTGACTAACTGGGGATTCCATAGGTATTTTTTTTCCAATATTTATAACTATTTTTGTAATTACTGAAGAACAGGCTTTAGATGCTTTAGTTAAAGTAAACTTTGGATAAATTAATCCCTCAGGACCATCGAATGAAATCGATGCATCTGAACACCTGACGCTAAACTATGTACGACATGACTTTCTGTATATTCGTTATAATTGAAAATAGCGTTAAAAAAAGTTGCTATGTCCGAAGTTTACTATATTACTCTGTAGGAATTAGGTTTAAGTGGGAACAAAAGGTATGGCTCGTGTAAATTTTAATAGGGTCTATATTGCCCTGAATTACTGAATGGTAGGACAGTATGGCCCAAGTAAATTTTTCATCGTGTAGTTGAGCAAGAATTGAACTCAAATCAAACTCATCATATTTATGAAGCTCAAAAACGAATTTTATTTGCAGTTTTGGTGTTATTTAATTTATTCTTTTTCCTTAAAGATATTTATATATTTATCATATTAGTTTGGATACAGTAGAGCTACGAATTCGATCATATCAACTAATTAAGGCTGAGTTAGACCTTCCGAATTGGGAAAAAACTGATGAGAAACCTTTGGAATGTGATTTAGTTGATGATGTTGGAGGGAAAATATCTGACGGATCTGTTAATGAGTCTGCCAAAAGAAAGCGAAATATTACAGCGCAGCCAACTGTTGAGAGACGAGTGTTCAGCGATATTAAACCTGTTCCTGGAATGCGTGGGCATACTGCATTTTTGACATTTGCAAACAAAGGAAAGTGTCGGATGCAATCCGAAACAATAAAAATAGATGTTGGTAACTAAAAGCTCAGCCAGTTCGAATTTTTTAAAAATCTGATTGTTTTCATTTTGACTGTCAATTGTTTGTAATGTATTCGGTTTTAAAGCTTTTCAAGTATTATCTACTTGTTCACATTCTTGAAGTAAATGAGTTCATTAGTGGATTGTATTCGGTCTCTTTTTGTGCAAGGGTAAACAGAGCAAACTCATGTTAATAATATAGTGAGCTTTGGTCCAGCCCCCGATTAGGACTATAATATTATCCTATTTAAATGATGAAAAGATGACTCGAGATTTTAAATCTATTTACCCATTATCATTTTTTGCCTCTAAAATAAATATTTTTTATTGGCTAATCCGGTCAATTCCTGGGTTTCTCGGTGCCAAGTCAATCAGTGATGTTTGAACATCAGGTTCCAGCCAAGTCGACATGGCATCATAATGGATTTCTACATCCAAGCAAACCCAAATCCGAGTTTCATCGTGTATTCTGTATTACTGCTGAACTGATGCTTCCGCAACGGATGTTTTTTTATTGATCTTATTGAAGCAAACCATTGATTTTTAAAAAGAATTTTGAATTGACCTGATGACTTTCCAGTTGATTCTACAGTTAAAAACATTGCTTATAGGTATCTCGTTCTTATAACCTAACATTCAAGAATCTTTCAGTTTCTTGTAAAAGTAAAAACTACATGTACTATGCCACCGTGCGTTCGAGTTATGCAGGTATTACAGCTTGGAAAATCAAAAATACATGATTTCAAGTGCATCTGCTACCATGCAATACAATATCTTATGTGACTTATCTGTGGTAGAATTTCGATGTGGCAAAAAGTTTTTGTTCGTCGAACAATTTTTACGCAGAATGCCAAAACTATTGAATTCACTTGATTTGATTTGTCAAGTAGTTTTTGACCAAAAGTCTTTCACCGACTAGAAAATTGATGCAGGTAGGAAGTTTCTTGTCTACTTACAGGTAGGAATTCCTAGTGCTCTGTCCCCAATAGTGAGGGAAAAAGTTTGTTGGAGAATTTAACTGCAACTGAACGCTGTAAACTTTTTTTGTGATTAGCATGACCTTCACCATTAATTATATTTTTTGTTTGAAGTTCAAATATTTTGTTAAAGCTTTGCCAATATTTTTAAATGTCATGACCATCAAAACTTCTTCAATTTAGGTAAATCAACCAGTTTACAATTTACAATCTTGATAATGAATGAGCATATTTGCTTGTATATCTATTGAAGTATCTAGCAAAAGTTTACTATTACCATCATGGGACTCATGCAATTTAAAGCTAGTCATTTTTTGCTTGCCCATACTCATTACTAGACAATTTAACTGCAGCCATTGCGGTTGCACTACATGGTTAAATTTTACAAGCCATTTTAATTTATGGAGGCTGCCTCTGCTAGAAACATGAAATACAACTAAGCACAAGAAACTGTGACAGAAATGTGTATATATATCATGCACTAATTGTGTTGAAAGAAGTGAGCTAACTCTATCAACACAACAAAATATTTAACCCTACTGGCATCTGTGCAGTTAATATACTTGGAATGTCATAAATGAGAACTGACTGCAACTATAAAAATAGAATTAATCACTAAGGGAGTTAATTCCTAACAACTGTTAACCATGAAGTAGAAGAATTAGTGAAGCACAGTACTAAGAGAAAAAATACATGGATATGAAACTTCAGTGCAGGTGTATTGGAATAGTTGATGAATGTTTAGTGGATTGGGTTTAACAAATAGCATAAAGTTGTTAGTCAGGACAAAATGAATTAAAGAATGTAAGTGTACATACCATTTGTGTAAAAAAGCTTTTGGTTCAAACTGTCATTCTAATATCTAGTGGTTCTCATTTATAGCCTACACTGTTTTACCATGGTCTTTCATTAACTCTGAGCCCATATTCTTTTGTCAGTGAGGCTCCAACTGGGTTCATATTCTCCAAGAATAAGAGGCTGTTAAGAATTAACTCCCTTAGTGTCAGGCACACGCCAAGCAACGATGAGAAATAGAATCAATGGTTAGATACTGGCAAAGGTTTATCCAATGCAAAACAAAGAAAAAGTAATGATACTAGGTAATCAAGCAACAAGAGATTGAGTAAGGAAATATGTACTTTATTATAGACTTTTTTGACACTGAGCATCAAAAATAAAATGTAATATCAACAAACGGCTAATGCCGGACATATGCAATTGGCATTTATCAAACTACAAAATAATATATTTATGCACTTGAATCTCTAGTACAAATCCTTAAAAATTGTCAATACAAATGAACTATGTATCAGTTATGTACGTGCAACTATAACTGGTCAGGTCCAAACACTTGGGGATTAATTCTATTTTTATAGTTGCAGTCAGTTTTCATTTATGACATTCCAAGTAAATTAAGTGCACAGATGCCAGTAGGGTTAAATATTTTGTTGCATTGATAGAGTTAGCTCACTTCTATCAACACAATTAGTGCATGATAAATATACACATTTCTGCCACAGTTTCTTGTGTTCTGTTGTATTTCATGTTTCTAACAACAGTGAATAATAGTTAATTTAGCTTGTATGATATAAAAAGAAACAGAAAAAACAAACAAAAACAAGCTTAAACTGATAAATATAAATAAGTATATTGTTGGTAAGCTAATGAGTAATGATTAGGTTAAACGGCACTCCTCCAATAGCAAAAGTGTACTTCTTTGTCGATACTTGGGTATAGTAACAAGTATTTAGTTAGAGAAAAAAAGAGTGAGATTACGAAAGTTTTAAGTAAACTATTGAGCCCTCTAAACCAGATAGCAAATTATGGGGATAATGCCAATGGTTTGATGGAGATTGGTGGATATATCAGTCATAAACAATTGCAAAAGTTGTGCAAAATTGTACAAAAGTTGCAAACAGATCTTTTGTATATTACAAGGTATGGGAGTATTTCTATGTATATTTTGACATGATTTACCACTTGGTCATATAATCTACAGTTAATGGTATACCAATGTTTTTTGTGGGAACTTTGCTGCAAAACACAATATTTCATTAGCAATTACTTGTAGGAGGGAGCAGAGCAAAATCTATTTAACTACCTTCACCTCAGCTAAGTATTTGACTATGTAACTAATTACCCAACCTAGTGCTCAACCACAAGAATCAGTTTTTCTCATTCCATATATGCTTATCTTACACCAGGAGATTTGTCAATGCCTTCAACAATTTTGGTCTCTAGATAATATTCAGTTAATTAAATGTGCTCTCATCATTGGAGCGTATGCTCAGCAATTTCTTATTATTCAAGACAAACAAATAGTTCATCAAGGCATCCAAGTATTGTGACACTGCACATCTATTAAATATGTATAATCTTTATATAATATTTAAGAATGTATGGGCATATATGCTATGCTTGACCTTATCAGATACTTATACTTTATGATAGCTATGAGGTACGTTCCCCTTGCTAGTCTCATTCTCAACCTTTGAGTAAATTTCCAAACATGCATTTGAGTATGAATGTACGTATGAGACTTCTTTTAAATCCTGGGATGAGTTTCATTACATTTCTATGTTTGAATGGCATGGCTGATTTTTTTGACACTATTCCTCACTTCATTGCAGTGAAGCCTAATTTTGATGGGAGTTGATCGTGATATCATGCCTCCATTTTTTGTACATTGTGTAGGAATATCATAACTTTTGGTTCATTGTTGACAAGCCATTATGGAAATTCCTCTCTTCTGATTTTCTACATCATTGACAAATAATGGGTAATCACCCTTTTGTTTTTGAATGTTCAAAGCATAATAGATTGGCGAAACTTTGGAGAGAGGTTTAAAACTATCCTTCAATGGTTCTTTCATCATATTTTATAGATGTTTAACTTATCACCAAGGAAGGAGCTGCAAATGATACCAAGAAGTGATATGTTAGCAAAATGTTCATTGAGAGCTTTTCATATGATCCATATGTTCAAGTGGTTACATTACTCTTTTTAAGAGGTAATCTTTACAAAAAATCATGACATTGTTGCTGAACACCATTGGCCTATGTTTTACAACTTGTTGAATATCTTTCAATTCCTGCACATTTTTGACTTCCTGCACCATCACAGACCATCTACCATCAAAGACAACATGCAGTTTGAATCTTGTATTTCAATTGCTAACAAAATAATTGACAGACCAGAGATTCAACAATTCCAAAATTTCTTCAAGTAACAAATGAAACTCAACTTTTGGCAATAAGCTTATCCAATACTGTAATTCATTATTTTACACACTGTAACTACCAAAAAAAGCAATCGCATACTTATGAACCTTCTTCTCTTGCTGCAATCGACAATTTGTCAAAGAGTAGTTCGTAGTAGAGTAAGTGTCAAGATTTATCTTCATTACACAACTCCTCAACATTGTGTTTTTTTCTCTTTTTAATGCCAACTCTAGAGTTCAAATCTAGACAAATATACATAATCACATGAGCAGAATTTAAAATTGCTTCGTTTAATATTAATTTTAAACTGGCTTCCTGGAACCTTAACACACACCACGGTCATCAAATAGAGTTTATTGAGATTTTCAACTGGTGCAATAGAATTCACGATACTGCAGTTACAAAATTTTGATTTTCCATAATATTTTCTTACTCTCTTGCTTATCCTAATATAATGGGAAAACTATCTCAGTAGCAGCATACTACCAGGCACTATAGTTAGGACTGTCTTTTCATTATTCTGCTTTATATTGTGTTTTTTTCACTTTCTTTTTTGTTATTGCTTCTCTTACATTTTTGTTTTTTGCTTGTTGCGATGCTTGCATTGCGGCACTTCATTTCTCCCATGTCTTTAACAATAGTGTTGACAGAAGACGACTTAAGAAATGCAAACGCAAACGATTGTATTCCGGCAAGGATGACTTGCTAATATGCAATGCTTTAGTTGTTGCAAGCCTAAATCAGTTTTACATATCATACAAATTGGGTCTATGCACTGTAGTTGTCAAGTTTGCTTTAAATTTTTCAAAGCAATTTTGGCAACCGCATTCAATTAGAACTCTACCTAAATAGACCATCAAGTCAACAGTACCCATTCCTTCAATGAATCTATGATTGTGCATCATCAAGAACATAAATTTATTATAACGCTAGTGACCAAATATAAATATATACTAGTTAATTCGAATACTACACAGACACATTTCATTAAAAAAAACTGCAATTACGTTCAACTACTACTTGATTTAAGAACATTGGTGCATTACTAAAAAGTATAGATATTGATAATTACATATGAATAAAATACATAGGTGTAGAATGAGGGAGAAGAGTGAAATGAACATCGCAATAAACGGAATAAGTCCCAAGATGAATATTTAAAAGCACTCCTATTCTAAACTGGTTGATCCACAGATTATTCATCTTTTCATATTTTTCAAATTTCTTGCCCAATTGATAGAAAACTTAACTTGATCGTGCAGTTGCTGAGAAATTTTCTCACCCAGCATTTTTGCCCCTAGTAATCTTTACGACAAAAAATTGAATTTAACTTGAATATAAACATGTACAAGAAATCTATGTAATTCTAATACTATTTATAATTCTATAATTTAATACCATTGTCTTCAATAAACATTATTTTTTGTCTATAAATAATCCTTCAATTTATAATAATTCAAATCAGATCATGACCTCAAAATAAAATCAGGGAATATGTTACTTTTCATATTATTGAGGAAATTATTCAATTGTAGCCCAGCTTGACTTATTTATCAAAAACATCACTTTTCATCAAAACATTGCAAGTGAATGAAACGAAAATTTTATTCCAATTTGATAAGTATTGGGCTTTTCGATAAAACTAGAAAAATATCCTATTTATACTGTACACAAAAATTTCTTTTAAAAGATCATGTAGCTTTTTTTACTGTTTGAGCAGTGACTGCTAAGTAACGTAGGGTTAGGAATTTGGGATAAAATTAAGAAAGTATCCTATTTTTAAGGTGCATGAAATTTCAAAAAGAAAGTACCTCTCTTTACGGCTTGAGCTGACAAGTAACGGTCGTGCTACGTATGCGAGTTCCAGCCTAGAATAAGCTTTTTTATGCAATGAAAAGCAAATTAATGCCTTTTCACAGGCTAATTTTTGCCTTTTTTTCCATTCATTGTACCCTACATCTTTGTGAATTTGAACAGCCTAAACCATAAATCATATAATTCATAGGATAATAAAAAAGTACAGCATTTGTAAAAAGAACAAATTCCAAATTATCCAACGCCAGTAAAAACTAATAGATTTAATGGTCATCAGTGCTACCTGCGGTAGAATTAAGGAGCACACATTGCAAATTTCACATTATACCAAATGATTTCCAAGCAGACAAATCTGCTTGACTACATAGTCACAGAATAAATATAACACTGAGTTCTTAAAAAACTTGAACTATGCTACTAAGACTTAACTTCTTAAAGAAAAGGAGAACTATTGATTGACATAAATGCAATATTTGATGATACCACTGAAGTATTGTGGAAAATGAAGCAGTCTAAAAAGCAAATTTTATCCAAAAATCTCTAATTATTGCGTAATTAATATTCAGTAAAGAAGCTCAAGCCTTGAACAGATTGATACTCTGCGAAAGAATTCATAAACTCTGACCTTCCAAGGGATAATAAGAATTTTTCTGAAAAATTTGAAATTCAATTTAAGATAAATATAAAATCAACAGTCTAATCGTTGCAGTGAAGCAAGAAAGTGGTTGCATTTGAAGTTTTTAATCTTATGACATTTATTAAAATATCACTGGCCATTTCTAGTTTAGTTATATGCTTCTACTGATGCAGACTAGTGCATTTTGATACAATTAGTTGAAACGCACCTCTCCGATTGGTCCGAGTAACAAAATTTTAGCAAAGTAACCTTCTGATGTATCGTCCCAACAACGAAGTTCGACATCATCAGATAATACTCTATCAACTAGATTTCCATAAATTTCAAATAGCAATTTGCAATCCTGTATACAATTTAAACAAAAATAATAATGGTATCATAATTTGAAAATGACAATTTTTTCATATAAGAAAATGTAAATTGGACAATAAAGTATTCCAAATTTTTCATTCAGTTTAAGCATTTTTCTAGTTGAATCTATAGTTAATACGTAGAAGAGCTAGATACATCATGTTTGCATAAGAATTCCAAAGGGCAAATGCATGCTTTGGTGAATGTTAAGCTCATAATGAGTTGATACCATTTATGTTGAAATGTCAATTTCATAATAATTTCCAAAGGTAAAAAAGTAAAGAAATAGTTTACTGACAAGTTTGCACTCTTGCCGAGGATCTCATATGATATAAAGCAATCGCTTAATTCACCATGAAAAATGATGATGCCATTCATTATAAATATATTAGTACAATGTGCTTTTAACAGCAAGAGAATATTTGTTTATATTTGACTTTCGACTTCCAGTTTTATCATTGAAGGAATGGACGAAAGTCCATTACTTGATTGGACGAATACAAAATATTATCTGAAATTTCATTCACACTTTATGGATAATGTAAAGAGATTATATCAAAGCCATCAAATACTTGTGCATTGGGTCAACATTACATACAGTAAAATCCGGTTGTAATAAACTGGATTTTAACGAGTTTGCACATAAAAAGCACTAGCGGAAAGTCATAATTTGCCAAGTCAATATCGGATTTTTGGATAAAACAAACTGATTTAGTGGTCTCGGTAGATTCATTATCTGCAAGGTTTACTGTAGTTCATAGTGGACAGCTAAGATGCCGGCAGTTCAGATACTTATTGGTCAATATCTGAGTTAAGGCAGTGCGAACCATGAGACAAAATGAGTGTCTCGGAGCTACATACCCATAAGATCTGAAATATTTTGCACTAACGATAGTATATAATGGAAATTTTATAGGCAAATATCAAAATAAAAGTATGCTTCTCTTAAGAGGAAAAAATAACTTACCAAATTTACAAAGGAAAATTCCAACATGCTTTCCATAAAATTTTGTCATGATATTATTTCTTTATTGCTAACTTGATTCATGAAATGACTGAGAAAAACTGCGTGAAAAGATGAATTTGATCGTGTCAGTACAAGTAAAGTTACAGCTCAGTATCCGAGCTCTTTTGGATGGTTAGCATCAGCCGAGTAACTTTAAAAATCTTTTGATTGGTTAAGATGTGGTTAGACTCTTGGCATGTACCGTCAAGATGAATACTATTGGTTTATAGTAAAAAGCTGTATCTCAACTTGTACTCATCCAATCAAATTAATTTTTTGGGTATCAAGCATATATGCAACTTTGCTAGTGGTTGAGCCAAAGTCGGTAGTAGATCAAAACATCCATCTTCATAGGTATTCGAACGTAGAAAATGGCTTCATGTTGCATGAAGTGATTGTAAATTTAAAATTGTACAGACTATAAATCTGATGATAATGAACAAACAGAAAGTAAAACACACTGTATACAATATTATATGATAAAAGTGCTCGGAATAGCTAAATGTCTTAATAAAAACTGCAGATGTGGAGAAAATGCTGCATAACTGCTGCAGTGGCACTACTTATTTGAAGCATAATAATCAAAATTGAAAATGTAATTCTAATATTGTATGCAATCATTCGTTCCATCAGTGCGCTCCAATATAAAAAACCAACTTGAATCATTTGAGTGAATCAATTTTTAATTTCATTTTCAAATTTATGCATATTTTTACAATTTTCACTTAAATCATGCTGCTTAAAACAACCAAGTAATCACTGTTACTTTATTTCAAGAATAAGTTTCGATCTTATGAACTGCTTACTCAAGATACAGTTTAAAAACCTCGAAAGAAAAAGCTAGCAGATTGAAGTTTGCAATACATTAGGCCGATGTCACACTCAATATTCTGACGGTGGATCATTCCTATGGTTGTCGAAAATGTTAGTGTTGCGACTATTCCAAGTTTTGATGAATAGTAACTATTGTTGTTACCTTTGATTTTCTTATATCCCATGTGAAAGTTATTTTTTGATCCTCATCTAAGTCTTTATGACCAAACCATGCATTGAGGACACCTCTAGGCGAGCTAATGACTTGATTATGCGGGTCTGCCAAGCTGCATAAAAGTGGGTCATATCTGTACAAAACAAAAACTAATATGAAATTTTATTTTTTAAGCGAGAAACATTTATTTAGAAAGACAGCACCGTATGTAAAGTTAATTAAGATATTTGTCTCAAATTGTAACATCAGCAAAAAATTATTCTTTTAGACATTTCAACATAATATATTATAACTGTCTATCTACATTAGACATCTAACTGAGGAATTAATTGAAACTGTATGCAGTAAAATAGCAAATAGGGCATTCAACCGAGCACAACTTGAATATCACTGTCTTGAAACTGTCAAAATACACTTTTTTGCTGTACCGTATATGACAGTTGCAAAGTTACCATACTGAATGAAGGTGATTTAGATAAGTATTCAGTCAAAGGAGGATTACGAAATTTTGAAATCTATATAAATAAATTATTACCAAAAAAGTTAAGACTTGAAATACAGTAACAAGTCATACAATAATGTTTTCATATCAAAAGGCAGTACTAGCCGAAAACGAGTTTTTTCCCAAACTTTATTCATACATATTTCATCAAGAAGTCCATTTTATGATAAAATCATGGAATTATGTTGCATGCTGCTATCTCCGTTAGAGATGGAACATTTTTTGTGGAGGAAGAATTAGGAATAGTTTTTGCCTAAAATAAAATAATTTCAAAAAAAATTCTGCATATAGAGCTAGTTGTACCTCTAATAATGCCTGCTACTAGTACTTATATTTATTATCTATTAGACTAGTAAGTGCATGGCAATGAATTCGTACAAAAAAGAATTATGAAATTTCATTAATCACATTTGAAAAGTACTTATTTATCATGATGAGGTGAATTGAGATATGTTAGAATTATATAATGATTCATTTATCATTAAACTTCAAAAATTTCCTAAGCAATATAGGCAAGTAAAATTGTAAAAATAGTATAATTTTTCTCAAAATTTACTTTTGATTCATTTTTTATTCTGCCATCAACTCACAGAGTAAACATGTCTGCATCGAAGTCCTCGTTAAACCAGCCATAAATCATATCTTTTCGCCACTGCAAAAAGAGATGCAAATTGTTTTTATTCTTAAGCAAGATAAAAGTACTGTTCTTTGCAGTCATTGCCCTCCTACTACGGCGATAATGTACGTTTCACTTTTTTCAGTGATTCAGTAAGCCGAATATCTGCAGAAGAGCAATGAATGATAAAAATATGCACGAAGAATATCTATTTTCGATTCTTCACGAATCTATAGAAAAAATTTCATCTCATATAAAACTTGAATAAAAAATTCCATTGTCACGTTACTTACTTACGTTCATCAATAAGATTGAGCTAGGATCGAACTTTCCGCCAGATAGATACAGAATGCATGAACTTATTTAAAAGATTATCTGAATTTATCTGCATTATTTCTAGTATACGTTGTTACGGCAATTTCTCATTTGTCTCAATACCTTGTCTAATTGCTTCCGTTCTCTAAGCATGTTTGGATCTCTCGACCATTTCAATCTCCCATGGGATTGCTTTCGTTTGGTGCCACAAAGGACACCAGATCTCAAATTTTGATTCAAGTTGACATCACGGGGAAAACTTGAAAAACTTAGTTCGATGTAGAATGCTAACACATTAGCGATTATCCGCCTGATTGACATTTTTTCAGTTGCTAATTGAAACGCCTTTAAATAACTGAAGCCTAAATTAGTAGTGCATCACGTACGATATGATGGTAAGCTGTAAGAACAAATGCTTCAACGTAAAGTTTTTTTTCTTGCATGTTTCTAAGAAAATTGTAAATTTTAAAATGGTGACTTCCCATCGATTTTTAGATGGTCAAACATTGAACTCAAGCTCAGCCTAAATATCAGAGCAAGCCATTCCATATTGATATTCTTGATAGGTGGGCGTTCTGATAGCTAAATAATGGGGTTTGATATTGACAGATTGAAGCAATCAGCAATCGCGGGATCATTGGAAGGTTGAATTTGATTGAAATGAATTTTGGCATATTGCACCTTAGTTTCATTGTGTTTAATCCTGGATTTTCTCCTCTAGCATCAATCCTAATGGAAACTGAAGATTTAGATGAGCAACCTGCAAGTCTTTGGTTAAACGAGCTGTTGGCTGCCATAAACAACTCCGATGTAGATCGAGAAGTATTAATTACTACAATCGGAATTTTTCTGAAGTCCTCATCCCATCGAACCGCAATCAATGAATCGATTGAAAGAATATCAATCAGCTTGCGAAATTTTATCCTAGATCCTGTCGAATTTTGGAAATGTACGGCGCTGAAAACATGCACGATACAGGTATAACAGCAATTTCTAAGTTGCAGATATTCAAGACAAAATTCAATATCAAAAACAAATACATTTTAAAATTGAGCAATGACTAAAACAAGCTAAGTGCAGTGCCTTGCGATATTCGTTACCGAGCAACTATTCTTGGAAATGCAATATTCCATCTGTGCCACGAATAGATATATGCGTACCTCTATTACACAATATTTGGCTATATCACTGAAGTATTCAAATTGTAAAAATCCCAGATTTTGCCAATAGTTTTAGATTAAATACCGTACATAATTAAACATATTTTTATAAAATCTAAGGTTATAACTATTGCTGTAGGCCGTAACCCGCATGCTCTACTATAAAGAATGGGGAGATGATATGCCATTCGATCTTATTGATGATGTCTCTGAAGCCATTTTTCAATGGTTACTAGCTTTATCCAATGGTGAGGGAGAGCTTCACGGGTTTTCATCAGTACTTGCACACTCGTGCTTAGATTTTTTAGGTGTTTTGTTTCATGTCGATTGGGAAAGATTTACAGCAGCTTGCTCTAGTGCAAGCTTTAATTTGGTAAGTACTTAACTACTCTTCCCCAAATATTGTGTATAGTTTGTAAACTGATACCAACGGTGACACAAAAACTACTAGTTAATCATTTACATCGAATTAGAGGTATCAATGTGTGTCAGTAAAGGAAGGTCAGTGGAGAGGTTAAGCTATCGAATAATAGAAAATATCATTTAGTGGACCATCAAATTATGAAATTTTTAAAGTTGATTCACTGAGTAATCTTGGATATAATGAACTTTTCAGAACCACAGAATTAATTAGTTATATCTATAATTCGTGATTTTATGAAAATCTGAAGCTGAATGAGAAGTAATTGGACTCTATTTGTCTAATTATTGCAAAAATTCCTTAAAGCTTTTTATCCCAAGTAGCACCACTCTATTTTGAATTGCCTTTAGATTAAATTGTGAGAGTACTGTTCGAATGTAATGCAATGTTTTCGATTTTTTACTATATTACATTTCGATAGGTTGTATTGTTTAAATGAATTAAAATCCACCTGGGGGTGTTATTCGAGTACATCCTCTACTAGAACTATTTGAATACAACACTCTGGGGGCTATAATCGGTAAAACTTGGTAGCTCCTTATAAATCAAACAGTGTGAAAACACTTTGGGCTAGTACTTTGCAACTTTTTGCATGAACTTTTCGTGTGAGGGGTAAACTTTAATAAGTGAAGAGTACTATTTAACTGATCATGGATATGATTTTACTAGTTTTGGTACATTTAATAATGTTTGATGTTCATAATGTCTTCAACTGCTGTTTGAAATGTAAATGAATTATGAAAATGCACTGCTATTAATTAAAGGCAGGTACTTTTTTGCTTGTAAGTTTGCCCTTTCATTATAATTTTTGCTTATTTTTGCTGAAAAATTTATTCTAGGTTTGAAACATACGGAAGAAGACTTGCAATAAAACTCACATATTGATTTTTCAAATCTCGAAATATTTTAGATTCAAAATAAAAGTCACTGGTTTAACTTCATTTACCCTCTATAGGTCAAGACTATACTAAAAGGGCCAACCAAATTACCAGCAATTGAGGATTTTGATGTTATGCTTGAAATGCTTGGAACAGTGGCAATTCCTTATTCAACAGGAATGTCCAGAAGGAAAAAACTATCCGATTTACATTTGCCTGATCATATGGAGGAAAATGCAGGTGCTGATATTTTTTCAAAAGTATTTCTTAATGTACTCACCAGACAAAATAATGCTTGATTTATAACTTTAATGTTCAAATTTTGGTTTTAGTATACACTAAGTAAACTTCAATGGATACAGCTATCTCTCAGGACCCCCGAATTATTTAATTCATATTTGATAATCCTAAGCTCAGCTTGGCACAATATGGGTTTCATTTATAACTAATGAAAATATGAGAAAAGTTAATTTGTTATGTATGATGAACTTTTTAGTTTTTTGTAGCTCAAAATTATCGTATAGTATTTTTGTCGATATTATCAAAAAAATTGCAGTACTTGAATTTAAACTGCTGAACTTCTGCTTTATTCTTATTTGTATGGAGTAAACTTAGGACATAATGAATATATCGGGATCACAAAATCAATGTGTTTTATCCAAAATTCTCCAAGTCAATTTATCATCGCTAAGATCCGTCATATTGAGTATTTCATTATTTCATCCAAGTGGAAATTAGTTATAAGTGAACATTGTTAAAGGTAATTCATTACATCTGATTTTTTCTGAAACACAAAATTATTGCATGCAAATTTTTTTCCTAGATATATCGGTGACACTCCAGACAATATGTCTAGCGACCGAGCTTCCAGAGGGGTCAGCCTTAGCAGTCACTCGAATTTGCCTAAATGCTGCCTTAAATGCCCCCTTAAAATCTGGTCTACACTCCTCTAATATAGTGTCTCGTACAAAAAGAACAGCTAGGTTACTACCTATAGTAGCAAATTTAGTGGCATTTTCTGCCGAAAACACTAACTTAGTGGTACATACGTCTGTGCTCGAGTGCTCAGTGTCGGCATTAATTTCGGAAGTTGAGATTTGTCTAAGGGACCATGTTGATGGGAAAAGCTATAATTATAGAGAAAAAATGACTTCTATTGATGCAGAGCGCACAAAAGATGCATTATTGGTATTGGCTGATTGTATAGAGGTATTATTTTAATTTTAGAAATTATATTAATACATATATATATATGCATTGGGTATGCTTTTATACGATAACAGGTAACTAATAAAATGTGTAAAATTAACATTTAATGGAGAGTATGATTTTAGGGACAATAATAATGTTGCTAATGCAAGAAGATATGAATGAACATTTTCAATATTTCAAATTAAAAGGAATATTGAAAAGTTACATTATTCATAAATCAATTAACTTTCGAGTAAATGTGCAGAATATGCCACTGAAAAGAAGGATTTTAAATGCAATAAATTTATTGCTGTAAACGGGTAGAAAATTCATTGATAACTTTTTTGCTCATAATGAGTTCATTTTTGCCGAATGGTAAAGTTTCGAAAAATTTTGAAATGTTTACAATAATTTAGTGGCATATTCTGCACTTTCATCTCTTTTGTTTATGTGTGTTGTTGTACATAGATGAATTGAGAAGGCAGCAAATAGTACTATTATTCATAATGACTATGTATGAATACAATGCAACTGATGTTCTTAGCTTAAAGAACTTGTATTTGTGGCTCTGAGTACATTTAAAAATATAGACATATAGCTACATACATTGTACTTCGAATATAACGAAATTGCAATTCCCGAATTTTAACTAATAACGAATATCTCTTGATGAATTTTTACTAATAAAAATTAAACAAAAAGATTTATATTGTGCTCAAGTTTGCTTCCGATTTTCAAATATAATGAATCATTCGAGTGGTCATGATAGATTCGACATATCCAAAGTTTACTGTAGACTGAAGTCATCTTGGCAAGTCGAATAGAACTCTGTATATTTATTGTGAAGTTTTTTATTCGTCCTTACAACTTGTGCATACAGTATAACTGAGCCTTATGAAGTGCCAATATATTCGTATCTCATGTGTCCTTTTACATATTGAAGTAATTATAGGACAGTTTATAAAAACAGAGTATTTTTTTACCTTTTTATGCTATACATAATATATACGTAAATACTTTTGTTTTTATTATTTGACTTACTTTTCATTTTACTGATTTCTTTGCTATATATTAAAATTTAGCTTTTTTGATATACAAGTAGTTTTCTCGAGAGCAAGCATTGGACCCTCTTTCGAAAGTGCTTATTACCCAGATTGAGAGCATTCCTGGGAAGCTTAAAATTCTGCTTAAAAATATACTGCGTTCGAAACAGAGAATGACAAATCAGGTGTGCAAAAACATGGATATTATTAAACATTCTTTCCATTAGACAGGAAAAAAGAATTTTATTTTAGAATAATTTTTTGTTGTATTTATAACCATTTGAGAAATATAGAAATAAAATTGGAGAAAAATAATTTGTTAATGCAACAAAGCAGTAGTGATCATGAACATAAAAATTCGCATTTAAAGTAGTGAGTGATCAAATTCAGATTGATTCGTTCTTAGTTTTCACAGTTTATTTTACTATTCAGTTTTTCGTAAATTCATGATTTACAGTAGTGAGTCTAAAAATTCAACTACATCCTTTCTTATCAGATTGCAGTTCAGTTTACAGTTCGGTTTTTAAAGTACAGAACGCAGTTCAGCTTTCACAGTTCAATCTTCAATTCATTTATGATTGTGTATTTAAAGAGTAGTCTGCAAATGTCCAAGAGCTTAAGAATTTTCCAAATTCTCTCTTCTTTCGTGTTTCTCAAATGCATTCTTAAGAGATGAGATAATGTTTATATGCTCTTATTATGAATAAAGGCTGTGCCGATATGCTGAAATTATATTTTACTTGAAAGCAGTTTAATGGTTATATTATTGTGCAAGTTCTGTAGCAGGTATGATTTATTCAATTTTGATATAACATACTGATTCAGATCTTTTCTGTAGAAAAATTTACTCTCTTGAAATGTTTTACCAGTGTTCCGATTGAAAAACTTGAAATGCAGAAAGAGAATAGATAAAAAGAGTGATATTGAATTTGAAGTACATCATTATATTTCAACGTGAAAATTGTTCTAGAAATACATTCTGCAAAGAAGTTTACCAAAATGGCTAGTATCATGGATTTTTTTCTAGTCCTGTTGGCTTCGATATAATCGAATTCAACTAAAATTTAACATAAATAGTGCCTTATCAATTTATGCCAGAATGTAGTTAGAAATATTTTTAGGCATATCTACTTTTTAAAAACATATAATTTTTAGTGAAGTTTCACTAAAAAATTGATTTGAGTTTTATATACATATTAGCATGTATGCCCTCTCATAAGTATACATTAGTAACAAGAAGGATTATATTTTTGTAAACTATTAGTCGTTCTTCTTATGAAAAATCTTTCTCCTCATATATCTCTACAACTTTTCTAGTGTTCTGCAACTGCTCTATAACTGTTCTAGAATGATATTCATGTTGGAATTGAAAAGAAATTTTTCCAGGAATGCAGGAATCCGTTACATTTCCTCGTGAAGTATAAGCACCAAATCATTTATTTCTTCAAATGAATATTGAACTTTTCTTATTTTATTGCTGGTTTGTCTAATCTATCAAAGCTATAGCTCCTTTACTCAAACTGTAGCACTGTCTTTTAGCTTCTGTGCAATTTCATTTGCCTATTTTGGTGGTATTTTTAATTTGTCGCTGAATATAACTGCTGAATTGTTAATTTTTAACACTTTAAAAATCATTAAAGTTTTTATATGATGAAAATCAATGATAGAAAGCTTACAGAGACTAGAGAGAAAAAGAGTAATATTAATTGTTTCAACTTCGACATGCAATTGTTCCAGAAAAATATTTTTAGAACAATTTCAATGGCTCTAATTCGTCGAGGGCTATTAAGCAATGCATGAGAAGTCAACTAGCCAGTATATCGATTTTAACTAGTATGTAGTCACATAACGAAAAACTTACGCTATCTTTAACAAATAGAATTAATTCTAATTTTTTATAGAAAATTCGATCAGCCAAAGCTGTATGCGCTGAAGCTCGAAATGCAGCGATTTTATGCTGTCGACAATTGATATCTAAATGTGGGACTCAAATAGGTCCTGAATACATTTTGAAGTCTACTATCCCTACCTTGGGATCTCTTTTAATACTCGGAGACTTGGTAAAATCTGTTATGAATGGACGGGCAGACACAAAAACTTTGAATTCTTCTATAGAGGGATCAGCTAATCACCTTAAGAAGGTGTAAAGATCAATGCTTGTTATTATTTATAAATAAAATATTTTTAAGATATCACTAGCCCTGCCTAGTTGTATTTGCTTACATTGTTGCCGAGTAGTATACTATCAAGTATACTAGCAATCATAGAAATATTCAGTTACAGAATAATTTTCTCGAGTATTTTTATTTTGAAACTTAATTTCTGCCTCTGCCTTTATGTTTTCCATCAATAAGCTATCTTGACAGTAATATCCGCATGTACCATATATCTTAATAATTTTCTGAAAATTATGCTGCTGTCATTTATTTATATTAATCTGCTATAGCTATTGATTTATAGGAAATATTACATAATAGTAATAGAGGAAGATTTGGTTGACAATCAACTAGTATTTTAACCATAAAATTAAAATGCAGGTTTTATAGTGGCAAGACATCAAATTCAAATGGTCCATTTCTTATCAGCTTACAGTTTTGTTTGAAGTTTGGCTTCTGCACATTCATAATTCATATTTATACTAACGTGGATAGTATAAATTCAATAGTATTTCTTGACTTTTTCCTATGTAATTGTAAGTAAATTTTTGTTTTTTGCATTTTTCAATGTATTGAATTTTGAAAGATTGTCAAATAAAAATATCCTCAAAAATGGTCATTTTTCATTAGTCGCTTCTGTATACAGTAAACTTCAAAATAAAAAACCTCTACATACTACCAAATAAGTTTATTGTATCCGAATATCTGAAGCTAAGCTTGCCACAATATTAATTTTTAAATAACTAGCTATGAGTTGAAAGTTTGTTTAATGCTAATTTGTTTTATCTAGTTAACTTTATGCATATGAAATATAGGCTTTAGAGAATATTGGGCGATACAGTATAAATGCAGCAGGAGATATACTTGAAGCAACTCGATTAGTAGCGGCAGCAGCAGGCTCAAAGTTGATTCCTCATGCTCATATTATAGGTACAGTACAGCCTTTCTATATTCATCCTTGTTAATTTTAGCTATCTTTCTTGACATGCCTTTGATATGCATGAAGTTTTTTTAAAGAATCATTGCAGTTTTAAATGAATTTGAAATGCAGGAGGACCCTTAGCTGATGTGGCTGAGCTTTTTCAAAATGATTTTGGCTTTCTTCAGGACTGTTTTCGAGCCACTGTAAGACACTACTAAAAATATTGTTGAATTCTACGTTTTAAGACAAAAATTTATGTTGAAACTCATTCTTGTAAAATAATTTTTCAATAGTTTATAGTATACATATTATGCTCTTACGTTTGCTTGATCATAGAGAGAAGGAAAGTAAAAATGTGCACATGTTTTACCTTATATTTATCGAATAAATAGTCAGCACACATAAGCTTGCGATACATCTATGCTAATATTTACTGAGGAAATATGCATATTTCTATTCTTGCTATAATATTATTTTCTAGACAGAAATTGTGTCAGCATTGATGTGCGTTCAATCCAAGGAACTTTTTCATGGAATTGGTGATACAAGTTGGATGGTGAAAATAGCCGGTATTCTATGTGAGTCTATTGAGTGGGAATGGAAGGGAGAAATAGGGTTTGACAGTATACATGGAGAAGAAGACATACTGGTAAATTCATACATCCATCCATTCATCCATATATACAAATACATGCTGCTGCTTATTTTACGTACGTACGCATATATACTGGTATTTTCACCAGTACTAAAATGATTAAAAGTATTATTTTTATTTTGAATTTCACTAAGGTTTCAGTCACGTACGAAGCAGAATGTGCGTTAGAGGTTTTGTTGCATTTCAATTCCCATGTTCCGTGGGTAGGACTTGATAACAATCCTAATTCTCCTATTTCTGATATTGCGCAAAAATTGGTCAATTTAGGGCTTTTATTTCCTGAGAGAGCTGGGCCGGGTGTTGTATTCGAAGATGATTTGTCAATTTTATGTAAAGGAGCAGAGCTCATTTTGGCCATTACAATGGGTAATGTATTTGATTTTTACTGTAAAACGTGCTCTCCATAAATATTTTGGAAAAGGATAAAAACATTTACTCTACGATTCATTGGAAGTAATTTTATTGTTCAAATATACTTATATTATAAATGTAGTTCAATGCTGAAGATCTGCAGAAAAGCCCTTTTTTATTCAAAGCAATAAATATATTGTGCATATCGGACTGCTTAAAAGTCACAATTACTACTCAGAGCATTCTTCATTTTAGAACTAAAAATTCCTCTTAGAGGCATTTTTCAACTTAGTTCACACTGCCACATAAAAGTGATTTTTATTTTTCAATTTTTCTATATTGCAAGGTCACAGCTCATTTATGACAAAATGCTTTTTTGAAAGAAAAATGACAAGGTTTTTACAATTTTTTTCCATTTCTAACACTCAGCAACTATTTTTTTATCGCTTTTCAGTTCCAAGAATGAGGTCATTATTATCATCAACGATAAATTTTTTGCAATCACGTATTTACGACAATTCTCTGAATAGTGACCTGAATATCAGCAATACAAGTAAAAACGGTTTCATTGATGGTGGGTCAATTGAAAATCAAGTTATCTTTTCAGAGGCATGCAAAAAAGCGTTGAGTACTATGAATATGGCTCCAAGCTCTGATTTGGCATTACATAATTAAATATTTTTCTTGCTCTTTTTTCAGCTAGTTAAGCGAATGTTATTGAGCTCTTGCATTTATCAATATACTTGCAAAATCAAGCACAACTTGGCGTTGTAATTTTTCCTAGCAATTCGTCTAGTCAGCATTTGCCTCTATGTATTCAGTACTGATTTGAAGTCACTAGATGTTTTGAGAATATGTACCATTATCTTATATGTACAATTGTTAATTTATTTCAATCTTAGCATATATGATCATGCGTATAATATTCAAGTTATATTATTGCCCATATTAAAGAAGTACCAACCAATATTTGCTTTAACTAGGTAAGTTTAGCTCACTTGAGAATGATATGTACATAACATGGCATTAAGACTTTTCTATGTATACTTTCATGGTTTTGCACGATTTTCAATCAAACTTACATCTCTCTTGGAACTTGCTAAAAATTTAATTAATGTAGGCTGTGCCACTCAGATGAGTTATAACATAAATGGTAGAGAGCACTTTGCGAGATTTACTATTTATGGATATAATTAAATTTACCAGCTATAAGGGAATACTGACTTATTACAATCTTTAAAAAAGTGTAAAAACACAAAAAATACTGGCTAAATGTGTAAATGTTTCTTGTCAATTTCATTTCTTTACAATAATCTAAGCAAAAGGAATAAACATTCTGTATTGTTTTACGGACAACAACAGGAAATTATTTACTTAACCATTGCATGGCTGACCCCGGTAAAAACTTGCCAGGAGGCAAGTTCAATAAATGCAGTGGGACATTAATGTGCACATTGTGGAAAAAAGATTAACTTCAATGAATAGAAAAGATTGTTTGAGTTCTCACTTATTCAGTCCAGATGAAATCAACATCAGATAATGGTGCTTTCTACTATAATAATTAAATTTGAATTAAAAGTATATTCTTGCAACCCTGGTCACAATAACAACAGCAAAAGCTTAAGTATAGGTAAATTGATTTTGAACAATTTTAGTGGATTGGTTTCAGTAGCGCTATGCAGAATAACTTTGGTTAAAACAATATGACTAAGAAAAAAGCATGTGTAGTTATCAGTATTGATGTATCAAACAGTAAAAAAATCATTTCGACAAGACCAATTTAGTCTTCAAACTTGAAACTATTAGACTCCATGGAAATTATACCACCTCTATAATTTCCTCTTTTTTTCTTTGTCTTTTCATGCCGAAAGTCTTTACCTTTAACAGTACTTAAAACCTGGTTCGCTTTAAAACCGTAACCATCTTGTCCAAAAGTTGCTTCATAATTATTCTGTTTTGTACCATCGTCAAGAGAATTAGTCCAATCTTCACTTTTTACTCGACGAAAAGAATTCCCAGCACTGTTAGTCTGGGACTTCTTTACCTTTAAAAATCACAAGTGAAGTAAAAAATAAATGATGCATACTTATAAACATACAAAATAAAAATTTAATATAAGAAAAAATAAAGCAAAGCTTAGACATGCTTTGCATAAAATTGGATAAAATTATAGACAATAATACTTAAAAGTATTATTTTTTGTATGCATGTGAGTCAGATGAACAGACCCTCAAAATGAAAATGAAAGATCGTCAAAAATTTATTAATTACTGGATTTTCCAGGCAATTTGATAATCAAACTCCTATTAAACATACTTTTTAGCGCTTGAAATGTATGCAAATGGACTATTTTGCTAAAAAATACCTTTGATATGGTAGAAAAATCAGTACTAGGTGTCCAAGCTGCTGCAGCTTCAGCCGCTTTTTTCCTCCTTTCTTTTTCAGCATTTTGTTTTAGTAACTCTCCTTTTTTAGTATCATTGCCATCACTAGAATCGGAATCTGACTCTCCGGAAGAACTGGTTGAAGAAGTATCTTCGGAACTTGAAGCGCTACTTGAACTAGAACTCTTTGATTCGCTCGATTCACTTAAATTGGAGTCATCAGAACTGCTTGGAGATGTACTATTTGCTTTAATTTGCGCGCTCTTTTTATTTGCGCTGACAGAACTAGACTCTGATTTGAGTTTTTCCAGCTTTAGAGCTTTACTAAATAAGACCTTCTGTATGCTATTTTTGCCAATGCCATTTTGATCATCATTTTTCTTAGTGCCACTGGTTTTGTCCTCACTTTCACTGCCGCTTGAATCTGATGTGCTAGATTCAGATTCAGAGCTAGAGCTTGAATTGGACGAAGAAGATTCACTTTTATTGGATTTTGCTTTGGATTGCACTATGCCTGAAGGTTTTAAATTTTTTGGGGTTCCGTTGATATCTTTGCCATTCAACACTAACTCATTTGATTTCCTATTACTGCCTTTTATTTGATTAGCTTTTTTATTACTCTCAGTGCTTTCTGTACTATCACTATCGCTACTGCTGGAATCCGATGAACTAGTTTTTGGTTTCTCAATGACCGCATTACTAGTTTTTTCAGCTTTACCATTTGGTGTTAACTTTGAAATACTGGCAGATTTTTTTTTGTCTTTACCATTTGATTTTGGCGTTTGATACACTGTCGCATCAGCCTCATTGTTGCTGTCACTACTGGAACTGGATTCGGAGGAAGTATCAGATTTCGTAATCTTAGGTCGCTTTTTAGATGTACTTTTACAGGGGGAAGAACTAGATTCCGATATTTTAGCATCTTTTCTATTTTTATTATTTGGCTTTGGCGTTTGTTTTGCCTTTACATCGTCAACAGTATCGCTGTCACTACTGGAACCAGATTTAGATGAACTGTGAGATTCTGAAATTTTAGGTCGTTTTTTCAATGGCTGATCAAGGAGGGAAGAACTAGACTCTAATTTGGCTTTTCCTTGCTTTGGGGCTTTATTATCTAAGACCTTCTGTATGCTAGTTTTGTCAATGCCGTTTCGATCATCATTTTTCTTAGTGCCACTAGTTTTGTCCTCACTTCCACTGCCGCTTGAATCTGATGTGCTAGATTCAGATTCAGAACTAGAGCTTGAATCGGACGAAGAAGATTCACTTTTATTGGATTTTGCTTTGGATTGCACTATGCCTGAAGGTTTCAATTTTTTTGGAGTTGCATTGATATCCTTACTATTCACCACTAATCCATTTGATTTTTTATGATTACCTGTTATTTGATTAGCTTTCTTATTTCTCTCAATGCTTTCTATACTAGTGTCACTATCAGTGCTACTGCTAGAATTCGACAGACTAGGTTTTGGCTTCGTATTTGAAATATTGCTAGCTTTTTTATCATTTACACTTGGCTTTGACTTTAAAATACTAGTAGCTTTTTCTCTGCCTTTACCATCTGATTTCGACACAGACGGTTTGGCCTTCACATCGTCCTCACTATCGCTGTCACTTGATTCCGAAGAATCATCAGATTTCGTAATTTTAGGCCGTTTCTTAGATAGCATCACACGGGAAGAAACGCTATTTGCATTCGAAGCAGCGACGAACTCTGAATAAATTTTAACAAGATTATGATCGCTCTGATCAAAATCAATTTGAACTGATCCTATATTGACTTCTTTCGCGAATGTTTTGGCCGTCTTTGCTAATCCGCATCCCTTTGAAAAATGAAAGAAAATCAGTCTATGTAATCAATAGATGCAATTTCACACTGTGAAGTAAGTCACTGTGTCATTACTTACCGAAAGAAATTTATGAATCAGTGGGTACAAAGAACTTGCTGGAATAACATTCATGATTTCTTTTGCTTCTGACTCACAGATTCCTTTCAGCAATGTCAGTCTAATAGCAAAGTTGCGGATATCAGTATGGTAAATTATTTAATTGAAAGATGTAAACGTTTATAAAGTTCGATGAATTTTATGGTGAAAAAATGTGACCACAAATTAAAAAAAAATATTCGTTATTCGGGCCCGAACAAACTGAACTGTTAAACGAAATTGCTTAAGTAATCAAGGCACAGTTCTACAGGGTTGGATAATCCGTGAGAGCGTTTTCACTGATTTTGATTTAATCAGCTCGACCCAGTCCGAGTTAAAAAAGAAGCTTCAACACAGATTGGTCTGATCAAACGAGATTAAAATCAGTGCAGCATAGTTATACAGTTAGAAAAATTTTTGTGGTGAACTGTCTAGTTTCTTCTAATTGATAGACAAAAAACATCGAACCCAACGAAATGATTTCATTTCTGATTATAACCCTAAAAAGATATGACATCAATAATGGCATATAACTTTAAAAATAAGTTGAATGAGTGCTATTCTTCACTAGTAGTGCTCATTTTTTCAAAAAAGAGAAGCCATGAAGAGAATTGAATTAATAGTTTTGTTGAGTGAATCGAAATTTTTCGGGTGAACCACTCACAACCAGCCATATTTCCATTTTTTATTCTACATTCATAGTCCATAAACAAGTTCATGTACAAAAATAATAACTGCATTACCCCTTCTGTTCCCCTCATTTGAAAAAAGACTTTGAAAGAATATTTTTTCAAATTACCCAAGGTTAGATTGGTGACTATAAGGAATCAACTAGTCAACTACTATAGTGGATCCTTAACAATAGATACAGAGAGAATGCCATGTACTATAAGTTAGTATTATTAGATTAGAAGCGTTGCGAAGAGTGAATCTTTGCAACCATAAGCAAATATAGTTATTATCCAATAATCGACTATAGTCGATTATAACCGCTAACAATTTAAGTCACGATATTATCGATTTCTGACAGTGATGCATTATATAAAATGACTTTATCGGAGTATTTGCACAAACATGCAATGCAGATACATACTCTGTCCTAATCACAATAAACATTATAGCATTGTATCATTATCATTAAACAGGAAAATAAATAATATTTTGTGGTAATAAATTCTTAACATTGGTAATTTACCTGCTAAAAAAACTAAGTGTTACCATCTTGTTCAGATTTAAATATATCGAAAATTTCACATTTGTATGTTTCTTCAAAATGTTGCTCCTTAATTTTACTTGATAAGAAAACTGCTTTTATCCTGCTACATCATAATAGTTTACATTATTGTAAATATTTAAAATTTAATGCATGCATGTACATTGATATTAACAACAATATTTATCACTCACCCTAGTTTTTTATAATTGTAAATCACTAAATAGCATTTTCATTGGTATGGACTTTAGTTGGAACTTCTCTCCCCCTAAATGATTGCAGTACCTCGTAGTTTTTACCAGGTTTGTATTCAATAAAATTTGTAACAATGTGACTAATATGCCACTAGCAATTAAGTTTTAGTGATATAAAGTACTGCAGAGGGTAAGGGGAAATTAATTGAAAAAATGATCTTCGGAAAGGTCTGATCATGCGATTCTTTAATAAATTCCAAGGCAACTAAGACTGCAGGCCACATTATTGAGGTCCAAAAAATGAAAGAGGTCTAGCCAAATCAGCATGAAAACTGGGCAACAATACCAGTCAGCATAACTTAAAACACTTTATCTGAACTTCAGATTTGGTCAGGATAGGTCATGTCAGAATGTCTAGCAAAAACACTGGATGGGATCAGATTAATAGTGTAAATGACAAATCAGGTATAGTTACGAAATGTAGCTTGTTTTAGATTTTTAAGTTCTTCAGCAGATTCACAAGTAAAAATTATTGATTATTTTTTAATGAAGTTGACTTTACTCATAACATTTCTTACCTGCTAAAATTTGTAATTACTGTTTCTGTCATGATCTATACAAAGTGTGAGAGATTTAACCTGTACATAATCCTACAATCAAATATTTGCTAGAAAAATTTAAAGCTAAATAAATCGCTCTTTAGTGGCGACGTCAACTCAATTTTTATGATTTTTTGTGGCAGTGCTAAAAATGAGAGCATAGCTAGTAAATATGATTTGATCTGAACTGTGATTCATAGTTATATAAATTTATTTGAACCGTGCATTGCCCAGCCCTACAATCACTTAAAGCCGTAAACAAAATGCAATTTTACGTCAAAAGCCTCCAAGTATCTCTAAACCTAATGCCCATCTCGTCAATACTAGAAGATCGTATCAGCGATATAATCAGCGACAGAGACTTGATCGTTAATATTTCTTGCCCTTATAATTAATATGTCAGTAGCAGGTGCCGACGGCACACTTATACTGAACGATCCGAACTTTTCTGCTTCCAATGATGCAGCAATCTCAGCTTATGTCAATCTGAACGACACAGTGGTAAAAATCCACCCCGTAGTTCTCTTCAGCATATTGGATCACTTCTTGCGGCGGCCCGAAGGTCAGATTCGCGTCATAGGTACTTTGCTTGGCAAGGTGCATGCCAATATAGTTGAGGTAACAAATAGCTTCGCTGTTCCTCATCAGGAAAAAAATGATGAAGTCGCCGTTGGAAAAGACTTTAATAAGCAAATGCTGGCACTTTCATCGTTGGTTAACAGCTCAGAGAGAATCGTCGGGTGGTACGCAACTACATACGAAGACGCCATGATTGTGGATAATTCTACTTTAATTCACGAATTTTTTACCATGGAATGTGATTCTCCAGTGCACATTGTTGTCGATACTTCCTTGAAGAGTTATACCGTGGAATGTAAAGCCTATATATCCACTCCTCTGGAGATCGGTGGTGAGGCATTAGCAAACGTGTTCAGACAAGTTCAAGTACAACTTGAATCATGGGAAGCTGAGCGTATATGCATTGATAGAATGGTCAAAGGACAGAACTCTAAGAATTTAAGTCTAGATGAGGTCGCGTCCATTGAAAGCAAGTCAGCATCACTTGAATCGTCCATGATACGATTGTTAGCTATGCTTCAAGATGCCTCTGAATTTGTGGACAAAGTAGTTTCAGGTGAAATCAGTCCAGACCCGCAATTAGGAAGGCTTATTGCGGACACACTAGCTGTCGTTCCACGCATGCGACCTGAACAGTTTGGCAAAATTTTTGATAGTAATTTGCAAGATCTTTTGATGGTCAGTTTTCTTAGTAGTTTGACTAAAACTCAGGTGGCAATTGCAGAAAAGCTCTCAATCTAAAAATGAGATATCCTAAAAAACCAATGTCATATCTTATCTCTTCCACATTTGGGAAATATAATGATACATTTTCAATGAAACTTTTATGCTAAGTTCAAATGTATATTGGTACAATGATGCCTTTAACTTGGAATGAATTCTGTTGAAATAATTTACAATAATTGAATTTTTTCATATCGATATGATCATCATATTGCTGCTAATTTTTTAGATTGATGTTAAGCTCTTGAGTCCATTGTAAAATTTTAACTGATGACCTAGATTTCAATAATAATTTTGAAGATGTTATATTTTCATTGTAACCATTATTCAAACTGTTTAACTGGATGCTTAGCAGTAAAATCAGCTACCTGAGTTGTTTTTTATCGGTAACGTAACTTTTTTTCTTGAGATAAATATGAAAATGATTTTGCGCATCCGTCGTGGCTACATATAATGATATAAATTAGATTCAGGACAACTGGGAATTTCTAGTTGCTGCAGCATTACATTTCTTGTATGAAACTAAATTTTCATTTGCTATTTGACTCGCATGTTAATATTCGCTTTAAATTGTTTATGAAAAAGCTGTAAGTTTTTAAAATTCTACTCTTCAGAGATTTTATGAATATATTTGTTATTTGATGTATAATATTTATACCTGCCTTTATGTACTTACATGATTAATGCTTTCTACAATTTTGCAGATAGTGTATTTTTTAATAATTTTTTAAAAAGAGTTTAAAATCTGATTTGTATAGGATAAAATAAGATTTTTTAACCCTCTAAATACTTAATTGCAATGATTTCTGAACTCTAACGCAGAAATACCTTCCAATTTGTACATTTCATCGTCAAGTGCTCAAATACTCAACTAAAGGTGGCCAGATATTAAGTGACAAAAAATTACAACTGAAAAAAGTTTACAAGACTACTTTTCACAAAATGGTAATTTTTTAATTTTAATTTCTTGATGGATGAAAAAAGGCACTTAACTGGTCATTTTTCAATGCTTTTTCCTTCCAAAATTTTTTAGTACTCAGTGTCTAATGTAATAAGAAGTCAGTTCATAAAAGATAAAATAACTCGCTCATCGTTTTGTCAAATGTCCAGCGTACAGAGATCCCCTAAAGATGCGATTTGTCTTAAGGTTTCACTAAAGACAATTTTTTTTATGATTTCAATCCAAGAAAAAATTCATGATATTTGAAGTTTAGATTTTGCTTGGTTCTTAGGAAGGAAGGAGATCCTTAATTCAGCTTACTTGATGCTTGTTGCGTTTTGTGGGTTATGGTGTAGAGTAGACATCTTAACACTGAAGCATTGGAATGGGTTTTTTGGTTGGGAGCAACACTCCTAATATCAAAACATAATTTTTATGAAGTTGTTCCATAAAAATCTAACTGCAAAGTTCTTACCATAATTCAATTAATACCAAAAATATATTGTGTACGTACAAACATCATCAAAGCCACATACATCATTCGCACAGTGTTTCAATGAAGTATCAATATGTTACTAAGTATTAGGAGCTATTGTGAGTCAGCAAAAAATTCACAATATTTTTAGGAATTTTAGTTGATATTTATACTTTCTTATAAACATCACATATGACACACTATATAGAGATGTCTAGTCTACTCCATCATATAGGACCCGTTTTAACTGAGGAAACGACAAAAATTCCAGCGCATTTTGGCAAGCTTTACACATTTGTTACTTTTTCTTGAACATATTTGGATTCTGATTGCAACACAGATTCGGATGCAGAATTTTCATCAAGTTGTCTCAACAGATTGCATACAATATTTGGACAAATGTTTCGTGAACAAATGGGGATCCAAGTTGATGTTATATTAGGTAGTGGGCAACAATCATCAGTAAAGGAAAGCTTTCCCTAAGAACAAAAAATGACATGGCATATGAATATTCTAGCTAATTGTTCTTACAAAGATTCAAGTTCATGGTGACAAAAGGCTTAAGCTGAGCAATTTAGGCAAAAATTAGGAGCATCAATTAAAAAAATTACTTATATTTAATCAAAAGGTCTTTGGAATCTATTTGTAAAATTGAGTATTTATATATTTGACGGTTCTCTTTATTTCATGAAAAGGCATAAACTACCTGCATTGATCGTAATTTGTCGGCGAGTTGGTTGTATTCTAATTTCACACGAAATCGGTGCAATGTGTGAGCTGCAATTTGACAAGAATGCCACGAGGTAGACAGCATACAAACATTTGGATATGCTTCAACAAGCGGAACGATTGAAATTAAGTTTTTTAGTGCGTCGTACTTGCGTCCTTCAATTAACTGAATATAACCAAGAACTCCTCGAAGAGAAACTGCCGCAACATTACAGTCCCACCCATTTTGCGATTTTGAAATCTCCATCATCTTGATTGCATCAACAAGTGCATGCTCAATATCAGCTCTGAGCTTAGTACTACAATTACTTGCACGCCATAGCCCATTCAAGGCAAAGCTTAATGCGTCTAGTACTTGTAATCGAGGATTCAATGAATTGGTGGAAACTGAACACCTGTTGAAAACTGGATCAGGATTCAACTTTATCTGCAGTTTTTGTTGAAACGTGAGGGGAGGTCCGCTATGTTTTTCGCAACATAGTATCATGGCCTTGATAAGATGATAAAAATGAATCAAATGTCACAACGCGCAATATCATATTTCAATATATTTCTAAACTTACTTTTATATAGTTGAGACTGCCCAAAAGATCAACTGGGATATTCTGGAGATCATGTGTCATTAACTCAGCGAATTTAGCATATCGCTTTCTCTTGTCAAAATCTCCAAGTTGGCCCCAGTAAATGCTTACCACAAGATGGGCACGTAAAGTTTCCATGCACGGTGCATCGAAACAATGTTTTAGAGATTCCTGGCAACTGAAAAAGTTTAACTGTTACAGCACTGCAACGTAGAAAAATTTTCTTTAATGTCTTACCGGCGGCTGTAAACCATAGCACCTCGCTCGCCTTCAATTATTGCTCCATTGGCTACACAAGCCCAAAGCAAAGCATTAAGTGCATGTGCTCGTTGTGACTCAAGATCTGATGCATTATTCGAAGGATGATAAATTTGAGCAGCTGCAGCTTCCAAATCTTTCCTAGTTACGACTTGGAGATGATTGTTAATGATTTTCATAAAAATATATACAAAGTGCTTTTCTTTTTTGTTCAACGCATTAGGTGAGGAACGTGCATGGCAACTTTGAGGCGGGATGTCCGATAAATAAGTTTGTCTGGCATTGACATGCGTATTTGAATCATCGGATTGTAGAAAATTCAATTGCTGAGGAGACGAGCTTTGATTATTTGGATCAGATGAGAGTCGGGATCGCTTCAAAGATCTATGTTCATCTAAAGCTGAATTTAGTACTGATCGAATTAATGAACCTGAAAAACAAGCGTGAACATCATCGCTCTGCTCATCAGTGACAGATACATTTTCACAGACTTCGCTCGATTGCTGAACACGATTCATTTACTGTAATGAGTAACGATGATAATCAAGATAAAGACAATGACTCTTAAACTTGTTTAGTTCATTAAATCAATGCAACAATGGGAACGGGATTTCATAAAAGCAACATACGTGCGAATTGATCATCACATTTTTCGAATTCAAGATCGAATGTAAGTTGCAACGTCATAGAGGTAAAAAAAATTCCTATGATAGCGAAATGAAATGTACCGAATTCTTTTAAGCAAATCAAAGTATCGCAATTATTGAAAGAGACGAAATAATATATTTCTTTTTTTCAAAAATTTCTGGATAAATTTCTGATAGCTCCTAAAAAAAGATTTTCGGATTTTTCAACAACACAGACGGAGAATTCGATTCTACTTAACAATATTGAGTTCCTCCATGGACTTACTAATGCTCATATTTGAAGTTTGTCATCAACCAATCATTTGAAAGAGTGGACTTTGGCTATAATGCGTTTCTCAATAGTTGCGCTACTGCATAAAGTCCTTCAGAGTAAGTTCTAGTTTAAACATTCGTGGCAACATAGCCAGTATACGTTGAGTTGGGCACAAAAAATACTAGAGTTCTAGAACAGGAGTAATGCAATGCCACAAACAAAATTTCAATCTTGCAAACCATCGAATTGCCTACTTGCTTCAACATTTAAAAGTTACGTGTTCATTATTTAATTTATTGTTTAAAAAATTAGTTGTTGAAAATCGTTTCAAGATAAATGACTGAAATTCACTGAAAGAAAATAATTTATTGATGAGCGCACAATGTAAAGTTTTAAACAGCTGTTTTTAAATAAAGAACAATAAATTATTGATAAATGGAGACTGCAAAAATAAATATTTGTACCACAAAGAAAAAATAGCATCAAGTTAAATGCATTAATTTTAAAATTTCATTGATTTCCTTCTCACTATTAAAAAATTATAACAGATTAAATCTCTTGTCATATAATTAGGCTCGTTCATCTTCATGAAATGTAGCCCTTACAATCCAATGGTTTAGAATGTGATAATTCCTTTACAAATTTTTTAATGATTATCCTATGAAATTGCCCGGATATATAAGATTCCTGATAATGAAATCCAATAATAAATTATTTTCGTCTCAAATTTAAAGAAAGAAATATTTTCGTTTCAATTTCAAAAGTACCACTATCACAAATTTTTCTTAGCAATGAATAAATTTAAGAACCAAGGTTCTTTTTTCATGTTTTTAGATTTTATTTTTACAACATATCTTATTAGAGTAAATATGTATGTAAATAATATCACTAAATCACTAAAGCAAAGTGTAAATGTACAACAAAAAGTGTTTGAGGAACATTCACTCATATTGAAGGTTCAATTTAAAAATGGGCATCTATATAATTCAGTTCTAATGCATGTAAAAAATAAAAATCTCACTGAGAATTTTTAATTTTAAAATCTGTTAACACATCCAACGTTTTCAATTTGTTTAGTACATGAGGGAATAAAAAAGGCAAACTTACAGTTAAAACAGAAACATGCATTTTGCTGCTACATTGTTCTACTTGTTTTACTCGTACAACAGCACAAGTTAGCCAAAATATCAATTGCAATACAACCTACAGAGCTTGTCAGACCAGTAAATTTTGAGAATGACTTAAAACTGATCATGCACAGAATAGCTGTATGTAACCTTTTGCAACTTAAGCAATTCTGCTTTACTTATCAAGTACAAGATTTCTATCAGGAAAAGTTGCTGAATCTAGTGTATCCAAATTCCCCACAAAATGTCGCCATCTTCAGTTCATCTACATTTTATAAATAGATGCAGTTTTAAATTTCTATTTACACAATATACTTATTAATTGAAAGCAAATACTTGATACGTACAATTATTTTAATATTTACAGATAAAAAGTAATTTATAAAACTAATCTATAACACCTTGAAACCAACAAACAGAGCGAATTATTGGGCATCTCTAATCTAACATGAAGGCATTTTAGAAACAAACCATTTTGAGTTCAAAACGATTTGTTTGTAACTAACTGAATCTTTAGAAATCATTGAGTTTAATTCTCCTTATCTAAATTAGAAATTGAAACAGAAGATAATGAAAAAGTGATGTTAATATACAGATAGCAAATCAAGCTGATCTGATTTGTAAAATGCCTGAGGTGTACATTTTTATCGTATAAACAAACCTTGTCAAAAGAAAAAACACATGCACCTTTGCAGGTTACAAATTTGAGTTGTAGCTAGGGAATATTACAAAATTTTACAAAAAAACATCTTCAAAATTGTCTTTTCTACAGGATCTACAACTTTTATAGGCCCCAATCTGCTCTTCAATGGCTATTCGTCGTGCTTCCCACTTCATCCGAACTCCCTCACCACTTAATTGAAATGGAACAACATGCGTCATACCATCTGGATTCCGTTTCTGCGAGCATGGCTTCACTGAAAATGCAGCTGCTTCTCTAGCAATTCGATCGGCCTTAACACGATTTGCAGCCTTTCGAAGCTCCATGTGGCGGTCTGTACCATGAACAAATACAGGTTTGTACGATGTTGGGATTGATGCAGAAAATATTGGGGTGAATGTACAGTCCTGCATTTCTGCAACCTGAGATTAAAGAATAATTCAAATTAAGGATACTTAAACTTAGTAGCCTTAAAAAACTAGGTAAATACATTAAACTTTCGATACTGTCAATCTTCCAGGATCAAGTAGAATATGTGTGATCTGATATATCCAATATTCACTATATCTGAAACTCATCGTACCCAAAGTTTGCTGTATCTAAGAATATGACGCTGAACTTTACACAATATGACTGTGTTAGTTTAGTTGCCACAAGTTAAAATTTGTTTAAAACAAATTTGCTGCATCCAAAACTTGGCACAACAAAAGTATATTTTATGAAAACTAAAAGCAAATTAATGAACTTGTATTTCACACTCACATTGTCTAGGAAATGTATAATAAAAAATCATATACTATCTGCTTGAAAAAAGAAGGATTTAATTCTTCAAATATAATTATGATGAATTCACTATAAATTCAAACACCGCCAACATGTCTTTTTTACTCTCAATAAAAAATTGATCTCTTAAATCTAAGTAATTTATATTCGAATGAAAAACTGCAGCCATTTAGGCACACTCATAATAATGTAGTTACTGCGCAAATAACATGCACCTATAAATTGATTAAATATGTAATAATAAAGCCATTAATATTGTACTTGAGATTGTTCATTTATTTAACACAAAAATGCTCAAACCTGCTTTTTTCAAGTGCTACTATAATCATTTCAATCAAATCCAGCTCGACTTGATGAGATTGTGACACAGTAAAGATAATAGACATTGTTAAATAAGGAATGAGCTGCTAATTATTAACTCATTTAACTTGTTCTATTCTTCTGAGAATTAATTCTTCTAAGAATAATATTTAATATTAAAGAGAGGGTTAATTGTGCTGATATTACAGCCAACAACATATTTCATAAAGTAAAATTTAGTCAATAATCTCTATGTTAGTGCTTGAAATAAAACTGCCACCAAAAATATATGCATCTGTCATAAATCCAAATTTGCTAGTGTGTACAGATTTTTGTAAAAGTATGGACTGTGTGCTTAATTGTCACTGATGATAAAAGAATGAAATGACAACTAAGGCTCACACGCAGGCTTTAATTTGCAAAATGAGATCATTTTTGTTTGAAGGTAATTTATCAGAATAGTTTCTTTGAGGTTAAAATATTATAGGTACGTACGCTACACTTTTATCAGATAAAATAGTTAAAAATTTCAATGGATTACGCACTACCTCACGTTCAGCTTTAATCCTGAGAGCTTCGGTTTCTCTTATTTCAGCCTTCATTTTCAAATTTTCTGCTATTAGCCAAGGCTCATTTATACCTAACCTATACTTGTTGTCCGGCCCATAAATATCTCGGCCTTCAAATTTTTTAGATTCGGCAACTAAATATGGCTTAAAAGTGCACTCGGCATTCATTTCCACCTCAATCCATTTGACATGTTGCTTGCGGTTTTTTTCATTGTGAAGACTACTAGCAGTGGATGGACCGAAGGCCGTGCTGAAGGGATTGATAACTGGGGTAAATGGGTACTTTTTTTGCTCCTCTTGGGCCAGTTGAATTGCATGAATCTGTCTCCGCTCAACCTAAAAAATAGACATATAAAGAGTAAACTTCGGATAAAATATGTTTGTCAGGACCACCAAATGATTTAATTTATTGTGTTCAAAATTTGTTACATCTAAATATCTTAAGCTGGATTAGGTACAAAATGTACATGCTATAAACGAAAATTTATTTGAAGTGAAATTGCTATACCGGTAATTTACTGTGCATAACTAAACTTGGATATATAATGAAATTGTTGAATGACTGAGTTTATTCATTATATCCATCGTTTGTCATATCCAAAATCTAGATCTTGCCCAGGTATATTAAAGATACTATGGACATCTGTGTAAGCAAAAATTAGTCAAAAGCAACCTGATTGCATCCAAATTTATTTCTAGTAATACAGTTGAATTTCTTTCAAAATACATATGAACACAGTAAACTTTGGATACAATGAATTTTCAATTATAACAATCAAAAGTCATATGGTGCCAAATCCAGTACCAGATTATTGTAGTTCATAAATTTTGCATGTAAAATTTAATCACTGGTCCTGCTAGATTAATTATATCAAAAATTTACTGCATAGTTATTAAAAATGAAGTTTCTAAACGGTTTATTATTTACCTCTAAATCAGCCATTCTGTAAACTCGTTGCAATTCGTTCTCATTCAAACGTTCTGGCATACATCGCCTTATAATAGCATCTGATTTTTCGGTAGTCGAGGGATGAAACCAAGATGCTGCTTCCAACTCAGCTTTACACATTTGCACTTGCTCTGCAAATCTGCTTCGTTCAGCAAATTTTGCCTATATGAATTAGAGTTCAACTTATACAAAATCTCATATTTTGCTTTAGCAACAGTATTGCGGTATAGTTCAACAATTTATAAGTGATTGCATGGTCCAAAAATGAGAATATAAAAAATTTCATATTGAGAGTATATTCTGTAGAGTACTTTTAAAAGGATAAGAGGTGTATTCTGTAGGATTCTTGTTTGCTTGAATGGGTAGAAGGGATCTTTATTTGAAATTGAACAACTAACATTGATTGGCTAAAATATGTAGAACTTTGGTAGAATTCGAATGTAATGAGAATCTTGGAGATAAGTAATAAGATACTGAATGCAAGGCTCAACATATATATTAAAAATAGATTCATTACATTTGAACCAGCCTTGAAATATTTGAGTCACTGTAATATTCCACAGAGAATATGGATACAACAGATTTCTATATTTCAATGAGATTTTTTGAAATCCATAGGCAAATATTTACATTTAGCTATAGAAATGTATACATACATCTCTACAGCTACATGTGCTTTCTGCTAACCACTTTTTAGCTATAACTTATGAATCAAACTCACACTCAATTGCTACAAAAGCTAATACTTGCTCCTTTGTTTTTTCATTGTCAAGTAAACAAACTCAACCGATGCAATTGTTTTTTACTACAGCCATACCTAGTTATACTACATGTTTGTTAGCATTGATGCAGGTTAGTATTCTGCACAATAAAGTATATTGGCCATTATTTGAATGTGCAATCACAGAACATTTTTTTAGAACTATGCTCGCATTGAAGTAGAATGGTGTACATTCAGATCATCAGCTAATCATAGCAGGCTATTATGCAACAGCAATTTTAAGATGATTAATAATAATCTACAAATAAGTCAAATTTAATTATATATTTGCCAACAAAATTGATTTTTAGAATTTTATATGCAGTAAACACTGGAAAAAGTAAATTCCTTGGAATCACAAAATATATTCAAAAACCTTCTATTTATCTGAACACATAACTTATTGCTTATTTTCATAAGTGAATATCCGTAAAAATCTAATCTTCTGTATCGAAAGTTTCCTCTATCAATTCAATTCTAACCTGTCGTTCATCAAAAGAGAGTCGAAGTTCAGGTCGCTTTAAAACTAACTGTTTTGTCCCTTCGCATAGCTTAGGCTCAAACGTATTGTTCTCCATTTCTTTCTCAAGATATTTACTTTCAATTGAAACAAACTTTTCTTTTGATCTTGTAGCCGAAAGTAGTAAGCGGTCATACACATGCTCCGGAGATAAATAAATACTATTCCCTGCTAAGCAACAAAATATATTTCCTATTAGAAACTGAATACTTGATATTACGGCTTATCATCGTTGTTTTTTTCACTTGCAAAACATATAGACATATCAGTAAATTCCTTTCTAAAAAATATTTTGTTCAAACAAACAAAATTTTTTGGAGAATAGACAACTTTCGTTTATGCTACTAACAAAATGATTTATAAGCGTAGAAAGAGGGGAGAATGATTACACTGAGACTAAAAAAGTAGGAAAAAATGATAATACATAGTGGCTAAAACTTTCCATAGATTTGCTGGAGATAAAAAAGTAGAAGACGATGTGAATCAGAAAATTTTGCAATTAAAAAAGCATGGACCAAGCTCAGATGTTTAGCATAATAAAAACTTTAAACTGTTTCATCTACCTGGTTTAAAAACTCTTCAAGTAACTTGACTGAAAATGGATGTTAGTTATCAAGTTGCTTTGAAAAACAACTTACCGTCATTATACATTGATCGGGAATTAAGTGCAAGGTTTATGCTCTTCTGCAAAATATTTGGTACGTACGATGATTTATCCTCAAATTCATGTTCAAGCTCCCTTAATTTATGTTCATGACATCTTTGTATTTCCCAAACACGTCGATAAATAGGAACTTTGTTCAAATTTTTATGGTTTGGTTTGCTGATCAGATGAGGTGCAAATGAGCATTGATCACTAATAATAGATTCGTTTTGGGCAATTTTTTCCTGGAGCCGTTCCTATTAAAAAATTTACTCTTATTGGTTTAATGTTCAATATTCAGTAAATATGTGTTAAAATATCAAAATTACGAAAATTGAATCGAAATCAAATAAATAACCATAGAGTTGATTGATCACACCTCACCTGTTCAAGTAAAATATATTACATAGATGGAAAATATACAGAATAACTCTCTGCAATAGAATAATTTAATGCACTTTCGAATAGATGAGAAGAGAATTTTATGAAAAGTATATGCAGTTTAAGATGTACCTTCTTTTCTTTTTGCGATTTCATCAAACGATCGTGTACAGGAATGTTGTCTCCTGCTCTAACTCTACCATTCAAGTTTCTTTTGAATTTTTGAGTTGCATTTATTGCGGGCTTAAATGTGCACTCTTTCAAATCAAGCTCATTATTTGTTGGTCTACACTCTCTTTCAAAATTTGTATTTTTATGTCGAGAGAGCTCATCTATTCGTGATAGTTTTACAGTAGAGTCTTTTTTATTCAATAACTTCACTTGAGATACGCTCTCACAATGAATTTCCTTGTTTTCACCATGTTTTTGAACTTCTGAATGTGAAAAGGAAGTATTTGAGCTAAAATTATTAGAACTTTTTCTCAATCTCTGGGACGATAGAAAGCTAGAATTTGAGAGCTCTTGAGTTCGTGACAGCTGCGATGATATCGCAGAATTGGTTGAGGATTGTAGAGTCTGTGACCTTTTGATGTCATCTATACAAGAAAAGTTCATTCTTTGGGCATTTACTGATTCTAGCTCACTGCAAGAACTATACACACAGGAACTGTGGTTAATCAATTGACTTGAACACTCAGTTACTGTGTCACCTGAAGTATAAGTATCAGATTTTAAGTACCGGTCTGAGCTATTTTCTCCCTCAGAGCCGACTTCAATAATTTCATAGATTAGATTTTTATTTGGTGAACTAACACTTAACCTTTGGGAGTTTTCATTCTGTTGCATAATAAGATTAGATTCTTGGACCCGCCGGCAGGTTATCTCATCAATAATTCCATGATCATTTCGAGATACATATTTTTTAGAACTAGCAGTGAAAACATGAGTTAACTCTATATCAGATTGAACAGGTGACGAATTCAGAGGAAAACATTCGATCATGTGTTTCTCGTTCTTCTGTGCTAGCATAGCACGTCTACAACCAATCCTGAAATCGCGAAATCCTGATCGTGAGCGCACACTTACAGAAGTATTTTGTGCAAGCTGTGCCTTACTAAATATGATTTCTTTCTCAACATCCTGGATAAGCTCTGTATCATTCATCATGAATCTTTGCTTCCTTCGTGAAAACAGACCGATAATCTGAATGAGAAACAGAGCACGCAATGCTTCAAAAGTCTAAATCAAAAGTAATTCTTACATGGCAGATACTAAACCAGTGCCATATCATTGAAACACCCCTGACAAGAATTTCTATGGCTGGCTAAGGGTAGGATTTATCATAGCCTGTAGATTCAATACCGCTTGCAAAGATCCAGGAAATCCGTTACGCGCGTCCGTTTCATGTTTGTAAGCCTTTCTTGCGAGTCGTAAGAGAGTTGTAAAATGTTGGAGTGCAAAACGTAACAAGCATAAATTGAGACGAAAAAATTCCAACTTTTTTCAAATAATCCTACGCAATGCATTATATTGGATAGATAGAGCAAGAGAATAGACACAAGACAAGTACATCATTTCCACAACTTGTTGTATGTTATAATGTTTTTAAAATACATGACCACAGATGTTGCCACAGCAAATTTACTGTTGTACAACTTTATTCTTAGTCTTTGTTATACGTTTACATAAACAAGCATTCACCCCCAAGAAATATAATTATCAGTCTTATATAAAGCTTTGAAAAGTGATTACTGACACAAAGCACAGCTGCAAATGGCACACTATCCTTCAAGCTGAAAATACATAATTGTTGGGCAACTGAATGCTGGTTCACTAGAGATTTCTGAATCATTTGAATATGCATATTCTCATAAACTAGAACTTGCGGCTTTATTACCAAGTTATCCAGGTGGTACTTGGATAATATCCAAGTATGATTATGCAAAGGATATTATGGGCTAAAAAATGGGCTCTGTCCAGGTTTTTTTGGGGATGCTATATACAAGAAGCCCTGGTACCAAACCACTTTGGATCAAATCTTGCAACGCTTTTTGATGCTCAATCCACAAAATTCATAAGTAGTTATGTTTTGAAAGTTGTAGCAGATATTAGTGCTGTGAAGATAGATGCAGAATCATTCATAGAATTAATTATGTGTGAAAGCAAAAATGTTTACAAGCAAATTTTGATTTAGTCAAAGATTGTACACTATAGAGTGCTCTTGCATAGCAGACAAGTTCAGTGTACTAAACTTTTTAGATTTTATTGCTCAAGTACTGTGAGTTAAGCATTTTGTTTGCCAAAATCAATTGTTTCAAATGGAAAATATTTTGTTGCAAGGTTTCACAATTAGAATTAACAAGTGCAATTATCTTGTTGCATTGTAGTTGGAATTTAGTTTTAACAAGTTCATGAAAATGATTGAAGCCTAAGTATACTAAACAATCTTGTGTATCTACCATCTTATATGAAATATTATTACAGGACAAAAGTATTATGTCAATCTCTTCTAAGCACAAAGAAGCTGAATCTTTTGTATGAATTTTTGTCAATTTTATGGTACAATCTGGAAATTCAATCAAAGTTTGTTTCAGAAAGTACAGCACTAAATTTTGCCATAATCATTTTATTGTAATAGTTTAAATAATCAAATACCTCATTAAATTTTTTAATACAGAGATACTGCTGCTGAAGTTGCTTTAGAGATAAACTGGCCATCTTATGGTTATTCAATTGTTATAAATGTGTATCAAACAAAACTCAGAACTAAATACCAATAGTATATTTACACAAATATAATTTGTGTTGCTGGAAGTGAAACATACTTCACAGCAACACACAAATCTCAAACATAGCCCATCATCAAAGTCCAGCTATGACTTGCCATAAACTCAGAATTCCAATATGCAAAACAATGACTCGCCATGAAACAGAATTCCACGGCTATAACATAAATTTAACTGTTAACAAGATAATTTCTAACATTAATATGCAAATAGCATTTGCTAAGGAATATAGGTGAAAATTTACAGTCCAAATTAAATGATAAGAAAGCATCTTAAGTTCTACACTATTTTTATATTTAATATTTTTGCTTGCACTCATTATTATTTGCTAGATTGAAAGAGATCTTCAGAAAATCATTTTATAATTCATTCAGAGTGCAAAATCTTGTTGCTTTTGAGGTTTTTTAGAAAAAAGTTAAGTGATTTTTGTCTGGTTCTAATGATTTTGCTAAGCAGTATCATACCAGTGACATCTCTACCTATGCTCCTAAATCAAATAGCTCCATTTAGATTCAGAGAGAAAAAAAGATCAAAAACAAGCCAAAAATGAAATCCTCAATTATTTCAAAGGGCTGCAATTTTTAAATATCTCATAACACAAAGTGTAAATTTTTCATAGCTAAAGTATGCTGTTACATATATGGCTTTTTTTGGGAGCTGTACTATTTACATACCTAGATACAGTTCTAAAAGTTCTGCTGTTATCATTTACTAGTTTGTTTAGTATACAATGAACAAAAAAAATTGTGAAAGAGCCAGATATCAGTAAAAGTTGCATCAAAGTTGTTTAAGAATATAAACTAGTGCTGACTTTATTCACTACAAATTTGAATTTTCAGCTATAAATGTTGAAGATGAAAGCAACATATTATCTTGCAATTTAGTCAGAGCTGCTATACAAAAAAAGTTTTACAATATCAAAAACATGAACTTTTGAAGCAGTTGCCATGTTGTAACAGAACAGTAATTCAAAAGCTGTAGATTCTAAGGTATGAGCAGTAGAGAGAGAGATTTTATCTGATTCAAAAGCATTTTTCTCTCAAAAAGCTTGATTTAGTCATTTCTCTGGGAAAAAGTGTGTGCTCAACACTTAACTAGGAAAAACTTCCACAAATAGTTATATGTAAGTGGGTCTGCAAAGTGTAGGCAAAAGATGAAAAGGAAGCACAGACTTGGTACAAAAAAGGCAAAAGTTAATGAAAATAAAAAGAGATATTGGTGTTTGAGTGGAAAGGTAATTAGTAGTATTATGTGATTTCAGTACTTAAGCATTTTTGTCAGTACGTGTAGTCATTAAAATAGGGTTTTACTCATGTTCATATATTCTATTAAAAGAAGAATAGCTTCTTAAATAAATTAGTTATAAAACGTCAAAAAGTTATAAAGTATTTGAGTTTTTCTTAATGCACTAGAGTTATCAGCTTACATATATAATAGTCTATTAAAAGAACCAAAAAATTTTATCTGATAAATATTTATTCATTAGACAAAGAATTTCAGTCTGATATATATTTCAAAACATATCTTACCAACTAGAATCAACATTCAAACGCAATATTTTTTCTAGCTATTTAATAGTTTCTAATATGGGAGTGGAAAGGTTGCCATCAGTTCCATGGTGGAAAAACTGAAAAAAATAGTAAAAAAAGAATAGCATAAATCAGATCACCAATTTTTTTGTAATTCACTAAATTGAGAGACATGATTCAATAACTCAGGATTCCTCTGCTTCTGTCCCCACTTCTATGAGCTCTTCCTAAATAAAGTATGCAAATGATAGGAAAATACAAACACAACAAATAACATTAAAACAGATATAGTATTTGATATTAACCTACATGTGTTGCTAAATGTGATATCTTTTGCAACACACAAAACTTAGTAGCATGAAGAACAGGGTTCAGTTCTCTGATGTATCTTGGAACTGAAACTGAAACTAAGCTGAAACCAAGCTGAAACCAAACTGTAACCAAGCTGAAACCAAACTGTAACCAAGCTGAAACCAAACTAAAACCAAGCTGAAACCAAACTGAAACCAAGCTGAAACCAAGCTGAAACCAAACTGTAACCAAGCTGAAACCAAACTAAAACCAAGCTGAAACCAAACTGAAACCAAACTATAACCAATCTGAAACCGAACTGAAACCAAAACAAATTATACCACAGCTACAGAATAGAATTAACTATATTAGCTGTTAATTCCTAACAACAAAATGTTATAATATTGGTTTTATTTTCATACATTTTATTAAGCCAATAGTGCTGAATAAATTTAAACAGAAGCATTAAAAATAGTTACCTTCAACAATTACTATTCTATTTTACAATGATACAACAACATGCATTTAAATTTAGTAGTAGCATATAAAAAACATCTCTTTGAGTTAAATGCAGCTTTTTATTTTAAAATTATTAATTAAGATGTTGAATAAGCTATTGTACCATTTCCATACTTTATGCAGCAGCTTACTAGCCTTGAAGATATTGACATGACAATGTATTCCATGCATCAACAGAATTGTGTAGGCATTTTGAATTTATATTTAACACATGTTATCATCATATACTGCACTTTAAAAGCTTGCACCATAGTTTTTGTTGTAAATGATTAGGTGCATTATTGTTAGGACTGCAACTATGCCTTAGATCCGCATGCTTTAGAATATCCTATACTTTATGTTCTGTTTCATATATTTTGGTAACTCTTCACAAAAGCAGCCAATGGGATGTTGTTCTATTCTCATTTTGATGACTTTTCATGAAAACAGCCAATGGGGATTTTGTTCTATTTTTATTTTCATGACCTTTCACAGATTAGCCAATGAAAAATTATTTTGATGACTCTTCACTGATCAGCCCATGGGAATTTGTTCTTATTCTTGATGACTCTCCACAAATCAGGCAATGGGAATGAGGTTAGTTATCAAGTTCAAGCTAGTCATCAATTGTTCTTTTATATTTCATCTTCATATTCTTATGTCATTGGTGCAAACCCATTCACATACACACTTACATATCTCTTAACTGATCTACATGTAAAGTCAATACACTTGTATTCCATTACTTCTCTTGTTCCCTCTTTTCTTGCTGTTATCCATCTTTCCTGTTCTGTTCTTGTTTCTTTTATCCTTTTCCTTCTATTGCAAGTCATGACAATTATCAACAAGTTATCTTGGACATTTTGCAGTGACACACTTTTAGACCTATAATGCTTTCATTCTAAAACTGAACATACTATGTACTCTGTTAATTTAGTCCAGTTTGCTTATTGTACTGGGAATAGGCTTAATCTCTTACTACACAAGTTTCTATTTGAACACAACTTAAATATTTTTGCAGTTATATTTGGAACGCAATCTTGTTCCAACAGTCATTCTCTTGCATAAGTTCATTGCTAGCATAACTCTTATTTGTAACCGAATCATGCATTGGTATTGCATTTGATCAAGCAAATTTCAAATACTTTTGTACGTAGCATGACCCCAATAGTACAATAGTGTTTAATGATTTGTCAAGTTGAAACATGCATGCTAAAAAAAAACATAAATGCAGGTCAGAAGAAAAAGAACTTCATTATTAACATACCAAAATGGTATACATTAAAATATTAGGCACATATTTTTGCACAATGTGCTATGCAAATTACTTTGCTTCCTTTCATTTTGCCAGCATATTTTACCATAAGCATGATATTCTTGACATACATTTGTTGCTCAAATGAAAACATTTGATAAACAATTTCTACTTTTCAAAGTCAACAATGTAATTGAATGTAATTCTTTTGCAATGCCCATAAATTGAATTCATAAGATCATGAAGATTGAGTTACATAATTCCAATATCCACCAACAAGATGGTCTTAAAAACTTTTTTGATACTTTTATTAGCATCATTTGATGTATGTTTAATAGTATGTATTTGTTAGGAACTAATTTGTTTACAACAATTAGTTCTTAAGGAAATTACTTTTTTGAGAGTTATTCAATTATTTAGCTGCATCATTTTGTGACTCTCCAGATTGATTGGCATCAAGACTTTGTTTGCTGTGTTGATGAGTGTGTTTCTTATTCACTCTTGGCAACGCAAATTGTGTTTGTATAGAGTTATCATGCTTCAATAGTCTTTGTGTCCTTCTTGTTACCACCTTGCCTGCTACATTCATAATGGTATTTCACAGCTGTTAGTTGCCTTCCATACTGGTACAAAAATTGTAATCTAATATTTTACTAGACTTTCTCAAGTATTCAGCTGTTCAAAAGTTTAAGGGTTCCCATAATACCCTCAATTACTTATGCTGAAAAATTGCACTGCCAATGTGTATACTTAAAGATTTACATGATGTTTTGCTTTTATTATTTCCAAGAGTAATATTTCCTGGTCATTGAATAAACAGCCAACTGTTACTCAATCAACTGATTTTATTGGTACACATAGTAATGTTGCTTACAGAAATTTGTTTACACAGAAAAATTTTGACTTTGGTTTTATTCCAATGGCCTCCGTCACACTGAATAACAAAAACACTTGTCTATTTTGTTAGGGATTAACTCCTTAAAGGGTAAATTTCATTTTATAGCTGTGGGACAAAGTTTTATGGTGAGTTGTTGTTCTGCATGTTGGAATTCTAAGTTTTATAGTAAGTCATAGTTGGACTGCAGTGACGGGCTATGGTGATAGGTTAGGATTAAAACTTGTATGTTGCTGTGGAGTATGTTAACTTCCAACAAAACATACATGTTTGTGTAAAATATACTCTTTGCTGTTGTAATTTTGCATCTTGTTTGCAAATGCATTCACAACAGATTTGCACAAATAGCACATCACATTAATTGCCAACATATTTAACATTAATGTTCAAAACCAATACATTCATATAGTTTTCACAAGTTTATAATTTTACAGCACGTTATCACTACTAATCAATTTGCCATTATAGTGAAAATTTTATTACGCAAAGTAACACGTTTGCTTCCCCTTTCTGATATATTAGTTATACCAAAACCTAGTTGCAATTGAAGACAGTTTTTCACTCTAGAAGTACAAAAGACAGCAAAAAGTTCATTTCATGAACATTTTTCTTTCACTTGCAATATCTTGTGCACCACAGCATGGAGGGTATAAAGATTCTACCATCAACTCTTCCCTTTATTATAAGATTGTGGCATGAATTTGCTGGTAATTTTATTATCTAAAATTTACAATTTAAATCCTTTTTTGTAACTTAGTTCTTCAAAACTTTATACAAACACTAGTTTCTTTTATGCAACATTTTCAATTTTGAATTACTTAAAAATGAAGTGTCATTCTACAGTAAGCTGAAATTAGGTTGAAAGGATCAAATACATTGAGATGTACATTTGTCCAATATGCTTAATATTCATCCCCTTCTTTGGTATTTGGACAACTTTTAATCGCTCTCTAACATTTACAAATATCATGGAAATAATGCTATACCTGCAGTATCGTGCTATCTAGCTTGCGGATTTGGGTCTCACATCATTCTCTCGTATAATTTAAATGCTTACCTTGTTTTTATCTCCTTTTTTCATCCTACTTATGCATCTTCTTTTGGCTGTCTTGTGCTGTAAATCTAGTATCATGGAGTTTTTTCTTTTTTACTTTTTTTTAACATGAACTCCATACCAATAAAGTATTGTTGGTCCTTTGATTCAGGTGTTTATTATTATGCAAAGCTTAGAATAATAACTAACATTAGGAGGCAAAGAGAGAACAGAAAAAAATGTGCAAAAACTTGATATTACTGTTACAAACATGTATTACCAAGACTAGTATCTTGACATCAAAACAATATATCATTTTGATATTGACTAGCAAGTTAAACCGAGCAACTGAAATTCAAACTTGACAAATACAAGCAAGTCAAATTAAGCATGCAAAAGTGACAAAAATCAAAACCTTGCCCTTCTTAGGTAGCATGTATAAAGCTTATCAAAGTAGTAACTTAAATGTATAATACATACGCCAAGAATTAGTTTTGTCAAATTGAAACTGGTTTGTAATTCAAATGACTATATTTTCCTAGCTAGAGCTGCTATTTTCAAGACATTGATATAAAATCTTTTTATAGTTCAGTTGACCTTAAAGAGTGCATTGTATACACTTTGTTGTGGAGCAACTGAAAAGGAATGTAGCTGCATAAAAAGTTATATATTGCAAGCTGTGGTGTCTATATATTTCTTGCTAGACTGGTGAGTTGGATAGCATGTGATTGCTGCTTAATGCACCATTTTAATTTAGGTATTTCTTGTTTACAGATGATTTCTCAATCCAAAATGTGGATTGAATAGCATCTCAATATCTTAACACCTGCCATTTAAGAATGGAGCTGCCTACTAAAGCTAAAGGGACAATTGAATTTAGATTAAAATAAATTGGGCTACTACTTCTTTAAGTGAAAATCTGTAATATGTTAATGAGATATGTAATCAATTTAATTGAACTAGTGAAAATGTATTCAGCAGCAAGTGTTCCACTTTTACTTCTTTACGAATTAGAATCCTGTAAATTAAATTTACGCCTACTATAGACAAATATAGATGGAAGCGAATGTTAATTTTATCAAAACATTGCAAATACTTCTAAATTTTGAGACAATAAATCTGTCAGCCATTGAGTGCGTTATATCCGAAAATTCGAAGTTGAATTTGGCACAATAGAGTGAAGCCTCTCAATTCGGACGCTAAAGAATGCTGGATAGATGACAAGCAGTTTCTGAATTTTACTTCCATTTATAGATCTGCAACTAGTTACATTAGACAGTGAGCAAAATTTGTGGGCACATATCATATTTTTAAGGAAAAACTTTAGTAAATGGATACGGGTAAAGTACTGTTTTTTTCATCGACCAAAAATCAACATTTGAATGGTACAAATAGAACGGAAGATGTTTTTAAAAAATTTAAATGTTAATAGTTTGGAAGCAATAGTATTTGAAACTATTTCTTCAGCATGAAAATTTTTTTGACTTTTAAGAAATTTCCTTGTGCTTTGATATTCAAGGCACAAGGAAATTTCTTAAGTAGGATATTAGAGCAATTGACGAGGAAGTATCCAACTTAAGAGGTTACGCTATCTGACTCCTTAGTTTATCTTTACAGTTGAAAATTCGTTAAGTCTTATAATAGAGTTTATTATATTTGAAATTTCGAAAAATCATTTATTGAATACCAACAATCTTCAAGGAAATTAATTTATTTTTTATACAAAAATTAAAATTGTGCAGAATTTAACATTTGTTTTCGTCAAAACCTAGCTTTTTTGTACGTTGCCCCCTCTCTGACTACGTCCAGCTCCTCTGCCACCAAATCTCCCCCCTCTTTGTCGCCCTCTGCCAGAAAATCTTCCACTAGACCCCCCATCTCTTTGCCCACTGTGCCTCTCTCCCCCTGATTGGTACCCTCTTTTGTTTGATCTCTCTCCTCTTTGACCCCCTCTGTTATCAGATCTCCCACCTGATCTACCCCCCCTTCGTCCTCCTCTGCCACCGGTTCTCCCCCCTTTATTACCTTCCTTACCTGAAGGATTGCGGAGCCGGCGCAGTAGTAAGCCCATAAAAAATGAGGCCCGGTTATCAATGTTGCTTTTGTCCAATTCTGAAAAATCTTTGATTGCTGTTAAAGCAACATCTGCTGGAACCTGCACATCAAAAATCAATTACATCAATAAAATATTTTAATATAATACGCAATGCAAATTAAATTTAAAATATGGATGAAGTATTTTAGTAATCTGTGTGTTTTAGAAAACACTGCACAGTTTTGAGCATTGATGCTGTCATAAAAAGATTGAATTTTCACAGTCCACATGATATATATGATATAAGTATATTGCATAGAAAAAGTTCAAAAGTGAATGAAAATAGCAAAAAAATTAAATAATAGCTGCATTACACCTCTACAGCACAAACAATGTATACCCATTCATATTAATGCAATGGCCAAAAGAGGTCGAAAGATCAAAAGGTAGCATCAATACTAGAGAAATCGACTTCACAATAATTGAGAATGACAGTTACAGTGCACATGATAATAAATCTATGCTTTTTGTAGTCAAAGTCATAAATTAATGAATACTTGCCGATTTAAGAAATTCCATCGCTCGAGCATCAACATCTCCTTTTTTCAATTTATTCTTTGCAATTGCAGATGAAATCATTTCTTCCGAATTTTTAGCAATAAATGCCTTTTCTAAACCTTTTTGAGCGCCATCGGACCTTTCTACAGTACGTTGAACATTAATAACCCTTGAAGAACCACTCTTTGCAGCCATTAATGTACTATGGTGTAATGCAAAGCACTAAAAAGACAGAGAAATATAGCATAAATATAAAAGAGTCCTATACCACAAGACACTAGGAAATTGTAAGAACTGAAGGAAGAAAAAAATTAATATTTTTGAAGTAGAGTAAAATTTGGATATATTATATTCGCTTTTACCTAATTTTCACATGTATAGTGAAAAAATAAAAAGTCATTTGAAGTAAATTTAGCGTCAGATTTTCATACAAAGCGAATGTCTAATGCAACAAATTAATTCAGCAATTCCAACAGATTCATTATATCCAAAGGTTTCTTAAGAAAGTTGGGTTTTAGACTTACATTTTCACATTTTTGATGTTACTGCTATATTTCAAACAAGTGCTAAATAAAAGTATATATATTAATTTTTTAACTCAAAGTTATCTTTAGCATTAAAAATTGCTGTATCTTGGTATGATGGTGATTCTACTTAATGTAACTGGATGTGTTGAAATTACTGTCTGAACGGCATACACAAATATTGGTAAAATTCAGTTTTTCGTCAATTTCCGCTGTGTAAAACATATGCTTTAACAACTAGTCACAAAATTTGGTACATGAAGGACAACAAATAAACAAACTAATAAATGCACTGATGAAATATTTATTTTCATTGGAAATGTCTTTTAAAATATTGATTAGATTTCTCATATTAAAGGTAAATGAGGCAGCCAGGTAAATAAGAAACAAATTTGAATGAAAAGTTTAAAAAAAATTAAAGCATTGTAATTTAGGGCTTTTTATTTTTGTAACTAATATTAAGAATGTCAAAAATATAAGACTGTCAACAAAACTTTGAAAACATTTTAGGCAAGATTACTACTATGATATTTTTCCTTTCAATCAAATATTCTAGAAAAATGTGATCTGGTATATAGCAGATGTATATAGACCTCAAGGTAGACGAAAGAATTTGAACTTTTTAACAAAAATTTAAACTTTTCGAAGTAGAAAAATGCGAACATTTATTGAAGTATGAATTAGAAAAACATTAGATTCATAGAAAAGATTAAAACTTACTTTTTCATATGATTCTTGAGAGGGCCAGTCAAGAAATGCAACACCTTTAAAGCATTTGGCCTTCTTATGTATAATAAACCGCACTTCTAACTCTTCCTCTTTTCCTAGGCAGCCACTAAAGTGTGCCTTGACTTCATCTTCTGTTACATCATAAGGCAACTGATTAACATAAACAGATAGTCGGCCTTTCCATCGTGGCTTTTTATTGGTTTTGTTGGATTGATCTTTTTTTTGTATCGCGTCTAAAGGTGTTTTCGACTTAGCGAAAGCTTCGTCGTGGGCTCTTTTCAGCACTTTCTTTGTAGTGATTTTCCCCTTTTGACTCAAAGAATCATCAACCGAGTGCACTTCAGATCCGATAGGCAAAGAAATAAATTTATCATCTATTTTCGTGGAATCATTAATTGAAGAATTTTCTTCCACATCGTCACCAAGTTCTTCTATTGATTCATCACTTGACATAACGCTTTCGTTATCATTGAGCTCATCATTAGACTGATCGCTAGATTGTGAACTTGAATCGAGTGGGACGTTCTCCCCATCCTCATAGTTTTTAAGAAAATTTTGAAATTTTGCCTCTTCACTGCAATTTGACTTGTAGATCCCCATGCAGAAATGCTAACGAAGGTATTGACTTCAAAATGACCACAGACTTATTGTACCAATACTACTTGTGCTTTTATGATGTCTCCAACCATTTAAATCTTTCTGCAGAACATTATAATCCCACAGTGGGATGTATATTTACAAATAGTCTTCTTACTCCATACATAGCCTCTATATCCTTTATTCGAAGACTATTTTGTGGGCTCTATTATAATAGAAGAAAGTTATGTTATTCATTCGGTCTTGTTAAGATCTCTTTGGTGGGACCATAGACCGATTTTTTCACTTGTTTTTGCAATCGCTTTTATGTAATATGTATAAAACACAAGTGATCAATGTTGTGGGAACTTGATTCAATACTATTTTGCCATGGTGTAACTGCAGGTACTGCACATGAAGTGAATGAAACCAAGTGGTTAGTAGTTCCTCAATAGATTTCAATTCTTGGCCATTACAATAATTAAGTTATAATTAATGTTCAGGTTATAAACAGCATGTTGTAGTTGTACCAATTTCTTCAAACTAGTTTTGACAATCTTTCTCACATCTTGTCTACAATATCTGCATCACTGGGAATGGAAATGAAATGCCTCTCAACTGAACATGGTATTTCTGATGTGCTTTTCATATTATGTAGCTCATTGTATCTAGCAAAGGATAGCAAATAATATAGCATCTACAAGCATGTAGACTGGATTATTGCTACCAAGTTGTAAAAAAAGCATGAACTAAAAAATGAAAGGAGAAAGAGAAAATAGTATTGTGCCTATTGAATAGGAGTCTAACTAAAGTTTAAAACTTGACCAACAAAACAGGAAAATTTTGATGATACCTGAAGTTAGAAATTGATAAATTTACTCCATGTATGAATCAGGAAGTATATGAAAACTAAGAAAGTGCGAAACAACACCCGTAAACACAGTACAATAATTTCTATTTCATATGTTGCCAAGAATGAGTCTTGTTGACACCATACAATCTAAGTAATGCAACTTAATAAAATGTACATACAAGAAAAATTAAATTAAGAATAAATGCAACTCCTCTTGAGAATTGTACATAAATAGCAAATAGCAAATCATGATTCCATAACAAATCACATGGCCAAAGAAATCAGGTCCTGATGCCTTAGTCCAAATGATTAGATGTGTAGAAAGTAAAGTTTTGACTGCTGATCAAAAGTGTTATATTCTGGATCAATGATACAAAATTGCTATTAAATAGTATTTAACATTATTAAAAAACTTGTCTCAGCCTTGGACTATAAGTTTTGAAAAAACTTTCATTTTTGAGATTAGATGCCATTTTGATGATCAAAAAAAGTTGAAATGTGTTCTACACCCTAAACCTTCTAACTTTTTGTTTATATTATGCATTACTAATACATCCTTCTTGCAAAGTCAATCACAACATAAATTACTGTAACATAATAGTACTTGAAAAGATAAATTCATGAAGAGATAATGCTGAATTGAATCAGATGGAGTTACTTGAGCAGTGTAAAATCATTAAATGAATTCTTAAGTTATCCACAATTATTGTTGCACTTGGAGCTAAATTCCCACCAATACTACTAAAACTTTTAAAGCTGGTGTTTGTCAAGACGCACAACAAACAGGCAAACAATGCAAAAGAGTAACAGTTCAATTGTACATTATATCTTAACCTGTGTTGTGAGAAGTGATTACACTTCTCCAACACAGCATAATTAATATTTAGAATAATTGTATGACTAGCCACTTATTGAGAATGTGACTAGTATCAAATATAGAATGTTCTAAATAAGAACACCTGCAGCTACAAAAATAGAAGAGGAATCAACTTATAATATAAGTTAATTCCTGACAGTGTTACTGATTTTCCCACTGGATTGAAAAAGATAAACTACAGAAAAAAATTTTTGAATATAAATATTAAAAAGGATAAGAATGGAATATATCTAAGTGTATGCAAATTTAGTAGTTTTTTGGCAGCCAAATTATGCTCAGTAAAATTCAAAATTTTTTACTACTGCTTTCAATATTTCTGATACATGGACAACCAAACAATTTACAATATTTTAGGTATAGCAAGCTAAGTAATTATATCCTTTTAAATTGGCCATCTATATATTACACAGCTTTGCAGAGTTACTAAACAGATGCACACTATCATATCTATGTCACTATTTAGAAATACACTCCCTTTCTCTACATATTCAAAAAGATCCTTCCACAATTTCCACGTTTTCAATGTCTACACTGTTTTTTTATTTTTCCGTGAAGTACTTTCTTGATATTTTTAACTGGTATCTCTGTCAAATGCCTAACAGAATAACCCCACAAGTTATTATCTGACTGCTCTGTACTTGATATTTATACAACATTAAAAACATCACTTACTCTTTTTTTACTTTGTATACCCTACTATTTTGTGGAGTTATGCTGCCGTCCTAGAAGAGGGTCCTTCTCGTGATTACAGACTTACTAATACATTTATCCTATATCATTGCATTACTTTTCGCTTTGTTATTATTATTGCCTTGCTGACTTTTGCGCTTTGTTTCCTTACATTCTTTCACAATCTATGCATCGATAAGTAAGTAATAGTGTGAAGAGATAGCTAAGAAAAAAGGGAGGAAAATACAGAGCAATGCAAAAAATTGAAGTGCGCAATAACTTGTATAATTTAAGTTGCGCATCGCTTCAAAAAATATTCCATTGTATGTTCAAATAAAGGCAAGTCTCTTGGATTGTATACTTCACTTGTCTGCCTTATTTAATAGAAACAAGTTTATAACCAGAAATGATTGCAATACCTTACCATTAAATGCAAAAAAGTTGTCATATTAACACAAAGGGCACGTTACGCTGGTCTGCAAAAATATTACTACTCAAGGCTTGTAATATCTATAAAACAAAAAATATAAAGGATAAGCTCCGAAAAAATATGGAACAATCTACCTATACTTGTAAAAGCGTTATTTCTTATTTGTTTAACATGCCAAAGCTCCAAGTGAAACGTTCATTTTTTTTACGCATTTTATACTCCTTTTCCGCCCGGTCTAAAACATACGACCACTCTTCTATGGTTTCCGAGTCTCCGTACCACGGGAACTCAGCTGCTGATAACTTACCGAAAAAAGGTAAAAATCCGCTGTGCTTTGCATTTGGCAGCAAGACAGATTCTGAGCCCTTCATGATGCCTACTTTCCAGGGAACAATGCCGTCACCAAGCCCATCAGGGGATCCCCCTAAAGGCAGATAGCTTATGAAGGCAAGTATTTCTTGAAGATTGAAACTAGTGAGCGAAGCTTTTGTGCCGGTGCCAACAATACTTGTGTACCTAAAAAATATATCGAGCAGAATTTTGAATACATTTGAAAATATGCTAAATGCACACATGCTGTAGTCAAAAGCAAATCAAGTATAACGAATATACAACATGTATCGAAATATAATCCATTTTATGTCAAATCTACAAAAACCAAATTCTGCACTATAGTGAATACTCTTTCTAGAGTGAAACCCCCAAAAAGGGGCACATAAGATTCATGCATTACTTTCAAAGGTTTCTGATGAAGAGGAGCAAGAAAAGTCATTTAGTCGAGTAGGGTGGGTGGTAATACTTAAAAGAGAGATTGTTTTAAACATGGAATTATTAATTAAGCAAATATAAAACTATTGATATATATCAACTTCATCAGTAATTAAAGTGCTTCAAATTGGTTGAAACACGACCAAGAAATATTACTAATATAATAATTGATATTTTTGCTTACTTTATATTCGGCAGTGAACCTGCAGGGTAATTTTCATTTATGTACTTCAGCAATCCTCTAGTTTGCTCAACTGATGCAAACATGTTATCATTTAATACGTCTCGGTTAGGAGTTCCTAATGTTGTGAGAGACAACACGAGAGACTTATCTTCTTTGCTGAGACGTTCATTCAACCAGCCTCTTGCAATCCATCCACCAATAGAATGGCCTACAACATGAAAAGGCTGATCTGGGCTATCCATTTTTAACTTTTCCAAGGCTTTATCAATAGCATCATAGTAAAACTGAAGAAAATTAGATTTCGATTAAGAATTTTTAAAGACTTGAATAGTTTTATCAGTGAAAAACTATATGAACTGAATACCTTGTTTTATAATACCCTCGTTTTTCTATTTTCTCTTTGTAAGTTTATAGATGGAAATTTATATATTTCAATAAATCATTCATTATTCAGAAAAAAACAATAAATGCACTGAATCTGGAGAAAAAAGCCTTTTCTTAGCTGAATGTACAACATGATATAATCATGGAAAAAGCTGTTGGTTGGCATTTCAACTATAATCTTCATTCGAATACATATTGATTATTGTTATGTATTGTTCAAGGGTAATATTTGAATCTTGCATTTTTTAACTCGAATTATTTACAATAGTATTTGTCTATTTCATCAAAAAAATTCTTTTTTCATTCATATACATAACATGCTGTTTTATTCAAAGAGACACTGTACTTTGGTAATGCAATAATGTTTGAAAAATTCATGCAAATTATATTCCTACTCTAATATTATATATACATATATTCCCACTAATACAGCTCAGTGGTGTTAAAGTTGAAAAATGATGAAACCTTTCTTTGAGTATCTTCGAAAGCATTATATGAAACAACTTTAATATGAACATCAAGGCAGTGACTTTGATGGCCTATTCTAGAGTATTCTTTATTTTAGCATACTGGAAACCATTTGATAAATTACATATGGTTTCGCACTAATTTTGCGATAAATATTTTCACTTTAAAGCTAAAAATTTTGAAGTATTTAGTATCAATATAATTACTGAGACATTATCAAACTTATATTACCTTTAGGGTTTTCTCAGGCAGGAGTGTTCCTTTTAAATACGCTAAGGTAAATACGCTAGGCAGAAGACCCAAAATCCAATTTTTTCTCGAGAGTTCAGGGATGTATACTTGCTGTCCTTTCGAGTTAAATATTTCAGCCATTTCTTCGTAATCATTTGGTATACTTAGCTGTGTTAGCATTTAAAACCATTAAAAGCATGCGGAATTAAATTTTTGCCAAAATACTCATGCATAAATATGCATAAATTATTAATGGTAATATTGTTTTTTATAATCTCATAAGTCGATGTTCCTGCGGATTGATATATTTCCTATAATTTTAGATACTATTTTTAAATACTGCTGTAGAAACTATTAGTTAGATTAAGAGAAAATACGACAATAATATAATAAACTCATTTCATTGAGTCAAGGAGAATATAGGTTCTAACAACAAATGTAAATGTAATCCTACTGTGCTCGCATACAGTGTTCGACAATCATGCTCACCTGAGCCGGACAGAACAATATTGGCTGCTTTTTTAAATTTTGACTTGCGCTTCGCTTTAGAGCGGAGTTAGCAACTGTTATATCAGGTTTGGCTGCTAAAATTCCCTTGTTTTTCCATCGATGGGTATTTTGTATGAAAGCAGAGCACAAGCACATAATTGCAAAAAAAGACAAACATCGAGATGTTTTCATTAACTGCGCGAAAAACATACGATTCTCCTAATTCATACGATGCAAGCTATAATCATAAGTGTACTTATTTTATTAAGTTAATAGTAATGACATAATTTGTCATGATTGCTTTGTATGTTTTTCGCTCAAACATGAATTAAAGCACGAAAAATCAGTTTTATCTGTATATAATTGAACATTCCATATTTTCAATTCTTGTAACAGTGGATACCAACATTCATAGCTCTGCGTCATTACTTAGCAATCAATCGCTGGTGATTAAAGAAAGGTCTATATTGGAAAATCAATATGAGCAGGCCTGAACTGCAATGTCCGCCAGAGATTTATTACAACGAAAATGAGGCTCGAAAATACAATAGTAGCTCGCGAATGATTGAAATTCAAGCAGAAATTTCCAATCGCTGCATCGAACTGTTAAACCTACCAGTAGGAAAAGTCGGTTTTATTCTAGATGTTGGATGTGGTAGTGGTCTCAGTGGCGAAGCCTTAGAAGAGCATGGACATGTTTGGATTGGTATGGATATCAGTAGGGATATGCTTAATGTTGCGAACGAGCGAGAATCTATTACAGGTGACCTGTGCGAACACGATATGGGTAGTGGCCTACCATTTCGGACATCGTGTTTCGATGGATGCATTAGCGTGAGTGCTTTGCAATGGTTATGCTATGCACAAGCAAGCAATCAGGTTGGTCTTTTTTTCCATAGCGTATTAGAAGTACTACCAGTGTTTATTAAGCACTAATATTTGCCTCATTTGGTTTCTTACATGCTCTAATCAGTGCATCAGAAAAAAACAAAATATAATAATTTATTGGATTGATTGCATTAACTTTTGCAAAATTTCAGAAAATCTTTTGTGCCTTCAAAGTAATGCTGGATAAAATGTTTACCCTTATAAAATTAGGACCGCTCATCTTGGTGTAATGATTCAATGGTTAAGATTGTGGTACTTCCTATCCAAAGTAAAAAACTGACATTGCCTCAAGATAAATGATTGCTAGTCGTAAAATCTAGTAATAAATTATTTCCTTGCTCCAGATTGAAAAACTAAATTATAGGTTTGTTGTGAATTATTTTTCTTATTTGTTTCAATAAAATAATTTTTGTGGTCCAACTCAAATGATCTCTTGTTTTTAGCATCCAATTTTTAGAAACCATTCTTTCAAAAATTTAATTATATTTAAGCGCATTTTTTTTATTTTTTACGTTATGTGATTCTTTTTCAAGCTCTTAAAAAATTTAGTTTCTAATGAATGCACTAATTCTTACATATATATTTAAAATATTATTCGTTTTCATGTACTGTGCTTTGTAAAATTGAATCACAAAATTATGTGTTTATATGATTTCTTCTACCTACTTTACCGATTCATGCATAATAAATTTATCTCAAGGGTAATGATATATTTTTCATCCGATAGGTGGCCAGCGCTCGTCTGATGCGATTTTTTTCTAGTTTATACGTTGTTTTAAAGAAAGGAGCCCGTGCAGCATTGCAGTTTTATCCCGAAAATACTGAGCAGGCTATGTTAATTGCTTCATGCGCAGCTAAAGCCGGTTTTACTGGGGGTCTGGTGGTCGATTTTCCTAATTCTTCTAAAGCAAAAAAATATTATTTATGCCTAAGTTTCGAGCATAGTTATAAAGCCCCCACTCCGTTGCTAAGTTCTCAAAATCCAGGGCAGGTAAAAGGGTAGATGAAAACTTGATATATAACAAATTTTCTTTTAATAAAGCTTCAATTCAAATAACTAACCACTAGTTCGTATTAAGTCCAAGTTCATCTTCATAATTTTGAATGTAAAAACTATCGTTCATAACCAACTATTATGGTAGTCCTGAAGTATTTCTTTTCTCCGAAGTTAACTATATTTTTACATTTATTGTGAAAGTGTAGAGAAGGTCATCATATTATCTTAAATTTTTTTTTTACCTTTCTGGAATTATATTTAGCTTTGACTTATCAATTGAACAGTCCATAATGCGCACTGATCTGGTGAAAATGTAAAGGCCACTAACTTTTTCGTCATTATTAAATTGTTCTGAAATTTGAGTTATCACTGAAAATGAACACATTATGAGCTGGAAAGTTCATGCGTTTTTTTCCATTATATTATCTTTCATGCTTTAAAATTTATCTTTTATAATTGAATATGTCTTTTTTTGTTAAATCTATACGTATATATTTTCCATTTTTGGAAACATTTTGTAAAGCACTGGATTTCAAATATAGGTGGCAGTAATGCAGCGAGAGAGAAGAGGCAAGGGCAAAAAAATAAATGCAATGAAGAGTCGTGATAGAATTGTTCAAAAGAAAGATAGGCAACGACAGCAAGGCAAAGAAACTAGACCGGATACTAAATATACTGGTAGAAAAAGAAGGGATAAATTTTAGAGGTAAGTATCGTATCAATAGAATTGACCTTATACTCCTTTTTTTGATGTTTTGTGCAATATTTATTTGAATTATTTAATTTGATTCAAATTAAACTTTCTTTAAGTGGACAATTCAGAGATGGATATCAGGACTTGTTTGTTCATTTTAACATCCAGGTGCTAAATCTAATTACAAGGTCCAATTTCAAATTTCAGTTACACTTTTGAGGGTAATTTGCTATTATTACTTTGTACTGTGGTATAAAGGTTTTGAAAGTGGCATGCATCCATGAATATAGTATAATATTGTTCTCGAATGGAAACATTTTCTTACAAACTGAAAAGAAACTGATTCAGTTTCAGCTCCTTTATTATAATGCAAGCCACGTTTTATATAAGCAAGTTTAACTGGAGCTGAACTATTGCTGGAAGCTTTTTCACAAGCCTTGACTCCGGAATTCGGTCCTGAATGAAAGATCATGCTAAACCTTGCAAATATATTTTTGAAATGAATAGTATTCATGCACATTCCCATAAATGTGACTTCATTTTGACATGACTCCGAGAAGAGTGTAGACATCTAGTTGCTGGGGTCTAGCCAGCATAATCTTGAGTCGAAGAATATGAATCAAAATCTTAATCAAATTAGTTAAATCTTTAAGAAGTTTCAAGGATTAACAAAAATGCAAACAAACCTATTATTACTCAAGTTATCCACAAAATGAAAAAAATTATTCGTGATAGGAAGTCAGATGTTCATTTCTTGGAATGATATTGATCTGCTGATTTGAAATACAGCTGTTTTGATCGCTTAAATCTGAGATACCAAACATTGTAGCGGAGGAAAATACATGTGCTTGATAATTTGATTTACTTCAAGCATAATAAGAAGGGACATGTTCTAAGTGCACATCTTTCTGTATTGTATGTTATATTTTTACATCACATTTTCCATTTAACTAAAATGTTTTATCAGAAACGCAAATTCAAAAGGCATGTCAAAGGCATAAAATTCAAAAAAGTTAAAGAAATAATAACTGTACTTTCAAATTATTTTAACAATTGTCAATGCAAATATATCCAGCATAAGTTACTAGGAAATAGATTAGGAATTTTCTGTTGAACAAGGTCAATCCAAAACAACGTATTCGTGATAAGACGTAGATTCATTGGGATTTCAACCATAGCAAATTGTTTCAAATAATCGAATTGAAGTTAAATTGGAAAAATATCATACGAATTAGTAACATATGACCGATAGCATAATTGATGGGAAAGAGTAGCAATTACTCGTAAAATTGCTGACAGCCATTGAATCGCTTCGAGGGTGCGCAAATTAAACTACAGATAAATTTGTTTGTATGCTGACAGAGTGCTAAAATAGATCACTCGTTTTGTCCATGCAAGACTTTTTTGGTTGCTTAGAGCTGCCACATATCATAATTAGGAAGAATATGTTGAAAAAAATGCCTTTTAAGTTTGCCTACGCACTGTAACATGAAGTGTTCAGCATGAAAGAAGTTTGTCACTGCACAAGAGAAAAAAAGGACAAGATTTGTACGTGTTCTAAACTTTGTAATCTATTATTTCCAATCTTTCCACCATTGCAGCATATTTTTACTGATATCAAACATTTTTTTTATGTCTGCACTGAATATTTTGATAAATTTAGAATTGTATTATCAATCTTTTTTTTAATCCTCTTATTTTGTCTCCTGATTAAGTTTATTAATTTTAAATGTATGTATGATACACTAAAATTCAATTTACTTCTCTAAAGTCCCTTCTCTTCTGCCCAATGCACATGTGCAGTTTTTCTGACCAGCATTTCAAATATGGTTAAATAGTTTTATCTCCATAAAATTTATAAACTAATGTAAAGTCATTGCTGCTTTCAAAACAAGACAATAACATTGCAGTTTCAAACTATACTAATTGAATTATGTTCTTTATTTATCAATAATAGTTAGATGATTTTTCTCTCATTTTCTCTCATGCTTTCTAACCATTTTTTATGTATTGCTACTTTTGACAATCCAAGCATTGTGGCATCAATTGTTTTCATTCCTAGACTAAAAAGTACAAAATAAAATGCGTACTTTGACTTTCTATTTGCCTAGATTTTAAACAACTTTCAACAAGAAAGCATTAGATCTTTCTCAACTTTTAAGCCCAAGATATGGCTAGGAATGACAACTATAGTTGCTGCAAAAATTTCAAGCTAAGTGCATATCATTGTATATATTTTAAGAGAATTTCTTCTTTTTATAAATTTAAATATTAGGTAATAAAATCAATACTGAATAGAGTTGATTTACAAGCATATTTAGAACTTTAATGCAAATCATGACTTTTTTCGCTTTGACTTTTCCAACTGAATAAAACTTAGTTGCACTTATAGTGCTCTCATGCTCTACACTATTTATCTGGGTAAGTGGTTGTGCACATCAATAAAGAAACAGTTATTAATTAGTTTAATAGCATTTTCAAATCAACCCAAGAACCTATGCTACAACTACAAGATTGCATTTGCAAGATAAAAGTAACCAAGTTTTTTAAAGTTATTTAGATGACAACACTGCTAGGTGTTAGAAATATAACGCAGCAGAAGCACAAGAAATCTGTGACAGAATGTGTATATTATTGCACATTAAATTGTGTTGATAGAAATGATAGAACTTTAACACAACAAAATATCATTTACTAAAACTCAATCTCATAGTCTAAACTGAAACTTGTTCTTGTAATCAAAACTGTAACTTCAACATAGTATTAGGAGAAATGTACTACAGCTACAGAATAGAAATGACTCTCTTAGGAATTAATTTCAAACAGATGCCCCCTAGCTACGGACTCCAATCCAGGTACATAGGCTTTGAAATCACAAATTAGATTATCACAGTTCAAAATCCTTTCTTCAGGCTTCCAGCTATTATCTTGGCTGAAAACTTTTACCATAACATTAGAAATTCCCACTTAACCTTATCATGCTTACGATCCAAGATATCTTCAACTTCATAATAGTCATCAGTCCAATCCAAAATGACAGGTGGCAGCTTAACTTTAACTGGTCTTAAATACATATCTTCAACTGGACACAAAAGCAAATTATGGAACACACTGTGTAATCTACTCATTAAACGTGGCAGCTGTAGGTAACATAAAACCGGATTGATGTTCTTAACAATCTTTAATGGACCCAATTTTTTCCAGTTTCACTCGATGGATGGTCTTTGGGTCTTAATAAAATGCCAATAAAAAAAAACCATTTCTCCTTCCTCAAACTCTATATGACAACACTTATAGTAGCAAAACATTTTGCCAATAGCTGTACCTTTTCAAATCTACATTGAAGAAACAAAACTGAATTGCTCAAATCTGCCAAATATCACTGAAGGGTTGGAGGTGACTCTGGAACAATTTCTGCAGACTAATCAAGAAGCAGGTCAAATTCATAAGTTGCCTTGAAAGGACTCATATTGATTGATGTGAGGTAATGCAAATTGCAACAGAAATTTGTCATTGGAGAGATTATTGAAGGAAGGTAATGGAACAGAACCGACATATCAATGAGTACAAGATGCAATACAGATATAAGATTATACTGTTCTTTAGAGCATTGCAAAGAGTGATCTTTGCAACTCATTAATGAAAATTTTTATGAAAATAGGCTTAATCCAACTTAATGTATCAGTCAAAAATTAAGGATCCGTATCCGTATCATCACAGCTCCTTACAGATTAACAAGCTAATTTGTCAGCTCAAAGTTTGAGCATCTTTGGAGATACTATTCCAATATCTGATTCAAATACTCTGTCTGGCCATCAAATTGCAGATGATATGTGGAAGGCAGATTCTGGGTGATGCCATAAGTGGTCCACAGAGCGGACCAAAACTGAGATACCAACACAGATCCTTGATCTGTGAGAATACTGTTGGAAAGGCCATGATGACAAATGAAATGGTAAAAGAATAAATCAGCTAGTTGAGCAGAAGCTAAATTTTAGAGTAGGCTGTTAGGAATTTACTGGTTAACGGTTAATCATATTTTTATGTTAGCTGCATTATTGCTTCTGTTCTCAGTTTAAGAATTCTCACTACTGACATCATGTTCTCACTTTAGCCAATGGAATAGAGCCACAGCACAATTACTACTGGTCCATCATGTAATTGAATAATTGTCTGTCTTACATTGCCAGAGTTCACTTCTAGCAACACAGTAATATATACTACATGATCTCTTCCAAGTGTCTGTTGTATTACACAGGCAATAAGATGACCCATCTTTGTGAAATGATCAACAATAACTAAAATCAAATTCTTACCTTGGGTAGTTGGTAGATCCATGAGAAAGTCCATATGCAGCAAATGCCTGGACTTTAAAGTAATACGTAATGGATGTAATAGACTGGCAAGTCCTATATGGGTTGATTTTGATTTAGCACAAACATAACACAATGCCACATATGCTGAAACGTCTTTGCACATGGAAGGCCACCAAAAATCCTTATCAATGAACTTTAATATTGCCCAAGTTCTACTATGACCCATAACCAGAGAATTATGACATATTTCCAGAATATCAATTTGAAGTTCCTTAGGAATTACAGCTCATCTATAATGTACTATACATCCGTCACTACACAAAAATCTGTTGTCAATCTTCATACCTTGAATTTTTTCATCCAGATTCTGTGCAGTTTTGACACAGTCTAATAAGTTTCTCTTCCTTGTAACTGTAAGTATAAATCTTTCCTTAGGTAATAATATCTGACTTGGACTTTTAACCTGTTCATCCAATTCACAGAGCTGGTACCTTGATGTCAACTTAGAGCATCTGGTTCCCAACCTTCTTTTTCAGGATGAAAAATGATCTGAAAATCAAAATCACACAAAAACAGAGACCAACAAACCTGATAATTCAATTTTTGAACTGGAAAAATACAAAAGATTTGAATTATCGGTAAAAACTTTGATGAGCTTAGAGTTACCTCATAAAAATGATTGCAACTGATGAAAACAGGCAACAATAGCTGACAATTTCTTATTTATTTCATAATTGATTTCAGAAGTTGAAAGTTTTTATGAATAGTAAGCAATTGGATGAATCTCACCATCAAAATCTTGTGACAAAATCCCTCCAATGGCATAAACCAATGCATCCACCTCAATAATAAATGGCCTAGAATTGTCTGCATGATGTAAAACTGGTGCAGAACACAAATCAAACTTTAATTCATCAAATTTAGCCTAGCTATTCATATCCCATTCAAACTTATGATTCTTTTTAACCAACCACAGCATTAGAACAGTTATCTTAGAATAATCTGGAATAAACATGCAATAAAATTTTGTGAAGCCCAAAATAGACTGAAGCAGTTTTAAATTAGTTGGAACAGGCTAAGACTTGATGCTTCCAACTTTCTTCAGATCCACCACAACATCAATACCAGAAATAGTGTATCCCAGGAAATCAATTGATGTTACTGAAAATTCACAATCTTATAACTTAGCATACAGTAAATTCTTGTGTAAACATTAGAAAAACCATCAATACATGCTATGTATCTTGCTCCAATCATTCCGAATAGATGAGAATATCATCCAAGTAAATGACACAAAACTGATCTAAATAGCAAAAAGAATTTAATTTATCAAATTCTGGAACATGGCAGATGCATTAGTCAGACCAAAAGGCATAAATAAACATTCAAAAAGCCCAAATCTACGGCAAAGTTCAATCTTACATTCATTGTTCTCACAAATGCAAACCAAGTTGTAAGCCTGACATTAATAAATCTTTGAAAATACGCATGCTTTGGAAAACTGATGTAAAATCTCATGCATCAATGGCAAATGATACCAATTCTTGGTTGTTATGTTGTTGAAACCACAATAATCAACTACTGGTTAAAGATCACTACTTTTCTTCACAAAAAATATGGGTGCACTGGCAGGAAATTTAGAAGGTCTAATAACACCCTTTCCCAGTTGCTCATGCAGATAAGTGCAAAGAATTTTTAACTTCAATTCAGACAAAGGATGTATAAGTTCCCAAGGTACTTTCTTCCCCTCCTTAAGATCAATACCAATGTGGAACTTTCAATGTTTGGGCAACGTATCTACCAACTGCTTTGAAAAAACTGATATAAATTGATGATACTGACAGAGTAGACATGTCAAAATTCCACTAAGATCTATAGATGGAAATGGAATATCAATCTCCAATAAATTCTCAGCTGGATTATCATCAAAAACAATCTTTTCATTGATCATGCATATTTTTGGAGTAAGGACAGAAAGATGTTGCTTCATTTTGATGGATAACATAAACAAACTAATAATCGGATTGAATCCCTTCAACCAATCAATCCCCAAAATGACAGAAGACACTACTGAGCGTAACACAGAAAGTATGTACAATGATGGTATCCTTACTCCTCAATTCCATTACCACAAAATGCAAAATCATCCAAGATGCCAATAGATTGCACTCAATAGTTTCAAAGGTGATGGGTGACAGAAATGTACCAATGGAAAGAAGGTAGAACTAACAAGATGGAAGTGCAGATGGAACAAGGGCAAAATTCTGAATTACCAAGAAGAAGTTCAACACAAAACAAAAAGAAATCAATAGGAAACACGTATTATTAGGTATTATTTTTGCCCCTAAAGTGGAAACAACATAATATAAAACCAACAATGCAAATCAAGTTGGATTATGTGCATATAAACTACTAGAACCACTACTATCAATGTGATATTATGCACATTTACAATAAAATATACAAGGCATTTGTCCTAGTAACAAAAGAGTTTGAAATCATTTCTTGATTTAAACCTGCACAATTATATATGCTCAAGTGCTAGAAATGGGTTTTTCAAAGAACTTAAATAGAACACCTAATGACTGAACTGTTCATTAACTAAGGTCTATTAGCACCTGTCCAGCAATACATTGACTAAAGTAATTGACTGACCAACAACCAATAGCTCAACACGATGGTACAGATGCTGTTTACCCTATATTGATATAGTTCCAATCAAAGTCCTATTTTAGCCACAATGCTGCTGGTGCTATAACTCTCTAATCCAATGAATGCTACCAAGACCAAAAACAGAAAATACAGCAAGAATGCTAATAACAGTATATTAAGGAAACGCCATCATGTGTTGCCAAAAGTGAATCTAAACAAGACATTTTACAAAAGGTATTCAAACATAAATGATTAACAGAAAACAGTTTTTGAGTAAAAAACTCAATGCACAAATCAAGTCCTTGTAGCTGACTGGAAAGGTTTAAACAAGCTGCAATCACATGACCCCATTCACCACAGTACAAGTACAAATTCTTATTCCTACAACCTTGCCATTCCATTGAACTTAATGGACCATGATGTTGAACTACTTCCATAACAATATCTTACACGCCATCAGTGATAGTTGGAGTGGATCTAATTATTGTGCACAGAATACTAAAAAGTTTTTGCCAAAATTCAATGTTTTGGCTGTCTATCTTAGACAATGCCATAGAATTCCTCCAGCAACACAAGACAATTAAAATTATATAGAGCTGTTAGGAATTAACCTATAAAGGAATTAATTCTATTCTGTAACTGCGGTACATTTCTCCTAATGCTATGTTGAAGTTTCAGTTCTGACTATGAGAACAAGTTCCTGTTTGAATTATTAGAACAAGTTTCAGTAAGTGAAATTTTGTTACATCAAAGAAGTTATCTCACTTCTATCAACACAATTTAGGATGTAATAATATGCATATTCTGTCACAGACTTTTTGTGTTTATGCTGCATGCTACATTCCTAACTAGAGCTTTCTTAATTTCTCTATTAAGACCTTTGTCAAACGTATCCAATAATGGAAGTGAATGTGACCATCTTAATTTCAGACCTAGATGTTGGAAATCTGATATGTTAGCAGTCACTGGGTGCCAGCCCTGCTTTAGATCTAATAGCTTTTGAGCTGCTTCTCTAGGTTTATTGATGTCACTGAATGTTGTTCTGAGATAATTGACAAATTCTTCATAACTGGATAATGTGAAATAGTTGACCTGAAGATAAGGAAGAACCTAATTAAGTGCTGAACCCTTCATATAACTGGTGGCAAATGGTACTTTTGTGGAATCATTAGGAAAATTAGAGCGCTGTAGCTTAAAACTGATGTCCAATTTAGTCAGGAAAGCCTTAGTTTTATCCTTTTCACCAAAGAGCAGATCTGGTGCATTGGCTTTAGGCTCTTTGAAATTTCAAATGTATATACTATTTTTAGCAGTAAACTGAGCCTCAGCTGCCTCTTCAACTTCTACTTTCTCCTGGTGCAGTAGAGTGATCATTTTGTTGGCCTGCTGCAGTTGTTCAATCAGGATGTTTGATTGCTCAGGTGTTAGTGTGTACAACTGTCAGGATATTTGCCAGTCCTGCTATCACTGTAAATTGCTATGGCATAACTGCTCTACTATGTTCATCAATGTTCATCTGTTCACCTATATTTTGCCCACACTTTCTTTCACCTTTCGCCTCTTTTACCTATTTGCGTCTTTTATCCTAATTTCGCCTTTAATGCCAAACCCTTTATGTCTACACCTTTGTCACAGTCCTTTATGGACTCATTTGTTCTATACCTCTACAATTTGCCATGTGCCATATTTTTTATGGTTCTGTGGAAACTTCTTCACTCATTTTCCACCTACGCATGTTCTGTGTCATAATACCTCTTCAACTTACTGGATATTATTCTATTCCGCTCTATCTCCTGTCATAATACTTTAATCTCCACCTTCAACTATTTAGATATTATTCCAGAATAGTCATCAATCTTGTAATCCCGCTTTCTTCGGCTTCAATATCAATTACTTCACTTTACTCCGCTTTATTTCCGCCAAAGGTAATTTCTCAGAACTACTTAAATTATTCTAGAATTATCACAAGCTTACCTATGGAAATTAATATGCTTATTTATGGAGTAAAAGATGTAGCAAGATTCACCAAAGAGACAGTTTCAAGGGCACTTCAAGAGGGTATACCGCAGGAGCTAGCGGAGACATGTTTATTAGTTCAGTCTTGTGTTTATGTTCACTCTTCTAAGTTTAATAAAACTTTTATATTTTTATTAAATCTTTTCTTTACTTTTGCTGTTTGCCTGCCCTCTGCTGTACATCAGACTTTACCCACTTCAGGTACCTCTTAATATATTATATTATTGTATTGTCTCCTTCATCCTTCCAATAACAACATAGACTACCAGCATCTTCAATAATCAAAATAAAACTAGAACAAAAAGACTGACTAAGTAGCAGGACAAGTTCAGCATCAATCTACAAGAAAAATGAGTTGTATGGAACAGAACAAAATCAGGAACAAAGATCGACTAGACATAGCACAATAAAGACCAAAGAATAAAGAAAACATGCCGACAAAAGCACAGTAGAGTTGCAAAGAGCAGGAACCAAAAACTAGATGAACTTGAGAGGAAAGGTCAAAGATTAGAACTGAAAATGTTCAACCAGCTGGCTTATGAAAACGGAAAAAGAAATGCATCTTTGTTAAATGTAGTACTACTATCAAACTGTTAGGAATGTAATGCACAACGAAAACAGAAGAAATCTGCATCAGAATGTGTATACTATTACATGCTGAATTGTGTTAATAGAAGTAAAATAACTTCATTAACACAACAAAATATCATTTACTGGAACTTGCTCTTATAGTCTAAACTGAAAGTTGTTCTCATTGTCTAAACTGAAACTTGTTCTCATAATCAAAACTGTAACTTCAACATAGTATCAAGAAAAATGTACTGTAGCTACAGAATATAATTAACTCCCTTAGGGGTTAATTCTTAATACTAGGTTCCTTTAAACCATTGATTGACTAGAGTTCTAACTACTGGACTGCATTTTGGGTTCTGTTAATATTTGATGTAGAGGAAAAGTTTATCATCATTTTTTGGGTCATGTTTTTAGAATGAATTGTTATGTTAAAAGTTCTAATCTCTGTTTTACTGTAGGTATAATAATCATGCTCAGCTTTGTATTGCAAGCCTCAATCTTGCTTTTAAAGCATTTGAACACAAAGATTACTGAAATACCCACGATTATCATAAAAACTCAATGATGAAAAGAATTAGCCTTTTATATCTTTGCATTATGTGGTTTTCAGAAATGCCTGTTATTTTATATTGTCTGAACATTTTCTTGTGGTCTGAAAGATAATCCATGCAACTTTTATTGAATTAAATTTATATTTTGTTATGATTGAGATCATTTTAACCATGGAATGATCAGGTTTAATTTTTTATATTTTTCGTTGACATCGTCCATGTGAAATCGAATTTGAATTGTCGAAATTTTTTGATTTTCTCCACGTGGAAAAATGAAATCGAATATTTGCGGACTCATGAAATTTCCGGTATATCCCAACTAGAAGAAAATTTGCATTTCGGAGCTCTCCGATTTAAATTTATTTTTTATTCTTGATTATGACTGTCTTTTCAAGAGATTGGCTTATATATCATAACGAAAGGTTATTTTTTAAGAATGCTTGTGATCGAATCGAACCTTTCATAGGTTATGATAAATTTAGAAACTTTTTTTGAAATTTTATTTTATCATTACCGCGCACTATACCAGTGATAAAGTGGTGACGGTTTGGAAGACAGCAATCTGAAGTTGTTTGATACGACATTGCATTTTTCCTGCTGGTGTAACTCTGTTATTTCGTTTTGCTCATACTATTAGCTTGCGTTGAATTCTTGATCAACAATCTGGAAGGGCGCAAGATTGAGTTGAAGTTAGTCCAACGCAATCCATTGATTGTGTAAATTTTTTTACGCTTGTGTAAACAAAACCAAAATGTGAGTTAAATTAATACAATATCTGACACATGTGTGGTTTCTCCGCATAGATTTGGTTTCGGTAGAGAAAGTATCAGATAATTCATGCAAAAATCCATTCTGAACAGAGCGCATTCGTTGAATTCTGGTGCTGCATATTTCACCTTCTAAATTTACGAATTTACACAAGTTTCCCCATTAGAATTCATTCATTCAATTGTTTGGCATGATTTTCACGTTTGTTCCGATAATCTGATCATAGGTACACCTTATAAAATGCCAGTTGGCGTCTATATTTTTTGTCTTGTTTTCAAATCTATAGAGGTTCATTTTTTAAGAGGTTAAGTTGTAATCTGATGTTTGATTTAGATCATCAGCAAGATTTATAATATGAGGTTATGTTCTTATTCGCGTATATTAACATTATCACTTTAACAGAGCCAATTAAGTAGGTGAGTTTTATTCTTTGTTGAACTCTCTCATGAATATATCATGAATTAAATTAAAATGCTTTATTACCAAAAATTGGAAGAGCAATTATTTACTGCTTTTGCATTGATAACAGAAAATAAGTTTCAGTATTTAGGTGTTGAAATTTCTATCACCTGCTTGGTTAAACTAATTAATTTTGCAGAGTCTATGTGCATTGATTGTATTTATATAAATATATTTTCTTAAATTTATAAACACAGTCAAACTCAGCCAGTCAAATTATATCTCATTAATACGTATTCTCTATCCTGTCAAAATACAGTAAACTTTGGATACAACAACTTTGTTCTTAGCAATTTTTCACTTGTAACGAACGAAATAAAAATTCATATTTCTCAGAGTTCAACTTCAGTTTTTCAGGTCGAGTGAATTCATTATATCTAAAGCTTATGTTAAACTGTTGACTTTTTTCAGTTTTTTTACCGTGTACATTACTAGATAAGTTAATATAGATAATTTTATTATTATTTTTAGTCTAATTTCATGCCCGAAACACTATCTCTGAACGGTGATCATGGCAATGCTGACTCCATACAAGGGGTCGGGACTGTTCCTTTGAATGGCATAACCGCAGAATCGCAGCATATGGCAGCATCTGAACATGCACCAGAAATCGTTGCTAATATTTCAGGTTAGAGATTATATTTTTTTATCTGAAATTCGGTAATCGTTATTTTTTGTTATTGCATGTACTTGTTAGCGTATGTATAAAAATTCTATGTTTAGTACCTTTTTCAGAAGCTTTAGCTCTAATTCAATGAAAATAAGTTACGATAAATAGTGGTATATTCTATTATAACTGATTGAATAAATAATTATTGCCATTGCTCTAAATACTGAAAAATACGTTATCGATTTAAAGAAAAAATCAACATTTTTAATTTAGAATTTTTTAAAGAATAAAAGTGCTATAAAGGTCTATGACAATATTCAGTTGTGAAAATCAAAAGATAAAGAGTGGATTGCTCAATTTAAAATTTGGTCTTCACTCTTTATGGATAAGATTTTAAAGAAATCCTGAATTTTCCTTGAATTGCTTATCAAAAGTTACGAACATAAAACATAAGTTTTGGGATTATTTTGTTATTTATCAATTCTTTTGCACAGCATTTAATCATGAAAATGTGGACCATAAATGTAATCTTTGCTTCTTTACTCTCAAATCGTCTGACAAATCGTGGTTTTCAAACCTAAAAGTCAGAGGATTTATTAGTTTTTTTAGAAGTATTCAAACGCTGTATTAGAAATACAATAAAGTTCGATTATAACAAGTTTACTTTTAAAATTTTCAATTATAATGAATGAATGAGTAGTAATAATGTTCTAAGTTCAGTGGTCCGGAAAATTCATTTTATATGAAGTTCACTGTATGTGCAAAAGTAGTGGGGGGTTGAGTTTGGAATTATTTTTCAGATCATGTAGAAGATAATTCCAGTTCAGTTACTGTTGAAGACCCAACTTCAAATGGTGACCCGGCTACGGATAAAAATAATGTTACCCTGGAATCGCATATTCCTGGGTGGAGGGTAAAGTTATATCAGCTTAATAGAGATGGCCAGTGGGACGATCGAGGGACCGGTTATATTTGTTGCAAATATGTTGAATCTATATCTTCCGTAGCATTGTGCGTTGTAAGCGAAACTGATAACCGCGAATTATTGCAGGTGCTTAATCTAATTTAGTTGTATTGTGGGCTATATTATGCTTTTATGATAACTTTTGTGGTTGAATGATAGTAAAATATCTTTTAATACTTACTCTTCATATAGAATTTCTTTAATATTGCTTTTAATTTTAGCATTTTATGTATATTTATAACTTGTATGTGCTTGTCTGTGAGTAGTTTCAGCATTCAAGTTTGCTACAGAGATTGATTATTGATAATTCCTAGAATAATGCTCCTGATTTTTTCCTTTCTCATTTCTTTCGAATTTCAATTACTCTTTTTAGTCGTTTTGTCAAGAAGTAACTTTAATTTATTTCGCTGGGAAGTATTCTCTATCGGTCAAAGATATTTTTTTAAATCTATGGTTGACTTACCTGACTATGACCCTGGAGAGTCAGGGAATTTTTTCTTAGTAATTTCTAGTACAATTTTGAAAGTTATTTGATGTATAGTATGTACACACTATCATCTCAAAGGAATTTCTTTTATGTTTGTGTATGTAAGTATATGTCTTTTTGCTAGCTGTTTGCAACCTCAAACAAGCTAGGATAACTTTCGATTCTATCCATAATATAGCTCAATAGCACAAAGAATTGACGAAATATAGTTGTAAAGTATATACTATGACACTGGGTAAGAAGGTGAAAATGACATTGAATTTGGCTACTTCTATGGAAACTAAAATCTAGTGAAAGTGCAGAAATACAATTTATATTTTAAATCAAACGAACGATTTAAGTACATTATATATGCCACGAAAATGTAGCTCAGTGACTTTTCAGCTCAAAATGAGTTGATTTATTTTGAAGGGTCGAATCTCAGATTAAAATCTGAAAGGTTACAGAAAATTTTGACACGGACTTTGTACAATTGTACTCCATCATTAACTCCATATAGAACTATTTCTTTAATAATATGGAGGTGTTTAATATTTCGAAAGTAAATATATGCATTTTTAGAAAGTTTTTGATTTGGTTTTTATTTCATAGACAAAATTGTTAGAGGACGATACTTACCAACGACAAGGAGAAAATATAATTACTTGGAGCGAGCCGGTAGGTTATGATTTAGCGTTAAGCTTTCAGGAAAATCAGGGATGCTATGATATTTATAGTCAGGTGTGTTCAAAGAGTCTTGTCATTTTGTAAACATTAAATATAACAAGTGCTCTTTTAATAATTATTGCTTAAAATGAATAAACAAAAAAGTCATATTTTGCCAAATTCAACTGATGTAAATAATTTGGACATAAGTAATAAACTAATTCTGTGGTCCCTTCAGATTCATTTCATCTAGAGTAACTTACTGCATTAAAAAATATTAATATTTTAGTGTATATGCATTTCTTGGTGTATTATCATAGAGCTCAGAATAAACCTGGAATGTTTATGTTTTTATTGAGTCTTAATTGTATATTTATGTCTTTTTTTGTTTGATTTTACATCATGAAACCTGCTATAAATTGATTTATAGTCATATTCAGCTGTGTAACATCTGGTCAGAATTGTCCTACTTCATTAACAAAATTTGATATTCTATAAATCGATGGTCTACAAAATGGTATATTCTATTACTTGATAGTTTTACCACTCCACCAACCTCCCTTTGGTGTACATTGATATCTCTAATCTGATTTATTCAATTAGCTTATAATTTTTTGTGCAACCGATGATATTAGTTTTTAAAGGTTGCGCTGGTGATTCATTGTATTATTATGCATATGCTAGTTCGTATTTATATTGAATTGTAACCATACGTATTATATAGAAAGTAGCTTTATTGAAGCAGAGCTGCATAAATTGTTCTTAGGATATTATACTGGAACAGTTTTATGTTGAAGTTTGATATAGCATATTTTCACTGGTATTATAACTTTGTATTTCTTTCATCTCTGTCTGTTTCTGTCCCTGAGATTCATCACATAAGACACTGTAACACCAATTTATGGAATATCAATTGTTCTCTGCTTAAGCTAGGATTAATCCGTTGTAAATGAATATTTTTTTAGATCGCAGAATTTCAGGGCAGGAGTTTTGCTCAGGGCCGAGATAGAGGTGTGCTTACACAAGGCACAGAGGTTAATCGAGGGTATAATTCCAGTGCACTACCTGAGCCAAAGTGGGAAAATTTGCAAATTATTCTAGAAGCATTAATATCTGCAAACAGTACTCCTAATATGCAGGTTTGAAATGAAAGACTTGGTTAATATTTTATATGTAAACATTGGCCTCATTGTTTGCAGAGGATTTCATTGGTTTTTTATTCTAACAGCAAGACTAAAATGAAATAATTAATCCAACTAAGTAATATCTTTATTTAATAAAGCGAGCATTAAGACAGAATAAATTTAAACTATTTACATTGATTTTATCGAATGAATGCGAAAAACTTATGGTTCGAATATATTTATTCGGTATATATATATATGCTTATATGTATCGATTTTAAAGAAGGAAACGTTCCTGAGTTCCATTTATTTAATTTCGATTGTACAATTTTACTCTTTAATATTTAATAGGATTTGATTCATGTGCAACTAAGTATTTTTACATTCAGTAATATGTTATTATTTATATATTTCTTTATTATGCATGCATTGGATGAGCTTTTAATCTTATTAATGTCTGTTTTTACTTCGATGCACAAATGTACCATTTTTGTGGTGATATTCCACTATACATGATTTTAGCATTCCTGTATATAAGTGTTAAATGCATTTTCTGTGAGATTAAATATAAAAAATATCTTGATTATTTTTTTATGCCTTCTATCAATTAATTTATTTTCTTGTTTGAATTTGAATTAATTATATAATAGACATCCAATTTATCAATTAGTCAATGATCTTTTCCAATTCTTTATTAACCTCTTTTGTTTTACATAGCTAATGGGTGAATGTGTAGAGTAATGAAATATGGTATGAATGGGCAAATATATGCTTTGAAGACTTTTTGGCACATAAAATATTCATTTGCGCTGAAAGTTTGAACTTCAGAATAATTTCTGAAAGTTTTTTTTTATTTCTATTGGTCTATTCTACACATTCACTGCTTATTACACCTATGTATATGCTTTTTCACTAAATCTTTTCTTTGTTGCTATTGTATACAGCACAAAGATAGTATTGTTCAAAGAATTGTTTTTCAAGAAGGAGACTATATTGAAAAGCTTTTTTCTATTTTTCAAGACTGCCGGGATTTAGATGATCAAGTCAGTGCCAGGTAGGTACAATCAAATTTCACTATAAAAAAGTCACACTAAATAATTAAATATTATAAAACTGCATTCATTCGCCTCAAAGAAAAGGTCTAATTTGTGGAAAGTACTATAGTTTTAGCATGGTTGATAAGGATTTATAATTTTCTGTAGAATTTTTTGTTTTTTGGCATTTGTGTAGTATTCCTATTAGTTCTATCTTTCAAAATGGTTTTATCTTGTGCAATAATAGGCTTCAATTGTATTTGTAGTATGTATTTAATTATATGGTTTTATTATTTTTAGGCAGCTTTGTGCAATATTACGAGCAATCGTTTGTTTAAATGATACCAGTATATTGGAAATGCTAATTTGTGATAAATTTTTTGTACGGATGGCTGAAGTGTTTGAATTTGATCCCGAGTTAAAAGAAAAGCCAAATCACAGAGACTTTCTTGAGAATAAAGTGCGATTCAGAGAAGTGCTGCCAATGGAGGTGAGGGCCATCACTGTATAGAAAACTTTAGATAAAGCGAATTTTCACTTATAGCAAATATGTAGAAAAAAGTCTCGATTATCTTCAGATTTTTGGTTATAACTAACTAATTTGCTAGTTCTGATAAGTGTCTTATATTTGAAGACATTAATCTTCTAAATTTAATACCCTCTTTAACTTATGTTGCCAGTCTGGTGCGGACTCGACCAACGTGACTGCTAATTGCTCTTGTGGCAATTCGTAATCCCTTTAAACTAATTCAGTAATCTTGGTCTTGCTGTTATACAATTAAAACTGTACTAATTGAGTTCTCATTAAAATATTGTTTTTGCTTTTGCCTTATTATTGTGACTTACGCTTTTTAAGCTTTTTTTTAAATTGGTCGTGATACTAAAAAATAATGGTTTTATATTAAAAAGATAATTCTTGGATGGGATAAGGCTTATTTAGACACTTTTATATGATTTTTAGCGGATTCTATACTTAGCATGCAAGTAGAATCTAACAATTTTTTCTTTAATCTTTTCTCTTAATGCATTGCAAAGTAAAAAATGACTTTTCCTAGTAGTAAATGCATATTTCAAGTATAAACTTGTATAGGATTTAAATTTTTTGAAGGCAATAATATCATGGATTCTTTATGTATGTTTCAGGTGTAGAATTTAATGAAGTTTATCCTCCTTAAAATATGAAAAAATGTCAATATTTCATGGTTCTCTATTTAGGGTGTCGATACAGTTGGTAAAATTGTTCAAAATTTTCGAGTGTCGTTTTTAAAAGATACGTTATTGAGACCTATGATGGATGATGCCATGGCAGCTACGTTAAATGGCGTGTTATACTTTAACAATAACGCAATCATATCCGCGTTATATAAAAATTCGGATTATCTAAAGCGTGTTTTTCAAGTTTTCGATAAAGAAGACTGCCTACAGGTTAGAATGAAACCTAATTAAATCTTTTTTAGCCGAGTTTGGTTAGGTTTTGACTAGCATGTCCATTTAAGTTCACCTAGAGTTTGTTGCTGTAAATTTTTACTTAATATTTGCTTGAAGTAGTTGAAAATAATGAAACAGAGATAAAAAGCAGTAGAATAATTATATATTTACAAATTTTACTTTAACTTGAGCAATGTTATAGAATATTTTCTGTGGATATATATGTTCAATATTGGCCAGTATATCAAAATATTTTATTTTTTGCCAGTTTACATCAACAGTGATCAATAATTTTTGATGTAAAACTAAGCATCTATAATAGTATTAAATCTTACTACATACATATATCATCATTTACCATATTCTTTTTTAAGCATTCTTTTTTGGTACAATTTTTTTAAAATTTTAGTATCTCTTGTGAATGATTATATCTATTTCGTTTTCATAGAATACAAGGAGAGACTGTTTATTTTTCTTCAAAGAATTATTTTCCATGGCAAAAACTCTACCTCAGCTTAATCGAGATTCATTTTACCGCTACATTGCAGAAGAGGTAAGTTTTTTCATATTCATTAGCAAATTGAAATATATATTTGACTGTGGTTTATCCATTTTTACTGCATTTAGTTGCTATAAATCATTTTCAGATGCCAACTTACTCTAAGATTTACTATGAATTGTGAAAAAAGATATATATATATATATATATGTAATTTTTTCTAAAATTTAGATAGATTTTTAGCAAGGATAAAATATTTCTTATGTTAAGTCAAAATGTATTAACCAGGGTATATTTCTTACCAATTTGTTTATAGTAGTTTATTTTCTGCAATTATTTTTAATTTATATTAGGCACCAATTTTCGACGCCCTATCTCGAGTTCTTTCAGACGAATCGGTTTCCACGGAGGAACGAGCTGCATGTATGGAGATATTACTTCACTGGTATGTTTACACACTCATTCACGACCAAATTAAAATTAGCTTGTTACTATGACACCATGCATTTAAACTTGGAAGTTCTATTTGAGCGGTGAACAGATTTTTCGGAGACTGCAATAAACTTGGATACAATGAATTTGAATTTATCGAATTTCCACTTTAAATGAATAAAGGAAAAGGCGAATTATGCCATATTAGACTTAAGAACTACGGATATAACAAATTGATTCGGTTGTCTCGACAGATTTGTTATATTCCGGAGTTTACCATATTTCTTTATTTAAATTACTCCACCTACTCACTTTGCTCAAGCCTCATTTCAAGTTTCGCTACCCTATAGCTGGTTTTTGTTTTTAATGTTGGAATTAATTGTGAAAAATGCACAAATGATTGAGAAAACAATTCATTGGTCGATCAAGACAAAAGAGTAGAATTGACCATAGATATATACATCCACATGTAAAATGGCAAACACTATATAGAAATCGATTCTTTTTTTTGTCAGTTTACAGTTTATTACATTGGTTGACATCAGAAGCTTGTGATTCAATGTATTAATGAATCATATATATATATATAGGCTTAATAGCTGATATCCAAGTGTTATTTTTGTTGGATTTAATGTTCTATAATAAACTTTTCTGAATGTATTTTCTAACTACTGAATATTCTACCTTGTACAAACATGTCAACAAACAGAATTACCATTCTTGTTATTTCAATATGCATAGATTGATTGAAAAATAAACACTCAATGTCATTTTGATTGTGAAAGAAAGAATTTAATGATTCCAAGGATTTTTAAGTATTTAGTTATTTAATTTTATTTTTTCCACTTTATTCAAGTAAACTTCTGCATTATAATAAGCTAGGTCTAAGTTCCGAATTACTAAATATGCTATTGTATTTGATGGAAATAGCAAAAGGAAAGCGATGAAACCAAGAGAGAGAGAGATTTTTAATAGTAAAAGTCGAATCATTGCTCCAGTTGAATATGGCCCAAAATTAATCTTGCAGTTCTTCAAAACGGTTCGCGTACATAAATCATGTATAGTTATTACGCCGAAAGTATTGAATTTTCTATTCTAACACGGGTATTTGTTCCAAAGTTCAATATTAATAATGATTAATGATATTAATGAAATTTCTGTCCATTTTGTGTAGGTTAGCTCACGATCCACAAATACTGCGAATGTACGTGGTAAATAAGGGATCACACCCCCCTGAAACCCCCTACACCAGTAATCTAGGGCCTGGAATAGGCCTGGGTACCCCCCCTTTACACCCCCTAAACTCCAAAGTCGACCCAAGTTCTGTAGCCTCGAGTGTTGGTACATGCAAAAGCTTGCTGTTTTGGATTATCCGTAGATTAACCACTGATGAAGACATTGGAATCATTGTGCAGGCTGCGGAAGTATGCCGTTTATTTTTGGAAACAGAAACTGTAGAAAATTCGAACGATCGTGATACTTTTCTCAGCACGTTTTATTCACATTACATACACTGGTTGGCCATCCCATTTTGGGAGGAGAGTAGGTATGAATTGTGCAAATATTGTCCTAATCGAAAAAAGTTACTACCTCATTTTGTCACGAACATTTAGCCTCATTTAATGCGCATCATTGATTTGTTATAAAAAAATATCATCATATGTCATTGTTAAAATTGATTTTGTTACAGTATTTTTTTAATTTTCATTGTTTATTTATATATATATACATATATATATATATGAAGTTTACCTCATAATTAGCTTGTGTAAAAATCTGAATTCATTCCCTTTTTCGAATTTGTCATAAAATATAATTATTAAAAAAATATTTTGTTGTTGGCTATATTTTCGAGGCTAGCAGCATAATATATTTGTACTACTTGATAAATATATAATATCGTTTAGTTATTGAACTAGTACTTTTTGTCCTAAATGTACGTAGTCTTAAATTTAATGCACAAATCTCATGTTGAATCGATATCATGTTGTCTTGTAGTTAATGATATTATTCATCGCTAATAATATGTTTTATCCGATAAATTATATATTTGTATAAGATTCCTATTTTTTTTAGGTATGGAGAACCCTGCTCGAGCCCAAAGCGGGAAGTCATGAGCAATTCTACTATTGCAAAGACTTGCCGATCCCACGTATGCGATTTGATGACTTATTGTGTGCGTATTCATACATACAGAATGAAGTACTTTGTGCTTCGAAATAATGTGGCCTCTCGCGTTTTACGTCTGGTTAGATACCGCGATAAATTTTTGCAGGTGCTTCATAAAATATTTGTAAAATTCGGATGTAATGAATTCCCTTTAACAATTTTTCACTTGTAAGAAATAAATGAAGTCATATTGAGCCAAGTTCTGCTCAGATTTTCTGATACGACAAAGTAATTTGACTGTCCCGACAAATTCGATGTATTAATTCGAAGTCTATTCTTATGTTTATTGTATGAAGTTTATGATGCGGTAAATACTTGAATGAATATAGATAAGAGAAAGATACCAAAAAAGTTTGCGTACGTACTGCGCACTAAATATATTCAAGATTAGTTTATGTGGCTGAGATTTAATAGAGGCTACTATGCTAGATATGTATTGTAAGGTAGTCAACACTATAAACTAGTATACCACAAATATGAAATGGATTTTAGTATCTTAAAATGCAACTAATTGGAATGTGCGTTTGTAGTCAAGAGTTTTACATTAATTTGAAATAAAGTGCTTGTATTAGGAAATAAACATTTAAAAGTAACTATTTTAAATTGGATTTTTATAGTATCTACACGTCATGTGTTATTATTCCCAATTGCTAAGTTTGCATAGAATATTACCTCTGGTTAGATTACCTCTAAATGCATATTTTCAGTTATCTGGTCCATAGTAGTAGAGTTAAGAAGCATAATTTCATTAAGTTCTTCTGGGTGTGAAAGCATAAGCATTGTTCTGGAACAAAACATTTTCTTCATGTCATCACATTTTTCTCTAAAGCTCGCTGCAATACGATTCATAAGGGCTTGCGTAGGCGTTCGGGATGACTTTTACAATCGTTATTTTGTCAAAAATAACTTGTTTGCTCCAATATTTTCATTGCTGCATGAGAACGCGGCTCGAGACAATTTGATTGCAAGTGCAGTTCTGGAATTTTTTGAATACATCAGGTGTCAAAATAACTTAATAAAATAGCGATAAAATCTTTGAAAAAAGTCTCTTTTGAAACCCAATCTTAAGTCTGTTTTTTTTCGGTATTTTTTAAGAATTTTATGGTTCTTATACTTGTATTTTCATCAGTTTACTTTAGTAAATTTTTAATTGCATTGACCTTTGCAATGTTTTGAGTTTCATACGAAAATCATTTGAAGCATTTTTGAATCGCATCTCCATAAGATCAATTGTTCTAAAACTGATCCATTCATAAAAAAATGAACTCATTACATTATAAAAAGTCACAAAAGTATGTTGCTTTCCTTTTAGTCTTCGCTAGAATTGTACTTATTGTTTACAAAATCCTTTTCGTTTAGAATCATTTGCCAACTTCTTTTACACTTTAAAAGTCTTCTGTAGCTCGAATTCAATGAAATCCTAGAACACAAAGTTTAAAAAATCGCTCATCTTTCTCAATTTTTGAACGATATATGTAGTGTAACTTTTGATGTGTTTAATGGATTTTTCATCCAATTCAACGCATCAATTTCTCAAGTTAATTTTTGCCAGTCTTAAGTTCACACACCAAACTAGAACCAAATTAAAAATAAAAGACACATCCTATAGAGTAATCAAGTAGGATTTCACAGTAATCAATCTTCAATTATCTAATTTGAAGCTGCAGCATGAGTCTCTAGACTAAATTTCGCTTATTTTCGTTTAAGTTTTATAATTGAATTGAAGATATTTAGGCTGAGTTGTTGATTTTTTTGTATCAGAGCCGAAAACATCAAAGTGCTGATTGATTATATTGTGGAGCGATTTGGCCCCGAATTTCCCCTAATTGGGGAAACCTCTGTGCTTCAAGTAAGTCATATATATATTTTATGGTGTATATCTATTTATTATACATGTGCATGTAGAAACTTAACAGCCAGTTTCAAGTTGAATGATATACCTTTAAACTTTCTATTCGCCTTATTCAATATGTTTTCGAATCATTTTTAAATAAAGTACTGGTTTGCCAAAAATAGAAAAATTTTGATGAAATTCGTTTTGTATTGAATGATTTATTTCTCAATATGTCGAAAACATGCAACATGTAATTACATGCTTTATTTTTTAATTTCTATTTAGATTTTTGAAAAATTCGAAATTTTTGTACTGTGCTAATTGTTTTTTCTAGTTGGCTAAATTAAATATTTGATTATTCTCTGAAAACTTCTTGATGAAAAGAAAGAACACGAACTAGTCTCCCAAAAAAATCTCATTTCACAAAAATTCTAGAACAAAATCTACGACTGAAGTTTCATGGTTTATAGAAACTCAGTGATCGTGTCAAATGCATAATTATATACCTTATCTATTCTTTCATTTGAAATAAATAGTATTTCATTTTAGTTTCTTTGATTTATTTGCAACGTGATATATTTATGTATTTCTTTTCATATGCATTTGCAAATGTATACAAATAAATATCATGTAATAAACTTCAGATATAACGAATTTTCGCTCAGAGTGAATGAACGAAAAAGTCCCGATTATTTCTATTTAGCTCTAGATTTTGGATACAACAAATTATTCGGTGGTCCCGGCACTTTCGGTATGTCTGAAGTTTACTTTATATTCATTTCAATTATCTTTTTGTGGTATATCAGTTACTGCATGTTTTCACAATTATACTGCGACCTGTGCAACAGTTCTGTTCTGTTTGATCTGAGTTTTAATGAACCGAATCAAAGTGGTGCTGATATATGATGCAAGACTCATATTATGGAAAAGAACTTTTGAACAAATTTTAACCAGTTGATTACTCATTTTTTAGGGTCTGGTGTTGCGTTACGACCAAAATTGCGATTTTTCTGAGGGCCGAGAAAGGGTATTAGGCGGGAGCAATAACACCAAAGCTGCTCAAAGCCGAAGGCGAATATTGGAGGAAGACGAGGACGATGCCTATTTTAACGAATCGGACGAAGAAGACAGGAGTTCGATTCCCACTTCAGCAGAAAACACTATTGATAATGATAATATATCTTCAAATTTGGCACCATTGGTTCCCTACGACGTGAGTGGCTGCTAGACTTGGAGCTGGTACATAAAGTTACGATTGTGTGGGTATGTATGTATGTTTCAGGGTTGGCTGGCAAAAGTGGTTTTTGGTTTTATTCGTAAAACCATTTAGTTAGGTTTGGTTTTAATGGATCTTATGCATTTAATAAAGATTGTTATTGAAATAGTTGTTGATTCGGTGTCGTATTCATGAGATTTATAATTTAAATATTTTATTTATGTGCCTTTTATATATTAGTACATTTCGATTTGAAGCATGAATACATAAAACCAAAAACCACTTTTGCAAAGGGGTAACTTTGGAGGATTCGAGCATTTTGATTGGCTCGGTTGCTAGCGAAATGGGGGGGGGGAGAAGAAGAGGACATAATGTAAATGAGGAAAATTCCAGTTTATGTTAGACATCCATTGCAGTGGATTCTACGGTATTAAATATGCTGGGAATCGTATAGGGGAGAATCAAAATTATAAGAATTTCGCATTTTTGTCCAAATTCATAATTTATAGTGGTCGCACTAAAATTGAATCTCAACAAGTAATATTTCTAAAAATTGATTTGAATTGACATTTTTTATTGTGTAGGATGATGAAGATTTAGTTGATTTTCCTGCAAGACAGCGCATTGCTAAAAGTAATAATCATAAACCTAAAATCGTCCTTGCATCGCAGAGTTTAAAACGGTCAGTTTCGCCCCCAATCGAACCTATTCAGGATGAAAATGAGTCCGAGTCAGATCAGGAGAAACGTCCAAGGCTCTTCTAGAAAAAAATAATGGTGATATTTGCTTAGCCAATCAAAAGCGTTCTGCATCTTGGGCTAATATTTTGCTCTGAATGTGTATGATCATCATCCATTCTTCTCTCGTCATTTAGGCAAATTGCCTAATTTGCTTTCTTTGGGAAGATTCGGGCTCATATAAGGAGCCTAGAAATATAACCTTATATACAAATTTTATTCATGTTTTACTAGTTAATAATTTTTCAAATATGTAGAAACTCGTACATTTGAATGTCAGCTAAGATAAATTTTAATTTATTATGGGGGGGGTTGTATTTGATCAATTCTGTAAGAGCTTTATTTGACTAAATATTATATCTTTTTAACATGAAATACTAAAAAAATAGAACATGATTTACTCTACGTATATAAAGTCCAGGATTAAAACAAGAAATTTTCAGCAAGGGTTGTACGCGAATAATAGACGTTATGTTTGGAACAATATGTACATAATTTGCCAAAAATCGACATTATAAAATCTCAATCAGAAATATAAACTGTAATTCTCCATTTAAAAGAGAAATTCGCAAACATAATAAAATCGATTATTTTTTCGTTGTACTGGCCCCGCCAATCAGATTTTCATAAAAGCTACGCAATTTATCCGATTCGCTCGCAGTTTTTACAAGGGCTGGATAAGTACTGGACATTGACTTTTTCTTTGTTAAAGTTGAAATGGCTGCACCATTTTTCGTAATATCAGTAATGCTGGGTGACCCAAATTGATTCGGATCCAATTTAGACAGTTCAGCTAACCAATCTTCTTCAGGCTCTAAAGATTTTTAATGAAAATGCCATTAATGCTATTATCAGATATTCAATATAAAACTGAAATTTAGTTATATTTAAAATGAAGAAAAAGCAAATAAGAAGGTATTTATATTATTTTCAATAAATATTTGAATTTACCGGTGTGACTTTTCATAGAAGTTAAATGTCAATGAAAAGTCACAGTAACTCGATAAAGAGGCACCATATTTGAAAATAAAATACCCACCGTCAGGTACAATTTCTACCACAGAACTAAAATGATAAAAAAATTGCAGTGATTCAAATGAATGAAATATGCATGAATTTGCATCACTACAGTCGTAACAGAAAAGATAAATCTAAAAATTTCGTAGAAAATATAAAGCTCTTAACGAATTTTCACATAAAACAAACGAAGGAAAAGTCATTGTGTCAAAGTTAAGCGTCAGATTTTCGAATATAACATATTTTGATATTAGTAGATAATTCAGTGGTCCTGACAAATTTATCATGACTGGAGTTTACTTCATTGAATAAAATATTATTAAAGGCCATCATCTTATACCTATATCTTCAACTTGAGCGTGCTGCGACGAATAGCTGAGAGATTGGGGTTGCGAATTCGGTCTACATATAACATCATTATAGTCTACACTGTCTTCATAGCCAACAAGATTTTTATCCATACAGGAGTCTATTAATGTGGACGAATCCCAATTCCAGGGTATAAATATAGCTCCATTCACCTATGTACATACATACTGCACGCTAATGCTTATATTCAGTTGAAATTTTTGTACAATGTACATGGTACAGTAAGATTAGTGCGTAAACTCAACTTGTAGCAAGCAAAGCAGAATAATAAATATGGCAATATTCATCAATATGCATACATACTAGCTGCTCATTAACTGCACAAAACAAATACTATCCAACAAAATAGAATTAAACTGACGCTTTTCTACATCAAGTTGGCTGAAATTACGCTTGGCAACAATGCTATAAATGTAGTCAGTAGTAAATAGGACAAACTCGAATTATATCGAATACAACAGACTTCACTGATACATTACCGCACTAAGTTAGTTGAAATAAAGCCATCTTACTGTACTACACGTCTCTAGTTATTTCGGTATTACATTGTCAAATAGAGCTTAAATACAAAACAGAAATATTTTAAAGGATAAATGGTCGAAAAATTTTGATTTTCGACACACAAGAATGATAAAAATGCATCAAATTAATTTTGTTAACAAAAACTTTTACATAAAAATGAACGTATACCTCAGCAGTAGCATCGAATTCATAGATATCCGGATATAGATGATTCATAATCATATCCTGGTGAAAAAAATACAGAAAATCAGCCTATAAAACTTGGAAAATATAGGGTAATTAGTTGTATTTGGGCGATATAACAATTTTTGGCAATTTCGCCAAGGGTATGATTAATCGATTTAAGTCATCAAAGGCTGGATTCGAACGTATAAAATCAATTTAAGTTATTTATAAATAATAAAATAATGCATTTTACGTACACAATTAATAATCTTCATAAAAAAATGAAATGATACCTAAGCTGAAATGCTCTTTTTTCTCTACATTTTTGGTCTATTTTTCAAATAGTTCAAGTAAAATTTATACATAATTTTTATCATAAACTGTGTCACCATTATTCTATATTATGACAATATAAAAATGCAATACAACTACCAAAAAGTAAATTACTGTAAGATAATTTTGAAAATAATTTTTGAATAGAACAGCTGATTTTTCTGGTATGTGAATTCGAATTTTCAATAGTAACGAACAAAAGAAAAAGTCAGATTCTCGTATATAACGAATAATTCGATGGTGGTCCCGCCTTATTTGTCATACCCATTGTTTACTGTAAAAGAATAAATTTTGCACCACATGCATATATTCTGACGATTAATACTATAAATGAAATTATTTGTAGTTTTTTATGGTAATTAATTAAATATACAAAGTAAATAATTTTTTTGAATCAAATGGACATGGTGGTACAAACATCAAAAGAAAACTTGAAAAAGTAAGTCAAAATTACAAAAAATGGAATATTTGAGTACACTTGCCCTTAACAATGAGCTATTTTTATCGTTTTTGGAAATATAAACTAGAGCAGCTCCTCTCGAAAGGCATAAAATTCTTAATCTTCGCTGAACAAATACTTCTCGCTTTTGCCGTTCAATTACGTTTACTTCATATTGAGCCTGATGTACAAATTAAAATATGAACAGAAACTCATTCAAATGTGAAAAATATTCAAATATTTATAGCTCAACGAAACTATGATCATACATTTTATGATAGGAAATGCCATAGAATAAAAACAAAATTTTTTATGCATACAGTGCTCTTCGGATATAGTAAATTTGTCAGAACTGAAGACTTCATTAACTTAATCAGAAAATCTAAAGCCAAACTTGGACACATTGAATTTTTGGTTCATTATCATAAGATAAAAGGCATTATATTATATCTATGGTTTACAGGAGAAATATCCTTCAGGAATATAATCGATAAAGCCATAGAACTAAGACCTCATATTGGACTACTTCATCAGAATAAATTGTTCTTGTCATCATATTTACTAAAAGATTACCTCTTGGTGTGCAAATAAATCGTAATTACATCCAATAAATATCACTGGTACATCTATTATTACATCTTTCAAGGCATATAACCAATGTTCCGCAGCTGAGATTAGATCCCAGGGTCTCATCATATCTAATGCTATAATTACAGCAGAATGTTCGGCTATAACAGGTTTTACTGCTCTATTTACAATGCTTGAAAATCTCTGCAAAAAACATTAAAATAAACTTATAATGTCCATACGATAGAATTTTTTTTGTAAATAAGTGGTTTACCAAATGATATATTCTGTTATTTGATAGTTCTACTGCTCCAACAACTCTAATTTTAACTGGTGTACATTGATATCTGTAGTCTGTCATATTTGCTTAACTGAAAAGCTAAAACTACATTGCTTAGAAAAAATATATATGTATAAAGTAATTTTGATGTTATTAAGTACATACTGTAGAATCCTGCTATATTCATAGACATTTTTCAACAGCCTCTGTTAATTAACATGTTCCCTTCAGTTCTGACAAAGTAACTTTTCTTGGGTTTTTAAATTCATAGTAAAAGATTGGGCAATAATTATTATGATGAAAAGGCAATATTTGGCATCAAAATGTATAAGTACATATTCTATTTTACCTCTCATTTTTATACTAAAAATTTTATTGAAAACATCACTGCAGATGGATAAAATCTATAGTAGAAAGTGGATCAAAGGATGTATAAAATATCTTCGAAAAATTTTATGTATTACAATATTGTAAGGAAGCTTTCTATTTTATTCAAATGTAATATCCTCAGCCTAATATTAAAAAAATGCCCGGTTGAAGTGCAATGCGAATTTGAGACCTAGGCGTTATGTTCAAAGGAATACAGTTCATATATTAAAATTTTCCATTAAAAAAAATGAAGATTCATGAATCATGTACTGCTATGTTGTTTAAGAGAATAGGTACATACATACATACCGGTTCGTCGCATATCCAGATGTTTACTGTAGGAGGACAGTCAGCCATTATGCCTTTGTTTTCGCTGGAATCTATCACTTCAAAATGATCGTACCTCAAAACTATACTGTTTAACAAAAAAATAAAATACGCACTATGATAATCTAATTTACAACTTCCATAAATAGGAAAACAGATTATTTTAGAACTACAAATGTGAACAATTCGATTCGAAAATAGAATTGTTTCCAACCTAATCCAAAATTTGATATAGGCCTTTATCAAGTTGATATCAAAATAAGATTGCGAGTCCTTTAATCAAATGACTCAAAACTTTTACATGCAATGAGGAGTAATAAAATCCTAGAAATTTTTTAAAAACAATGGTCTTAAGCTAACCCGAGCATCGTAAAATTCAAAGGCAAGCGATCGATCCATTTACTTGCTCAATTTTCACTAAATGATTACTAAATACAGAAAAATACGCTGGCTTATTGTGATTGAGTAAGTCTAATATTTCGTAATCAGCTTTTTGTAGCATTATAGAATTTACCGATTTTGTTGATCTTTCCGCTTCTGCTCATTTTTAACAGATGCCGAATTTCCCTTCAATAAATCAACAACATAATTCTTTTCACAGCTCTCGCTACCGACGAAGATTATTTTGCTATTTGGCGGTCGTTGAATGCTAGCTGCCTACATATGAATACTTGAAATTATAGGCATACACTACACAGCAATACCATATTTCATAACTGACGACTAAAGAATTCAACGGCATCAAACAGGTTTATATCTAAAAAGTTTTTAAAAATTTTAAATCAATTACAAAATCCTTCGACCTGCTTAAGAAGGCTTTCCCATAAGCCCTGACCTTCGACTTGAAAGCTATCAGCAATAGTTGCCATCTCGCTTCTTTTCACAGGTATGATAATCGGGCAAAGAGTTCGAAATTGAATCTCTTGTTTACCCGAGCAATTGTTTTCATTCTAAGCTTAACTGTCGGGCAATTTTTAACGAATTACTGAAAGTGTAGCTCTGTGCATTTGATGAGTGCGCAATAGTTTCACCACTTTTTGTGCAGATGTGAGTGCCCATAAAAGGATTAACGTGATTCATCAGAATTTAGGCAATAAAATTTGGCCTTTAATCTGCAACATGTGTTTGACATGCCTTATCTACATTCACACTACAGTTACTCTTCATCTAAAAGCTACAACCTCTACCACCGCCAAGTGATTTTGCTATCATTGATGCTGCTGATCATTGAAGGGGTCAACACTATTGAAGGGGGCTTTACAGTAATATCACTTTACTGGGCACATTGTAAGGTGAAATTTATAGCTGTATTGACATAATAAACATGTTACTGGACTAATAATAATACTACATTACTATTACTAAAAACAATACTATTGTTGAAGATGCTAGTACTGGGTAGTTAATATTTTAACATCAATGTGTCAGGACCTAATATGCTTTTGCCATATGATTTATCTAAAAATCATGATTCACCTATGCAGTATTTTGTTATTCATGTACAATTCTATCAAGGAGTTGCAGTTAGAGCAATCTAATTTGTTGTTATAAATGCATATACAGCAAGACTCAGTACAGAATCAAGATGTAGTTACACAACATAAATTGTGTTGCTGGAAGTGAACAAATTTCACAGCAACGCACAAATCTTAAACTTAGCCTGTCACCAGCAGTGACTTGCCATAAACTTAATATGCAAAAAGATGACTTGCCGTAACACAGAACTCCATAGCTATAACATGAATTAACTGTTAACAAGTTAATTCCTAACATTTGTCTTGTATGCATGTAGAATAAGTTGTAAATTGTTGACAAGATTTGCTTTTGTCAACACATGACATAAGCCTAATATAATTATGTTTCACATAAAATTTTTGTGTTCTTTGTTTGCTCTGACTTCTTGAACTACACATCAGTGCAATTTGCTAGTCTTAACACAATGCTACTGATGAGATTGCTGGATTCTTATAAACTTGGCATTATCTATAGTTTAGTCCATTTACTTTCAACAGTTAATTTTTTGAGTGCAATATCCTGTGGTTATTCTCTAACTGTTGCTTAAGATTTCTGTATTTTGATTAGTTTTGTTGTAAGACTAAGCATGAACTCATAGATGCACTTCATTTTTTAGCGCTTTGTTCTATCTCATTTAAAAATGTATAAAGAAAAGGTTCTTAATAGATTTTCCTTCTAGGTACATGTTATCTGAATACTGTGGCTCCTTAAATATATTTCTGAAAGAAAGTGTAAAGTAACAATGGCCAGCTGTATGCACATAATATTACAAAAGGATGCTCTTAAAAGCAGGAACAAAGTTGTCTATCTTATCTACATGAGCATTGGGTAAAGAAAATAGATATTGTACTCAAAAGCAAGTAAATTCACAGTGTAAACTTTAGTTTGTCTAGGATTCAGACCTGTGTAAACTAAACTTTTTGAAATACTTAACTTTACCAATCTCACACTGTTAGAACAAAAAATTGAATTTTGCTTTTCAAGAACTGCTGTGATAAAAATATTCTGCACTTCTATACTTGGATTTTATTTTGCTTGTTTAAATTGTAAGCAATCTTTATTGACCAGCAGAAATGCAGCATAGTCACCTAAAAAATCAATTTTTTTAATGTATTTCTAAGATGTCCAATGTTTATCAAGTTGCAGCTTGCTGAATTCTTGAGTTTAAAGAAAACTGGTTGAATCCTACTTCTTAAGTATGAGAGTAACTGGGCAATCAAAATGTTATCTTTAAATAGTGTTCCTTGTTCTTTTGAAAATTGATTATACTGTGCATATTTGTTTTCATCAATGACAACTTAAGCAAATTGCCACTGCAGCAGTTACTGTAGCTGAACAAACTTTTTAGGAGTGAGAATCAGTGTGCTGCTACTACCATAGGCAGAAGCTAGGAATGATTATTACCATTACATACTCAATGTTATAAAGGCATTTGAGGAAATGTTAGTCCTGTTCAGACTCAAATTTAAGGAGAGATAGCTTCTTAGAGGCATACATGGAGTTTTATAATTCAGTGTCCCACTATACAAAGCAAGTGTTAGGAATTAACTCCCTTAGAAACTAATTCCACTTTTATAGCTGCGGTTAGTGTTCATTTATGATGTCCCAAGTAAATTGGTTGTTCAGATGCCAGTAGTTTATATATTTTGTGTTGATAGAGTTAGTTCACTTCTATCAACACAATTGGTGCATGATAAATATACACATTTCTGTCACAGTTGTACTTTGTTGTATTTCATGTTTCTAACAGCAAGTTTGACTGTATACAAAGACGAGGATGCAGCTTACATCATAACCTTGGCAATTTTTCAATAAAGATTTCAATATTTCCATTACTTCAATCCTAAAATATGTCTCAAATGAAAGGTCATATATGGAAATACATGTGGAAAAGTATTTTTTAATAAATACACAAAAAATCAGCATGGCCTTTCATTCGAGACAAAATTTATTTGTGAAGACCCTACTACCATTAGCTCTTGTTACAGAATGTACTGCTTATCACAATAAAGAATACTTCAGCATTACCAATTTCAACTTTCAAAATTGTGTCTAAATGATTAAACTTAATGTCGTGTCACAATAAGACATTGCTATTATTGGAAAATACTTCTGAACTTGACACTACTGTTTTTTACCCATTAACGTATCACCATCGATGAATGCAATGACAATGTAGCTAAGTGCCAGTAACATTATATGTATATAAAGTGTGAAAGATACAGAGTAACATGGAGACTTTCCTTCTGTATGACCCTGTTAGTTATAAATGTAGAAAACAAAAATGCCATACATTATCCGATATCAATTCTTTAATAATGAATCTTTTTTCTAAATAAACTCTTAAAATAAAATGGAAAATAAAAATATTTATATTACATTTTCTCTACTTCTTATCGTCATCATTTTTATCATCCTTTTTTGCTTCCTCTTTAGATTTCTCAAGAGCCGCTTTGATTCTTGGGTCATTGGGTTCAACACCAGGAACTTGACCCAGAAGTTGATTCACAAAACTTGAAAGAAATACAAGAAAAAATCATAGCATAATTTTGTACTGATGGGTAAAATATTTTTAAAACGGTTTCAGTATATTAGAACTGGTAGAGCAATTCAATAGGCACAGATTCCATAGCATTGAAAATGCTTCAAATCAATGATTATCAACATGACAATAATATCAACAAAATCAGTAGACATATGTGAACTTGCATCTACACATATAATTGACCAATCATGATAAAGAATAATTTTGAATTATAACGTACATGGACAAAAGCTTGGGCTACATGCTATAGTTAAAAATGCATGCATTAAATTTTGGGTAAAACAAATTAATTTAAAACCTAATGAATTTATAAGGAATAAATTTGTTGCATATAGAGTAAACTTAAGATAAAATGAGCTTGTCGGGGCTACAAAATTAATTCACTTCAAGTTAAAACTTGTATATGAAAATCTGAAACTCAACTTGGTACCATATGGCCTTTTCACTTATTTCTCATAGGTAAAAATTAGTCAAAATCAAATTCGTCATATCCGAACTTTACTGTATACATATATAACACTTACTTTGGATCAAGGAACTCTCCAGAAGATGCTGCTCCAGTGTCATTGCCAAAACGCATTTGAATAGCAGCCTGAAAAGACAAAAAATGAACAAATTAAAACTTCCTGAAAAAAGGCGAAAGTTCACGTACACGCGTTTATGCCGGACTATTTTTTGCAATTTCTTTGTTCATTTAAAGTATGATTCAAAATCAATTAGCAACACTATAAAATATTTTGCTAAGCTCAGAAAATCAAAAGACAAAGTTGGGAATTATATATATATTCCTACAGTCTACGCAATAAAAATTCATGCATAGCGAATATTTAAAATAGATAATATTCATACATAGGATATATATGTAGAGAGAGAGTGAGAAATCCTTCTAAACTATTGTGCAATAAACTGACTAAATGATTTGTTGGATCAGTTCAATACATGGATGAATCAAGTCGAACTCAATGAATTTAACATGACATACATGCAGTAACTACACAATTACAGTTATACACGCATAGGAGAGCTATATTTTGAGTGAGAGGGTGGTTCAAGGCTTCTCACTAAATTATATATAGACATACATTCATTGTTTCGAATTCATCAGTATCCATATCGCCCGATGATTGGCTTGGTTCGTTTGGCGGAGCTAAATCTTGCATGCTCATGGCCAAAGCCTATGCAAATAAACACATATCCATGAACAATAAAATTATAAAAACGAATGTAATATATGTATACACGAGTAAGTATGCTTATTGCCAAAGCTTAAAAGTTCAACCAGTATATGTTCATAATCAAAACAAGCTTACATATTTATACATAAAAATTGACGAAATATATATGTATGTACACGTGCATTCACCTGCCGCAAAAGAGAATCCTCTTCATCAATAGCAGTTAATTCATCTGTAGGACCTTAGAAAATGAAGTATAAATATTCTTAATAAATATTAAATACATACATATATGCTCATAAAATACTTCTAAAACATGCATATTCTAGCGTTGGCTTATCCATTTTATCACCAAACTAAACTTCAGAACACTGAACATAACTGATTTTGGCGTACGCGTATCTCAAAGCAGAGTATACATCCACCAAGTACTAATCAAGATATTTCTTCTCAATATGCATGCATGAAGCATGCATCCATGTTAAACATGCACCTGGTGAAAAGCTGCCCCCTTCAGCCTCCATACGGTCAGATTCTGCAGTCTTACTCTCACTCACCCCTGCTTCTCCAGAAGCCAATGCTGCAGCCTGATAAAAAAAATATTTAAAATGCAATAAAAAATGAAAAAGTAAATAAATGAAACTAAACTTTTTCTATGATTCAAAGTTTCTACATATATTGTATGTATACATGTATATGTGCGCATGAGGCGAAAATTCATTCGTAAAATTTGTTACATCTGAATTTTACAGTAGTAAACATAAATAAGCATAAGCGAATCAAAATTAAATGCATCTTAAAGTTATGAAGAACCTCACGAAGTAATAGCTAACTGGGCTAAAATATCCCATCATCGATGCAAAAGCAATAATTTATAAAAAGAACATTATTTTGCCTATTTATGAGACAAGCAGAATTACAAAGGTTAGGAAGCTGCTAAGCTCTTGTTACATCAACCAATAGGAATTGAGGGCTCGCATATTAAATTATTCTATCCTATCTGTGAAATTTATTTACAGAATTTGAAATGCATATGACTATAACATTAACACAAAAAAATCGTACAGGACTAGCAGCCCCAGGGTATATATTTTTCAGTGCGTTATTCTATTTAATAGACGTTTATGACTTGAATACATTTAGATTACGCATAGCATATAGGATTTACCACCCCAGGACATAAATGTTCCATTCTAGTATACCCACCTCTTGCCTAGCCCTCTCTTCCTCCATAGACACTCTAAGTGCCATAGCTAATTCTGGGTCCAAACTAGCATCAATACCCCCAAAATCACCCCCAAACCCTCCTCCCATATCCCCCCCGTATCCTCCACTCATTGCCATGTTATCGCCTGCTACAATAGGACTAACAAACACAAAAAATAAAAGTTGCAGTATTCGTACATACCACACAGACTCTATTTCAGCAGAATATTAAAAAGTTATATAATTTGATTAAACTTTTTATAGAAATTTTTAAATGATTTTACAAGTATATATGTAGTATTTACCTTTTCCAATTATTATGAAATCTGAATTATGAAAACCCTGTGTAATTGCTTGTAAAGAAGAGAATATTCCACAAAATTTCTTGCTTTAATTTTTCTATTACTAAACTGCAAAAAAACTAATTTTCTTCTAAATTTCAAAATAAACTATATAATATCGAGAATTTTAAAACTTAATAAATTATGAATTTGCTAGATTCAATGATTACATGAGCCACATAAGTTAATTAAAAGAAAACTAATTGAACCTTCAAACAGAATAACAGAAATTTTGCTGCTTAATGGGGAAGCAAAAATAGCAAGTTATTCTGTGTTGATTTACCTATCCATCTTATTTACCCCCCCCTCTATCCCCTATGAAGTAATACTGGGTCAGGAAAACTTTTCAAATAAGAAATAATTCTCGAATAGAACGATCTACATATTCTTTTTTGAATTTATTGATATGAAAACTTTCCTAAAATAACTCCCTATCATTTTCAAGGATATGCAGCAACTTAACACTAAAAAACAAAATATTTCGTCCAATGAAATCAAAATAATGCATCTTTCAATTTTGTAAAAAATTTCTGAGCTTGCGCTGATTTCTAAAATATTTTTTGAAAAAATGTACTTCTTACAGACGCATTTTTGGTGTCGCTGTAAGAGAAGTTTACTTGTAATAGAATCATAAGCAATTTTCAGGAATTAGTTGAACATATGTAATACATATATATTTCTGACCTTGAAATCAGCACGTCACTAGGCAATATTCCAGCCTGTATTGTAATCAAATGCGAGTTATCTCCTGAATTCGCTGCATCAATAAGTTCTTGAAGTTTTTCCTGTATAAATTTAATTACGGTTAACTCTAGTTAGGAATCTATCCTCATTTTTAAGACAAGAAATTCTAAATGGTATGGATGCAACTTTCCTCATCAATGTCCTCCTAGCAGAGCAAGTACATCGGAAAATGTACCTGAGTGCAAGGTAGCTTTATTCTAGCTAATAATACCTAATAATGATCTCGATCGATTAAATTCATGGAAGAGCATGTTTATTTCTGGTTTTGTATAAATTGCGTTACGTTCCTTCAATGAAACTATATGCAAAAAAAATGAATTCTTTTTAGAGAATTCCATAGCGAAAGTACATAAACAATTTTATTGTAATGTAGCTATTTATAAAAATGAGCAAAAATAATTTACGAGAAAGGGAAAGAGTTCCAATTTTGACAACGTTAGTGATTTTAAAACTTGACTCAAGGAACAGGGGGGGGGGGGTTTGTTTGTTTGGAGAACAAATATTTTATTCACTGCGGGCTATGACCAAGCTAATAGAATGGACTAATCTAAGTCGCATAACATAAATATCAACTTGATTGAACCAGTAAAAGTTAATTTATAGCTTTGCGTAAGAATTATTTTGGTTTAGCATCATTGGCCAAGAAATTAAGAAAAATTTGCTGATTGACTAAAACTTGATTTGGCTCTCTATGTAAACCGCTAGAGAAACTGTCATTAGTTTATGGTAAAAAGTTGTAATTCAACTTGTAATAGTCAATGTTAGTCCAATGAAGTTGCTCGTTTTAACATAAATCTTAGCCTTGCCCATTCTATTGGTTGGGCCAAAGTCCGCAATGAACAAAAGAATTGATCACCATGGGTATTGTGGAAAAGTACCCCCTGTTACATTAGGCAATTGTTAAAAATATAAAATCGTAATGATATGGCAATAAAACAAGAATTTTTACAAAGAAATTTAAGTAGAATTATTTGAAAAAGAAATACTAGAAGCACAAATAAATTTATCTACATAAATTTATTAAAAACCTGATTTTCAGCGATTTCCCCCATGCTTACGATATCCACTGCCACATTATTTTTCTTCAGCGTTTTGCCGACCTATAAAGGTGCAATGAAATATTTAAAATTAACTAAATTTTTCAGCTAGTACCAAATTTAAAGTTAAAATCCCACCCAATCGGAGGTAAATATTTCATGAATGTAACAGAACTTATAATAATCAGTTATACATGAGCCAATGCAAAAGTAGGCATAATTTAATACTCGAATATAGCATCATGGCACTATTTTTTAGTGAAAAACAAAGCATCAGAAACAAAAAATCAATCTAATAATCCAAATACCTTCAATTTTCCTAATAGAATAAGATTTCAAAAATAAAATCGAGCAATTCAGTTATATTCGAACACAAACTCAAGCATTTTGACTCAAATTGCCATATATTGGACTATGTCCGATTATACATTTTCTAAGAAACTTTCATGGCAAGCAGTACAAAGTAGGGCTACTCATTTGAGTTCTTTGAGGTACTTCTTTTGCACAATATTACTCTATTCTCTTCTAAATGAATCTCTTGTGCATCTAAAACTACTCAAAGAACAATTAGAGACCTAATAATAAACAAAGCTAACATAGCATTTGGGAGTTAATTAAAATTATCTAGAATTTTCGTAACGGGAATTCATTTGAGCAAGAAAAAATATTAAAAATTGAGGTTTTTTAATGAATATGCTATACTTTACTTAATAATTTGAAACACATTCGTTTAATAAATTTTAAAGCCTTCATATAAAATGCAAAATGTAATAAAAAAATTCAGAACTGAATTAATCTTATTCAAATTCAGTTGAAAATGGAAATAAATAATTACAAAAATTAGAGTTTTAACGCCGCTTTCATGCTAAGTTTCAATTTCTTCTCTCTTGTGTTTGTCATTAGCGTATAAATTGAACCTAACAATATATCAATATTTGTAACTTATGTAGCCTCAAAACTCTTCTTTTGACACATATTAGCAACGAAGGAGCAACTGATTTACAGGACAATATTCATCATGGGTTATTAGGAGACACGTAAGCTACATAGGCTAGGGTGCTGTTAGGCGCTTTAGAATATAACACAGGCATCATAAAGATTTTCTGGAAAAATAAAAAAATGACCTTACTAAGAGCTTTGACATCATCTTTAATAGGACTTGCAACAAATATAACCAATCGCTGTCCTCCGTGCTTATTTCTCCGGTGCTTTAAAGCAAGTTGGGCAATTTGAATGGCCGAAGCTAAATTTGCTTTACCGCCAATTTTCACATTATGCAGACTGCTCAATATCTTTCCCATATCATCAGTCGGACTCACCTAAATAAATACATTATTTCCAAGCAATTTTAGTACAACTTTAAAAAAAATACATAATCTAGCATTTATACTCATACCGAGTATGTTCATTAAAAGATTACTAATGAATTCAGTAAAATAATGTTTTGAAAAATGGACTTGATTAAATTTTCAACCGAAACCTGCAACAAGTTCGTACCATGTACAAAATGAAATACTGTAATTTAAAAATTTTTTAAAAATTGCTGCCAATCCCCTAATTTTTACAATGTTCTATGGAAATATTATGGAACTTAAATACTTAAAATCTAAGATTTGGCGAAAATTACTACTGTAATATAGTATGGACCTTCACTCTCATAAGCAAGCATTTTAGACTTTTGATGAAACAGAATTCAAATGAATGAGAATGAATTTGCGCACAAAATCTAAAATGTACCCATAGTATATAAAAAACGTGGAATAAATATGAGACATGTATTTTTAAATTAGTCTGCAATAATTTATCGTACATTACAAAATCAATTTAAAAAATAATAGATAGCACCCGCCAAAAAGAACTATTCTTCATTGACATTTGAAATTATTCTATGGTGATCATAAAATAAATTAGTTAAAAATTAATATTCAGTGACTTTTCATGCCAGTGAAGCAATTTTTCATATAACTTTTCGACATTAGTGCCATCTTACCAATAACTCAGGTCCATTTCCTGCCATTGTGAGTACACCAACTGTGTTCTCTAGATTGCTCTGAGTCTTAGTTCCGCAAATTAGATTTGCTGCATCATGTTGTGCTTCCATTCTAGTTGGCACATAATCTCCATTTCTCATCCATTCCGAATTATCCAAGCTGAATAAAATATAAAATTCAGTACATTAGTTATTTAAATCGAATAATCAGTTTAAAAACTCTATTGATTGCCAGCTGCCAAATTGAGCTTTCAATCTATTTTCATTCGCAATAACGGTTCGTCCGGCATCTGCCCGTTTTTACCGACATATCTTGCAATTATTTATAGCATTTCAATTTTGTTGATGCTAAAGCTATATGAAAAAAATATATCATTAGAATAAAATATTATTGCACCTATATGAGTGGAAAAATGCATTTTGACTTAAAAACGAGTCACCAATCGCACATATCGTACATATATCGACTGTTAATTTTTGAAAAAGAAAGCAAACACATAATAATAATGGAAATGATGACTAATATATGTTAAAAATGGATTCATCCATGTATTGAGTCACTCAATAGAAGGAATAGAGTATTTTCTTAAGTAAAAAAACTATTTTCCTAAGTGGTTAGAATGGATTAAAAAAAATCCGACTGTTTCCATCGAATCATTTACACAGTAAAACACAGTATACCTAAATCATGACTCTATATATATATATATTTATTTTCGCTTTCATAGATAAGCATTCGATCCTGCAGTTAACTTACTTTAAACTCTAAAATAAGAAAATAAGTTTCTTACCATATCATCGTAGATTCAAGAGGCATACTTCCTTATGAATTCACACACAACAATAATCCCCTTCAGGCTTTGTATTTATATATGGATCGGAGCAAAAATTTTCAAGTTGGAAACGATAATGTTAAGAAAAGTTGATAAGCACAATTCGACAGAAAGAATTTCGACATTTGATAAAAATTGTAAATAAAAAAAACTCGAAGAAATATGAGTATAAAACTCGAATATCAACAAGTAAAGTAATGTAAGTTTTTACTCGAATTTCATCCGAGTGCATCACTCGGATCACATTTCACATCAATGGTAGTAAAGAACAAAATAAAATTATTTGCACTAAATCAGCTAGGCTAGTAAATCTAAGATAAGAATGGTGAAAAAAACTGTGAGAACGGTGAGTACAGAAAATCTTTTCAATATTTTGCTTGATTGTTTGATTCTCTCTTTGCCTGTATTGTTGTTTATTAGCGTTGGGTCATATTTAATTAATATGGCGCAGACAATACGAACTTCTAATCTTTGCAATTATCATGATTTATAATGATCGAGTGGCCGCATTTTTTGAGCGAATTTTCTCATCTTTCACGCCGTTTTTAAAATGACTCTTAAATTAGGGTTTTACTAGATTTGTGCAACTCGGCAGAGTATGCATGGTATCCTACGGACCAGACGAAGGAAAATTATGTACTATAATTGATGTCGTTGATAATAATAAGGTAATGAATATAAATATATACAAGTACTATAAAGCTGTTTTTTTCAATTTAAATGCTTTTACTATAATTAATGCAAGTAATCTTTTATATATAATTCAATCAAATTATTTAAAGTTTTCTGCGTTAAAGAATGTAATATTTAAAAATTTAACAGAAGAAAGTAACCCAGATAATACCATCTCTTTATACTTTCGAAAACTGTTGAAGAATTTCAAATAATAAGTTAAGTGTAATAATATATGTTCTTTAAATTCAATCTGAATTCTATCAATATGATAGAAATTTTTATATACATATCCGAAGTATTAAGAAGTAAAGTTTTTGGTTCGCATTCCATACATTGATGATATACCGCTCCATCGACTCTATTTGCTAGTGTTTATTGATATCTCTAATCCTACATATTCGATTAGCTGATATTTTTGTGCAATTGATGGTATCAGTTTATGAAAAATCTGTAGTAACATTTCTTTTTTCATGCCGTTAATACTTTTCAAGTGAATTTTTTTATTTGATGTTTAGTTTATAATATTTTCTTGGTGTAGGCTTTATTTTTTTAATATGAAAATGCATCACACATATTATTTACTTGTATATTAGGCACTTGTGGATGGTCCAAAGTCTGTAACAGGAGTAGATAGGCAAATAATTCCTTTCAAGCGCTTATTGCTAACTGATTTCAAAATCAATGTTCTCAAAAATCCAAAAGCTAAAACGCTCACGAAGGCCTTTAAGGTTAGTTCTATTTGAAAGAGTTCTTTTTTGCTCAGTCCATTCGTTTATTGACATAAATAAATTTATGTGCATCCAAACATGACATCTTTCCAAAAGAAATAAAGCAGTAGCTAATAATTTAAAAAGAAAACTGATGATTTTCTTGATTTGCACAAAAAATTGCTTGAAGAATGGGCAAATCTGAAAGGGTGAATTTATCGGCCAATAATGAGATAAGAATTTTTTTTAACTAAATTGGCAAAAAACTAGATAATTTGATATCAACTTTTTTGAAAAATGAGAAATCACTGATCAAATGACACGTACGCTAATTGATTAAGTTAGAGTTTTTGGTAAGGTATCTGCTGTTTAAATAGATGGAATATCTCAGATTTTTCACAAAATTGTCTTCATTGGCGCTCTCAGAGTCTTGTATGGTTTTTTGCTACCGTGCCTGAAATGTTGCATCATAAAATTTATTTATTATCGATTTGAATTTAATAAAATGGGCACTGATAGTGCTCTTCAGTTTTTTCGATGAAATATTCTTTTAAATTATCCAAAAATTGCGCATAATAGTAAAAAGGTAAAAGATGATAAGGGAGGTCAATAAAGACACATAATGAATAGCTCGGGTTCGATATTTGAAGATACTGGTGCACACCAGTGTACCATCTGTACATTGGTCCGGTTTAAGTTCGTAGTTCCAACTGGGAAATTGTATGCTGGGGTTTTAGAACTCACTGATCATTGTAGTATTATTCGTTTTGCTGAAATATTAATTTGATTGTCTAAAATCAAAGAGCAAGTGACTCCCGCTAAATTTATAGGTTTTCTTAGATTGTTGCAATAAAGGTGTCGAATACGGCTGAATCTTATTGTACGACCAGCATTATTCACTATCATAAAGTTCCATTTGCAATAATAGGATTAAAATGATTCCATTCCCTTTTTCATCTTTTCCAGTTGTATCGGATAGTAATTTTAAATTGTTGGTTAACATAAATAATTCTTCATCATGGAAAGAGTCTGACGGCATTGAAGTATCTTGGGCATAAACAGCTGATGCTGCTATTCGATTTTCTTGTTTAGGAAGAGTTGTCAATAAGAAAACAATTTTGTTAAGTTTCAAGCGATTTCATTAGGAAATATTTAATGCTGCAGAGTGTTGTTTCATTTAACATCGGAATTCAATTTAATTATACTATCAGCACAGTGATATTTATTAATTTGGAATGAATTCTGGGAAAATCAGTGATCAATAATACTTTTTTGCGCTGAATGGTAAAATTCAGCTTGATTTTCAGCACATTTTTCTTGAAGCAATTCAGTCAATAATACGTTGGACTTTTTAGGGAGTTTTTCAAGATCTGTTTCTATGCCTGGTCGAAACTTTAAATCATCACTAATACTACTTGATATTTGAAATATGCATAAATTTGTTGCATGCTATATTAATGAGTTTTTTTGTGATTGCATGAATTATTTGTCTAGAAGCTCTTGAGTTAGGTTGAAATTCAAATTAGTCACATCATGCGGAGTATATTTATTGATGTGGGTAATTCATTGTGGTAGTCACTCATTATGTTTTTTTTATTGAAAAAAATTATTATTTCAATATGTTTTTTGTAATCTTTGTAATTCTTTTTGTAGAGCGCTGATATTGAAACGAAATGGAGCAAAACATCATACGCAATGAAACGTGCTGCAAGAGCAAAACGAGCAGCAATGAACGATTTTGATCGATTTAAGCTGACTCAGGCCCGTAAGAAGAAAGCTAAAGCTGTCGGTAGTGCATTGAAGGCTGTTACGAAATCTGCATAATTACATACAGACAAACTTCGTGCAATATTCATTGAAATTTATTGATGGTCATACTGCCTTTTACAAAATATTTTTATTTTTCAGTTTAATTAGTTCTACATTACCATTTTAGCCCGAAAAAAGTGCCATATGTATTATAACTGGACTGCCCCAATATGAAAATTAGTTACTTTATTGTCTTGTATAGGATAGAAAAACTAATTTTTGTGGCATTTCATTTTGAAAAATGCCCTAACAATTATTGATAAAATATGATCAAGTAATGTTTCCACTTTTGAAGATAAAATAATTAGAAAAGGATGCAGACAGTTTTAGGAATAAAACTAGCTAATGTAAAGTTTTTAGAAAATTCGGTATATATCATTTTGTCAACTATGCTTATACATTATTCCTTCTAGGCTATGCATTTAGTTTTCGAATAAATAGAAATTTGAAAGACTGAAATCTGAATGTAGAAGAAATTTTTTCGTTTAACTGCATAGGCATTTGTCAACGAATCATAATTTTTTGTAACGTATGAATCGTGTTTGGATGAGCTAGAAAAGCTCTAATATTACTCTAATACATTAAATCAGTCTCTTGCAGATTAGATGTATCACAGAAGACAAGTAGTTGCACGTAATGTAAATTTTTAATTTTGTTGCAGTTACGAATTGTAAAAGACAAGTTGGCAACATTCAGCAAGGCAGTCATGCAAAGCCTAAAAATTATCATATTCTATATGAGTAACTTTTCATTTCATTGAACCATGTAACACTCGTACTAAGAGAACAGTTTATGTTAAATCCGTAATTTTTTAAATGTCAAAGAAAGCATAATCATTGATTTTACTTGAAGCAGTTAAGCTTTGACTAATGTAAAATAATTTGGCAAACATCTGCCAGGCACATGATTTTTTCTTGCCACATGTATCAATGCATTGTTTTGGCCAGTACATTTTATCGAGCTAATGACAATTGAGATCCTAATGCAATTATGCATTTAACTTGGTAGTCCTGTGTTGTAATTTGGCTTCAATGACTATTGCATGTATATTCTTGATATAGTTGCAGTAATGAAGCTAAATAATTAGTTCACTGCAGACTTATTTATGGAGCACTTTCTTGTATATTGAACGAACATCTTGTGATCAATTTTTTCTACTACTTGCATGAGTTGTTAAAATGTAAGTCCATTCTACTTCATTTGCTTACATTGCACCTATCTTGAATTACACAAATGAAAAATCCTGACTTTTCGTGTTGTATGCTCTCTAAATCAATGTTTATCATCTGAAATTCCAAATGTTACATTTTGTTACAATGTTATTGTAACATAAGTTATTTAACTAATATTTGTTACTTCATCAAGTCTGTGGCAACGAAAATCTTGAAATGAAACTCGCCTTACTCAATGATAGGCAAACACCTTTAAACTTGAGAGTCAAAATGGCCGATGAAATTAATCCTAAAGCTTATCCTCTTGCCGGCGCTGATCTTACTGTTCGAATTCTCGATCTCGTGCAACAAGCTTCAAATTATAAGCAGCTTAAGAAAGGAGCAAATGAAGGTCCTTTTTTGATGTGTACATCCACGCTCTTTTTTATAATCGCGTCTTGATAAATTTAGAATGTTGGATGTCACCGTTAGCTATACTTCTCTGAGCTATACCGTGTTATTTATTCATTGAATCCTTGGTGTTAAACATTTCAAAGTACTATGAAAAATTTTAAAATATTTTCTCAAAATGCGCTACTTGATCAAAAATCTCCGCGACGAATGATCAATACACTAGCCTTACTCTGCCTCTAAAAGCGAAAATGTTTTGTGGACCCACTATTTGATACATTGAATCATATTTTTTCAATTTTCTCCGCACTACACAATTCGAAGACAGTTTTTATTTTTCATTGCATAAGATGAAATATCGCAAATCTTAGAACTTTTTAGAAACAAATTATATATTTTTCACTTTTTATACTGTGATTACTATGGTTAAATATAAACTGACTGCAGATTTCAATTTTTTCATAGTTACAAAAACTTTGAATCGAGGAATCAGCGAATTTATCGTAATGGCTGCAGATGCAGAACCTCTTGAAATTTTGCTACATCTCCCTCTCTTATGCGAGGATAAGAACGTACCGTACGTATTTGTACCCTCAAAAGTGGCTTTAGGTAGAGCTTGTGGGGTATCCCGGCCAGTAATTGGGGCATCAATAACCACAAATGAAGCATCACAGCTGAAAGGTCAGATACAGGGTCTAAAAGACCAAATTGAGCAACTTCTCATTTAACGATGGAAAATGTATAAAATGGCTTTTTTCTGTTTTTTTGTTAGTACACTGGAAAATAAATGTGTACAATGAAATTATAACATGCACACATCTTAAATTAAATTTTTATGGAAATAATTTAAGATTATATATATTAATTTTCAAGGTTTTTTATTTTTTTATTGAAAAATTTATGCCATAACTTTTTCTTACTATTACTTTTTCTGTACACTAGGAAAAACGATCACAATGGACTTTTACATATGTATGCTGTAAAATTTTTTCTAATTTAAATTTTTTTGATGATGTAAAACGTAGAATATGATATGACATTATGTGCATTTCTGTTACGATTAAAAAAAATATACCATTAAAGTTCTTTATACCTCTTTATATTCTAGATCAGGTTTTCTGTATCGATGATAAATATTGTAGAACAGGTGCTTTGAACCAACTGAACTACTGTGTTCTTTTGAGATTGTGACGTTGCTTGAGAAAAATTGTCCTTAATTGTATTAAATAATGCATTTCTTCTAAAAAATTATCCTTAAGAATTGTTTTGAAAAAGTATTTCAGTCAGAATAATTTTATTGGTTAGCACTTAAGAAGCGAATTCATTATTCTTTTTTTCGTAGGTTAAGAACATGCAACGAATTGTTGTCCATTAAATTACGACGGCACTAAAAAGTGGCTAGAAGATACTAGTAAAATTACATTTTTATGGCTTCTCTAAAAATCCGAATCAAATAAAAAATCTTTTGATAAAATCAAAGGCACCAATGATAATGGAAGGTGCAAAATGCATGTCTTTCTAAATAAACATGCACAGCTCAAGTGTGACCATGAATAATAGGAAGGAGAAATTTTCTTGCAAAATAAAATGTCGCTGCTTCTTTAAAAGATTTTTATAAGATGCCTAGCAGCATCCTAACCAAAGTAACTTGCATGTCTCCTAGAAACGTGCAACAAATATTGATTAGTAATTCAGTTGTGTTTTTGTTGCAAAAATGTAACGAAAAGAAGTTTTGAGGTCAAGTTATATGTGTTGATGTTCAATTATTTTTTCACCAATGCGTTATTTAACCTCACAGAATACGATGAGAAATAGACTCGAAATTTAGGATGAAGTAAAAATGACTGCAAAATATTGACTTGAAAAAACTGGCTACAATAAGTATGCATACTCATTAACCAATGAAAATGTAGAGCACATAAAACATAACATATTTTCCAGCAGAAAAAAGTGATTCTTTTGAAACTTACAGTATATTATATTGCTCATAATATTACTTTCCAATAAGTGGTTCATACTATCTATGGGCAAATAGTCTGTACATGGAGGCATCCGTGCATGGACACACCCGTCCGTGAACACGGAAAAAACCATTTTTTTCTATCAATTGTTTGCCTGCATCAACAAGCTTGGTTCCTCGTCTGTCCATGGTAATGAACATTTTTAGTACAAGTCTAAGGCGGAGCATTATCTGAAAGATTTTAAAATGCCATTCAAAGTATCTGATTTTGTATTAGGTTAAACTTTAGTCCTACTATCACAACTGGTACTGAATCTAATTTGAAAGTGCAAGAAGTTAGTAGCTTCAGTGATGAGAATGTTTGTTGAATGTGTTTGGAAGAAATCAGAGAGTCAATTTCATTTTGAAGACAAAGACAGTACATGTTGCTATACTAGGTAATTATGTGCCAGATTGATATTGAAGATGAGGATATCAAAAGATTTATTTGCACAATTTGTTTTCCAGCAAGTTGGTGTGAATTTAATGTCAAAATAAAGGGATACTTTATGTACACTACAAATAAGGAAGCAACCAGCTAAGCCGCCATGCTTAGGCTGATACAAAACATTGCAAACAAGTCAACTTGGTCAAAAAGTACATAGATCATACCTATGCGGCCAAAAAATGTGCTTGAATATTCTTTAAAAAGAATAAAATATCTAATATAGATGGATCAACTTGTAGACTTCTAAAATTTAGCAGACCGTATGAATTTATCTAGCTCAAAAAGAGTTTGAAAAAGTATTGGGTATATTCTTTGGGAGTTCTGCTGTACTACCTCTAACTATTAAACATCCAGCACTTATGAAACTCATCAAATCACTCCAACCTCAAATCAATATTCCGAGCAGGTTGAAACTTTGTCAATCTTTACTCCCTAAATACAAGTAGAACAGAGGAGGGTTTTTGCAGGCCTCTGATAAGTAAATCAGTGAGAAGATGGTTGACATTTGATCCATGGATGTTTTGCTAAGGTGAAGATGTATTTTCATTTATTTGTCATATAATATATGATAATTGGTAAATGAGAAAAGCTGATGTCGGACTTGTGGATATAAAAGATGCTTAAACTATAGCACTCATAAATAGTTTATCAAAAATAGTGATTGAGTATAAAATGACAGATGAAATTAGACCGCATGCTAAAGATGGTAGTAATCTAACTGCATGCACTCCTTCAAGAGTTAATTACTTATAATATTGGGCTGGCAATGTGAGGTTTGAAAGGAACTGTTTTGTTTATAGAGTCAGCAATGCTGTAAGTTCTACATTTCATGTAAAGTCTGCTATGTTGAAGGCTACAATCAGTAAATTGACCAAGGATATTATTTAGACAAAAAAGTGGCAAGACTGCAGTTTTGCTAACTGAAGTACAGGACTGTGCAGGGATACTACAAAGGAAACTAGTAAAAAGAGCACTTATGTTTTCCAACTGAAGTATGTGGCTGAAATGTATCATTGATAGCAAGACAACAGTTAGTACTTAGTATGGTGAGATTAGCTGTTAGTCTCAGCAAATAACTCAACAGACTCAATTTCAGTCCAATTGTTGTCAAGATAAGTAAATACACAACAGAACAGGAGCTATAAGTAGATAGTTGATTAATAAGACTAGAGTATAAGACTACTAAGGCTACTTGCATGGTCATAAGTAAATCATCTAATCAATCTATGCTATAGTTCAAATTCAATGATGACTCACCATAAACTATTGTTGAAGTTCAATGATAACATGCAATTTTTAAAATAATCATATTTAACCAATTTTAGTATTTATTGGATGCAGCAATCCTAACATTGGCATTGCAAGTATCTGTGATAGGGTGTTAGGAACTAATTTGTTTACAACAATTAGTTCTTAAGGGAACTACTCTTTTAAGAGTTATTCGATAATTTAGCTGCATCATTTTGTGACTCTCCAGATGGATTGGCATTGAGACTTTGTTGCGTTGCTGAATGTGTTTCTTATTCATTCTCAGCAATACAAATTTTGTTTGCATAATGTTACCATACCTCCATAGTCGCTGTGTCCTTCTTGTTACCACCTTGTCTACTACATTCATAATATAGGGTACCTTCTTCTAATACTTGAGATGTTGCAAAAATTGTATAAATGTCCATGGAGTGTATACTTACTTGAACATCATTACAACAAACACACATCTTCTGGTATATCGGTAATATCTGCATTAGAGTTAATAATTATTATATATCATTACAGAAGGGAAGTAAGAATTTAGAAAATAGGCTTGCCAAATTACACAAATGTGTAGATAGGTAATTTGAAAATAGTTAGGATACAACAGGCCATATTAGAGCACTTGAAAAATTGGAAGAAGGTATACAGTTTGCTGCAAAAAAATGTTTGGAACCATTTTCGAAACTGTTTTTTGAGTACAATGAAAAGTGCACTCATTTAGTTCTTTAACTTTTGTTGGAACCTTGCCACAAAGATACAAAGTTGTTAAATATTTTCTCTACCGTTGTTGGTCATTATGTGGAAGACATCAAAAATACAATCAGCATATATGGCCACTGCCAAATGATGGTGCTTATTCAAATAATCAAAGTTCAAGAAAACGGATGCCTAAAAATTGCATATGCTGTAGTAACTGATAGTGATAATTTTTCTTCTAAAAGTTGGCAAATGTTGGACTTTTTTACCTAATTTACACTGAATAAAAATACTGTAGCTGCTATTTATATGTTCCTAAGTTATCAACTGTTGATATTTGTGCTTTTTTTATTATTTTTCATAATATTCAATTATCAGGAAAAAGGTCTTATTTGTGCATATTTAGTACTTTAAATTCAGTGTCCACATAAACAAAACAGTTTGAGGTGCAGCGTTAAAATCAATGCAAACATATATAAAAGTATTGCAGAAATCAAGTTGTCAATAGTATTTCATAGAAAAACAATATATTTTTCATACTTTTGACAATGTTCTGAAAAATTGCCACATAGACTGAGCTATGGTTTTATCTCTAGAGAGATTCCTAACGAAGAACATTAACAACTATTTCCTTGTTGATACAAATGATGCTAAATTAGCAGATGTTACAAATAATAGATATCTAAAAGAAAGTCAGTTTTGACCAAAGAATGAGATTTAATTGTTAATTTTCTATCAGGTGCTTTAGCTAATGCCACTTATATGATAAATTCATATGCTCATCAAAGAGCTGTCATTGCTCTGACCAGTCAGCAAAACTAGAGAGCGTATTGTCCATGATTCTTCAGCATATGTAACAAAGTTTGAGAATTAAAGGAGACTTTAATGCAAGTGTAATGGTATCGCACAAGTTGGGCAACGTCAACATTTACAGGAACATGTATGTACTAATAAGACTTTCAGAAAATGTCATTTTCACCAGATAGTTAGAATCTGTGTAGCTCTTAGCAAAATGTCAAAGACTAAAACAAAATTTGTTGAGATATCTGTTGTAAAGCAAAATTTGGAATGATGATTTGCCTGAATTTTAGACAGAAATCAAAGCCATTTGCTGTATTTATAGGAAAAAATTTTGAACTGCAATATTGAGTGTCCTAACTACAAACTAATGAACCTTTGAGATATGCTTTGTAACGGGATTAATGATCATCTCTATTTAAATGTTTGCCTTAAGAAGCCCATAGACTTTGGAAGGCTTTGATTTTGTTGCTGTACATTAGACAGATAAAAAGACTGGAAAGACCAGAATCATTTTAAAGGAAACCAGCCAAAGCATTAAACACAAGATGTGCACCACGATTATCAACCTCTTAAGCACTTCAAAGAGATAAGATGCTGTCACTGAATATATTTTAAAGGTTAACTATGACAGAAAGTAGATAAATTCCTATTATTTGATTGCCATTAAATTTTATTTCAATATTTTATATGTATTTGAATGCTGCTTTATTATGTTATCTATATCATTTTGAAGGCAAACATTATGAAGTACATCAGTGCCTTATGTGCTCTTAATATGTTTAGTTTGAGCAAATATATGATGCTATGCTGTTTGATTTTGTTGCGATATTTCTAAAATAGTTACATAAATAATTTTTGATGAAATTGTAAATTTTATTACATTGATAATAGCAGCTTAAAATATAGGCATATATTCAACAATTGATCTATTTTATGGTACTGTTTGACTGCTGTATACAATTCTAACTGTAAAAAATGATAGCATAAGAAAAAATTCATAAAGTACATTTTTCTTTCAATGTTACTAAGGAGAGTAAGCAAACTGGCTAAACAAATTCGTAGGTCCAATTTTCAATCTGCTTTCTGAAGTACTTGAAATTATATTTTTCTGTATCATTTCCTTTTTCACTTCTGTTCCATGCAGAGGAATATTAAAATGCTCCATAAATGCACTTGATCTATGAGGCTTATCACCTAAAGTACATCGACGTTTCGAACTGACAATTCTCTCTTTCTGAGGAGATACTGCTTTATTAGAATCTAATGGTCTCAACCAATCATCGTCCTTCAATGTCGTCGTTGTAAACTTTTCTGATTTTGACAAATTGTCTGCAACCGAATCTATTGCGTAGATGGGATTTGACATCACAGGAGAGGCCGAACTCGCGTGAAGTTGATTTACCTAAGAGCGGATTTTTTCTTAATATTAAAATGTAATAATAAAAGCAATTTTCAATTTAATCTTCTACCTTCTAAAATCTAAATCGTCAAAAATATATTTATCAATAGTGTGTTGAATAATAAAACGAAAGTAAGTCCATTTGAATACATATATATATGTGCAATTACTAATCTAAAATTCAGTAAAGATTGTAGATCCTTTATTCAGTTATAGTAATCTGGCATTAAACACAATCCATAACAAGCATGTCACATAAAAGCAATAGTCTAATCAAATTCAAAGAAATATTACAAATATGTTAAAAACAGAATATTAAACTGGTCAATGTTTATTTTTCATCACGTAGGTTACATAATACATGATAATTAAGTAAGCCAATAATATTTACAAAAATTAAATGTGATTGATTGAAATTTAATTTCAAAGCTGTCTAGGTCACCATAACCAAGGCCGTGATAAGTTTAAATATTTCAGCTAATTTTAGTGCAACTGAATTTAGGTGCTCTGAATCAGTTTAATGAAAATGAAATTGATTACCTTACGCTTTGATGGTGTTTCGGGGAAATTTTTGCCTGGGTCGGCCTTGCAAACTTTAACAAATTGGTTTAAGGTTCGCTGCCCAAGCAAACTACCAGTTCTCCCGACTCGCGGAATTTCCTTTTTATTCAAAAGTCCCCTATGTTTTACTCCACTTTTTTTCTCACAATTTAAGTAATTTTGGCAATTTTCAAAGGATTTAATCGATTTTGATGTTTTTAAAATATTACTGAAATCTAAACATTCCATGGAAAACATTTCTCGAGAAATTGGGTCCATTTTGCCGTTTGCGATTGATTCGGCATGGGAATCGGAAATTGGGTTGCCTAAGAATGATAAGTCTGGTCCAAGATTATGGATAGGAGGGAGAGGAGTAAGGTGACAAACTTTTTTGAATATCGGATCATACACTACCTGAAAAAAGCGTAAAAAGTTTATTCAAATTTTTTTAGATTGTCATATTCTTTTGAATGTCAAATAGAAGTATACATATAAATTAATGGGCCACAACCATTTTAAGTTATATATTAGCTGAAATGTAGAACGAAGAAAGTAAGTTCAAATTTTTTTAAATATTGAACTATAGATGAAAAAATGGACAATAGCAATAAAATAACTCTTACTTGGTGTCGAAAAGTAGCTAATGCTCGTTGTAAAGATTCTTCATACTCTTTTAGTAAGTCCATACCATATTCTAGTCGAAGGGCACGAAGAACAAGTGAGAGTTCACCGTGCTTCGATACATATTTGTGTGCTTTTTTAAGGCCAATTCCAAAAATTGATGGTACATAATCACATCCAGATAATACACAGGTTAATAAAAATGCCTTCTCATCTAGATTTCTGAAGTCTAATTCGTCATTTCGCTGAGTATATATATCAGATATGCATATTTGCTTGCCAGAACCGAACTTATCTAGTTTGAAAATAACTCGATTGCAGCCAAAGAGTAAGAGATCAGAATCTTCAGTAATGACGGCATCTATCAGACCAGCTCGGCAGAGATAGCCGAGTTGAGCGTCAGCTTCGTAAGGTGCAACCAAAAACCTGACACCGGGCCGAGTACGGGCAGCATGTATAAACTGTGCTGCCATTAATGGGGTTACGTCAACAGCTCTTACAAAATGGTTTCTGGCAGAAGACGCGCTACCCGTTCTCATGCATTCTTGTGCTTTTCTGCGGCTTTCTTCTCGCGAAGATAAACGTTCTTTTTCTTTTGAAGCTTTTACTGGAAGGTAGTCCCCATCGAATACAAGATAAGGGCGTACGCCATGGTGTAAGAGTAAATCCAAGCGACTAAGCGCGTAGGTAATGTGCTTGTCAGTGAATACTCCAGTTACCAGCTCTTCAGCACATGAATACACTGCTTTATGGAGCCAGGTATAAGTATCAACACCTATACTTAACCCTTTAAGATCGCTTAAACTTACATCGCTGGTTATGGGGCGTAAGGCGGGCAAAAGTCCAGTGATTCCCATGACTTGCAGCACTCGATCAGCAAAGCGCAGCTACTTGTGACAGTTGATTGCGCTAAAAATTTAGTTCATTTTCAAAATGAAATTTAATTGACCAATAAAAGGCTGAAATCTTAAATTTAACAGCCAATGAAATGTTCATAAAACTATTATTTGAATTACATGTATTGGAGAAAAATATAGATACTAATTGAGATGAATATAGCAGCAGTAAGCGCTATACAATCTTGGTACAGAGGATGCAAAGTTCGCTCTGAGATAGATGCCGTGTTAAATGAATTTGCTGAAGTGTGTGAACTGGTCGCAAATGAAACAACTTTAGCGTCCGATTTTCAATGGGACGACAGTATCGTACCTCTATCATGGAGAAGTCAAATCAATGCAGGCCATATAACCCATCAAAATAAGAAACTTAATTTAAAGATTTCAACAAATGCTTCCGATATCAATGTCGAACCTATTTCCCCATTTGAGTTTGTCCTGTCACCGAGTAGTGCTAGTGAATCCAGCGTTAATCTTTCAAGTATTACAAGCCAAAGCTCCAAGGAATTTAATTTAGACCTAAGCTCGTTAAAAGGGATTCGCCAGATTTTATCAGCCAATGCTCACAAAAAAGCTGATCCAGCAGAAAACAAATCTGAAGCTCACTCTGATCAAAATAACCTTATGAGGCCATCATCCGAGGAAGATGAATGTAAGCATAAGAAAGAATCGAAAAATGCTGAAGCAGTAAATTTCCTGAATGGTAGTACCTCAGGATATGAACCTAAACAAAATCATCCCGATCCTTCAGCAGAATTACACTGGATTCGAAGAACTCTAGCTGATAGGATTTTATACCTCCAGCAAAATAATAAAGACAAATACTTTAGTTAACTACTTATTGTAGCCATAACTTCTACCTTCGTTCATTTAGATACTTTAGCTCGTTATTCAGTATTCTGAAAAATTACTCTGGAAAAATTTCGTCTGTTCCCCATTAAATAATTTTGGTTGATACAATTTTAGTAGCTTAGACAAAATTTGAGCAACTTAATGTAACCGAAAAATATTTACGAAAATTTGCGATGTGACCTGAGGTACATGCTCGTAAATTCTCTCATCGTTGGCCCAAAGTTTAGCTTTGTTAGCAGGACTATTATTATAATGCCGAATACATGATAACAATGATTCTAGGATATGATGATGGAGCAATTTACCATAAAAAAAATATGCAACATATAATTACGCAAAATTTTAAAACAATTCTGTAGTTGAAACTTCTGAAGGAAAACTAAGATTGCAAAACTTGTACGAAACAACGATTCGCTCAAATATTTATTTATTAAACTCAGTATTGAGTTGTCCAAAAGTTACCACCAATAAACCACTTTGAGAGTTTTTGCGGGCAGCAGAGACTGTATGTATAAATAATAAAATATTTTTTCCCAAAAAATATTAAATAATGGCTAAACACCTCCGTTTAAAAGGATGAACAAGAGGTGGTAAAGTTCATACCAAAATATATTTTTTACTATTGCCATATGCTTAACTTTTGGACAAGAAATTTAAATAACGCAATTTAAATTTTATCGAATGCTCAAGCTAAAATTATACTCAATAACCAGTAAAGCAAGCAAAGTGAAATTATGAAGTCTTTTCAGCAATATTTTATTTAAATAATTAGTATTTAGGCAAAAATAACTTGGTTGAAAGGGCTTCCGTTGTTCATGAAGGAATTCTCACTTGCTCAGAATTCATTTTTTGTATTTATATTCTTTCCTGAAGCAATCCGTGAACAATTTATTTCGCATTGAGTCAATTTCGCCATCCTCTAGCTAAAGACAAGACAAAGTGTTATTTAATATAATTATCAAGCTTGTAAGATTGGCGATTGAGATATATTACGTACAGTCTTTTGAAAAATAAATGGTTAAAATTTTTTAATTCAGTTCTTGTATAAATTCATCAAGATGTAATCGTTTGGTTGAATAATTAGTCATTATTGAGCATTCAGTGGGTTTCTGACACAAAATACATAAAAAGATATGATGGGTGATACGTGGACTTACAGGCTCACGTGCGTAGATAACTTCGTAACACTTTTCACTTACACAGCGATTGACACAGTTCATACTTTCGTAAATCGGGACACCACTACAAACCTTATTTTCGCATGCCTTCTTCCTATCTCTCAAATATCTGTCCGCCTAAATTCAGTGACTGGTTTCTATCAATTGATTTATTTGACTAAGGCATATTTAGCCTATAAAAGAAGCAATTTACCCTTGTTTTATAACTCGATTTAGCCAAAGATCGAGAACAAAGTGCGATGAACACCAGAAATACCGATAGAAAGCATTTGCATCTCATTATGTCTATGTCTTCCTTCTATGAATCTTTTCAGCCAAGGGATAAAATTTTTCTATTAAACATGTAGATACATGACCCTATAATGGATTTTTCTCTGTTTAAGAGAATTCAACAGTGAAGAAAATCTCAGCAAATTTTTATACAAAAAGGAGGTTCAAATATTTGGCAAATTTTTTTAAAAATTTACCTATATTTGAAAGTAATTTGGTGCACATTTTCCCATGGTTCTCAGGTTCTTTCTGAACTATTGATGGAGGTCAAAACAGTTCTTCTAGAAAATAGCGTGCATGCATCATATCGATGTATGAAAATTAGAGTCCTAACTTCAAGTTGTTGGCAAAATTCATCTAACACCAAATATTGTCGTGCTATATCGAATTTTGGCATTTTTGTTTGCTGAAGAGGATTAGTGTAGTATCTCAAACAGTGCACAAGTAATTATGTTCCTTGTTGAAACTTATGCATTATCATGTGCAAAAAACCACTAGTTTTACAAGTCAATTGTATTGTAACTTTTGAATTAGTTTATGATATCTAAATCATTCTATTTGAACACACATTGATACGTTAGGTGTGATATTATTATCAGGATTTCTATATACTACTACTCTAATTCCCCATTCCAGATCATGACCCGTGATCCGTTTTATCCATCAATATCTTTTGTGAACCATTTCATAACTCATTTTCATTCTATCTGTCAGGATCTGGTCAGGAACAGGGTTCAAAGCAAACAGAGCAACTTTCAAGATTCAGATTTGACAGAAAGGCTCGGAACAAAATTCAAACAAGCAAAAAACAGGGACCGAAATATAACAATATATATATTAAGTGAAGGCCGTTCAGAAGTCTCGGAGCACAATAGGTATATTGCAGATACAAGAGTGAACTAGTTTTCAGTAGTTCCTTAATTCGGAACAACCAAAATACAAAAAGAACAAATTTTCATATAGAACAAATACTACCCAATAGGAGCAGCTGACTTAAGCACATACAAAATATTCATACATATGAACCTTGTAAATACGGTCCTAACACTATCCGTCTATCCATGATTTTCCAGGATTTGCTACACAAAACCCAACAGTTCATTCCATGAAGTTTCTTTACCGACATTTCCAATCTACTTGCAATTGCAGCATTTTTACATCACTGGCTGAAATTGGAATTCCTTTTGGTTTTCCGTAAACTACTTTGCAATTTTGAGGAGACTCATTGGATTTCCACAAACTATTGTGTGTTTTGCTTTCTTCTTATCACTTCTTTTTTCTACTTCTCCCAGCAGAAGTACACTAACTCTAGCAGCACACTCCCATAGCATGTGATAAGTAGAGGTTGCTAATAAATATACATTCTTACTCTATCTTTCTTTTCTTGTTTGTTGTTCCCTCACGCTGTGATTACACTCACAGCGCGTTGTATATTCTTAACTTTCTCTCATTTTTCTAACAATTATTGTCACATTGCATGTATGCACATAACACCTTGAATATATGACTACATATATACATTCGAAATATGCATAGATCTTATTGGAAAGTTTGCACATTTTTAATTGGAATGTATGCACTTTTGAATGCATGTACATCTCAAAACAATATATTTTATAATGTTCCAGTGTATATTTTTAAACATGCGTAATAAATATTTATGCAGCACTTTATTTATTTACATTTAGTGGTGTTACTTTTTAAATGTACATCATATTTATATGTAGTCTATTTCAGATTTACTTAAAGTAAATTAATTAAACTGAACTGAAAGCTGATTTATTTCATTTAGAGACATTTAAATATTTGTATCCAGTTATCAAAATATAAACATTATCTTTCACTTTATTGGATTAGCAGCAGTTCACTCTGTTTAAAAAAAGAAACTAAAATGTAAAATATGGCAATGTTAATATTTGCAGTTTCATGTGAAAATACCAACAAAGCATGATTTTCATTCTTTTTAATGTTTATCTCTTGTGAACTGCATCTTATTTTCTTGCCTTCCCTTGTACTTCTTTCCACCTTATTGGTTAATGAAATGCATGAACACTTATAGCAACACCATTTGATTGTCTTTACTGCAAGTTTAATGTCACTGTACATATTGCATCAATATAGCACTTAATCACTATTGGATGGGTATACTTTGATATACTCATTCTCAACTGTTACTGGATTATCATTACCTGTACATTACACTTTTTACTACTTTCTGTCAAGACTTGCAAAAGAAGGAAAAGGATTAAAGAAACAAGAACAGAGCAAGGAAGATGGATAACAGCAAGAGAGAGAGAGAACAAGAGAAATAGTGGAATGCAAGTGTATTGACTTTGTATGTACCTCAGTTAAGAGACATGCGTGTGTGTATGTGTTTCCACTGATAAGAAGATATGAAGATGAAATATAAAAAAACAAGTAATGACTAGCTTGAACTTGATGACTAGCTTCATTCCCATTGGCTGATTTGTGAAAGGTCATCAAAATAAGAATAGAACAAAATCCCCATTGGCTGCTTTTGTGAAGAATTATTAAAATATATGAAACGGAACATAAAGTATAGGATATTTTGGAGCATACGGATCTGAGACATAGTTGTAGTCCGAACACTTTCATGTATTACTCCTGTAATAATATTTGCTAGTCATAATGCAACTTATGTTAATATTCAACTGCATTTATCCAGTGTGTTATAAATTTCTGTTTAAAATTCATATCCATTTTTTGTCAAAGAGTATGCTACATTTATTGATAAAAATTTGAAATTTTTACAAAATACCAGTACTGAAGAGGTTAAATTTTCAACAAAATTTTATAGATAACTTGCAAATATTTTTTTCTATTTACTCTCTAGATTGAGCTGTTAACTATATCCTAACCTGGAAGTACAAGTGAAATTCATTTTTACAAAAAAGATATATATATATATATATATATTGCTGTGAAGATGTGATCCTTTTGTCTTTTCTTTTTCTCCTCACATGCAGGCTTAGTCCTACATTTTATATTAGTCACCAGCTTACTCATTGCATCACATGATGCGCCAGTAACCCTACAAACAGAAGAGGCAATGATTACCAACTGCACTGAACATGACCAATGCATTCACTAGCCTAGAGGGGGGGCACACATCTCCCAAAATGCATGTGCGAACATCATTTCCACATGTGCCAGTCTCTGGATACCTATCTCTATTACTACATACAGATTCTCTTCATCCCTTGGCTTTTAATTTTTGATACACTGCACAATTGTGTTGCAGTACTCAACCGGATTGAGAACCTGCATATATACGGAGTAGGTAATTGAGGTTATTTAGTTCCTCTGCCAGCTTGGTGATCATGTTGAGATTCTCATTTTGTAGCCTATTCATGGCTTGAAGAATAATGGCATTATCTAACACGAGCATCACATCATCATCATCCAGTTCAATATCATTGAGAATGTTGTGAATTTATTGCTGTCATGCTTCCTTCCACATGATGCCATGCGATAATTGGATAAACAGAGTCATTTTGCATGCAGAGAAGCAATGAGTAGTGCTCTCCACTAATCATGTTTGTCACTGTATACTTTGTTCTCAATTCATTTGTAGAACTAAAAATAAAATGCCATTGTACTAAATTAAAATGAATGAAGAACGCGACTAGAATTTTGTTTGGGTACTCAAAAGTAAGAAATTCTCCTATATAATAGTTCCAAAAAGTTCGTCGATTCGGTTTATTTCATAAAATAAAAATAATTTTGCCTCAAGAGAGGATAAATCTCCAACTGCCATTATTTGCACGGAAAAAATAATATACGATCATAAACATAAGCAACAGCACATATAGTGGAAGATATTTGTCGCGTGATATCAAATACAGATACTATGAATCGACGTACTACGCTTGGTGAAGTTAGTCAGGCTAGTATGAACTCCCGAATCGCGGGTAAGCCTCGCTCGAGCATGGCACCTCCTAAGCGAATGAGTGTTGCAGCTAACTCTCGAACGAACCAAAATATTAGTAAACTACCAGCCCGAAGCTCAACCATTAATGTTACTCGTTCAAGTCTTGGTCCCGCAAGGCAGAGCATAGCTCCTTCAGCAAATGGACGTAAAAGTAGTGTTGGATTGAAACGAAGTAGTGCATATGGCGCAGCCGGCACCAAAAATGATCCTCGTCCATTCATGGAGAGGAAGTATATAAACGAGAGCATCATTGCCCTTGTTGAATATCTCAGTGAGAATGGGTATGACCAGCCCATATCAGCGAAACTCTTAACTAGACCAAGTGGGCGAGATTTTAACAATATAATGGGTTTTCTTTTTTGCCAATACGATCCTGCATGGATGCCTAATCCTGGATCTCGTTTTGAAGATGAAGTTGTTCCGTTTTTAAAAGCAATCGGTTATCCATATGCACTGTCAAAGTCTTCACTTCAAGCTGTCGGAGCTCCTCAGACTTGGCCTAAGGCTCTTGCAGCGATATCTTGGATGGTTGAGCTGCTGTCTTATGATAATGAAGTGCGCGCATATGAAGCTCAGCAGCAAGACAAACGTGCTGCCGGGGACACTGACGGTATTGCAGACCAAGCTCTTGACGATAAGGTATCTTGTTTTCAAAATACACATATATATATATATATATATATATGTGCATACGTAACCTTTCTTATTATTATGCATAATTTACCTAGCATATAGCTTTTTTGCTATTTCAAACAGCTGTTTATGATGAATGAATTGTTCAGACAAAATATTCATTTTCACAGGCATTTTTCGAGTATCTCGGTAATGCATACCGCTGCTTCCTCGATGGCGATGATGAAGGCTATAATGCTTTAGAAAGTGATTTAATAACTTCATTTCAGGCTCAGACAGACAAAATCAAATCTGAGGTTGATGCTTATCAAGCCGAAAATAATGCTCTGAGAAGCGAAACTGAACAGGTTTTGAGCAAAGCTGGTACTCTGCCAGATTTACTGCAGCACCAAAAAGATCGCCATCGTGATTTGGAAAAATTTCATGTGCACATTGAGCAGCTACTTGTCCATAAAAAATCATTGGAGGAAAAAGTTGAAGCTCGCTCAACGGATGAAAACCGATTTAAATCGGATCTAGCCATTGTAAAGGAGCAGATTTTGGTTCTTCGTGATCGAATTTCGAATCAGGTGAACATATTTATTGAACTTGCTCTTTAGCTAATTTTTAGCTGATCGAATTCAGCAAAATCTCTATAGATTATTGTGCATTGGGAGTGAAAGGGCAGCATTAAAAGATAATTTTTGGGGGGGTTCTACTTGATTTATCATAATTTGGGGGTATATATGCAATTATGAGTAATTAGTTGTAGAATTGTAATTATTCTAAAAATATTTTTTATTTAGAAAATATCATTTTCTTCATCCTAGAACAACAATTTTAAGTAAATTTTAGGCTACTTAAGCTATATTGGTAGATTTCATACTGTATTGTTTTTTGTATCGAATATTTCTTTAGCAAACACTACAGGTTGACCTGTAAACTGAATAGTGATATTTGTTCCTATAAACACATAGCCATAAAACAAAACAATAAGTTTACATTGAAATTTATATTATGCATGAAGTAGCATAATATAGTAACCTTCGGATAAAATGAAATTGTCAGGACCACCAAATCAGTTTGTTGTTTAAAAATCTGGAGTGGAACTTGGCACAATACGATTATTTTGTTTATTCGTAAGAAGCAAATTTTCTATATCCGAATTTTACTGTACATGTAAAATAGAAGTTAAAAACTAATCTAATGGAATTGAAATATTAGGAGCTTAGTGCAGAAGATGTACACCGCATGTCTTTGGAACGAAAGAGATTGAAAGATGGAATGCAAGCTACCACAGAGCTCAAAAATGCGAATCAGAAAAAGTATTGGGAAGCTGAAGTTCAGATGAACAAACATCTAGAAGCTCTGGAAAATGCTGTTCATGCCTACAGTTCGAAGGCCAGTGCTCTGCAGTTAATTCCGCAAACAGCCAAAAATGCTAAAGGACAGGTATGGACAAAATGGAGGAGGGATTATTTCCCAGTGGTATGGAAAGCTGGTTTTAGACAATTCACTACATATTAAAAAACGTAGTATCGAAATTGCCATGTTTTAAGTGATATTTGTAGCAAATTTACGTAAGAAAAAATTTGGAATTTCGGACTCAAGTTTTCATACCATGTTTTCCATCTGAGAATTTGGTATTTCATTTAAAAAAGATTCGATGATACATATATATAATGTAAATATATATCAGTTTTTGAAATAATGATAAAAAAGTGAATATTTGTTTTCTCTGAGCGACCCCAAAAATTTGTACTGAACATGCACATTAAGTAGTCTAATCCCAGTCAAATGTCCTTTGCAATGATTTAAATTTACTAAATTCGTGAGCTCATTTTTGAAATATTTGTTGTAGAACTTTGAGGTAGCAGTGATTCGTGAAAATTTGGAAAATGGGGAAACGCTGCTTACAAATGATGTACGCGGTTTTATCCGTCCATCGCTAGTTGCTATGAAAGATGCAGTGGTGCGCCGAGCTAGTGATGCAAGAATCCAGCTATTAGCAGTGCTGGATGTGCTTGAACTTAGGTAATTTAGGTTGTATTTTATTTTGAAGTAAACTTCAATGTAATATAGAACGAATCTGTCGGATCCACCAAATCAATTTGTTACATCCGAAAATACTTAAAAGAGAATTCATAATATCCAGTTTACTGTATCGTGAAGTACACTGTGTTCTGGTCGAATTGTACATGCCCTAGATTAATGCCATGTTACTGTTACTTGATACACTATGGGTGTTACTATCTTTGGATCATTTCTAATGCGATCTTTATTGGTAAGCAATTTGTTAGCACTTTTGAAAATGTTGCTGGACAGCACCTTTTAAAATGTTAACAGATTTTCACTTAGGAACATGTTATTGGTGGTGTAACTTACTTCCAATAGTGCATTGTTGCATGAATCTAGGATGTAAAATTGCAAAATGGTCTCTATTTTTGCTTCTCCCAGAGAATTTCAGTGCTCATGATTTATAATTAACTGGTGAATTTGCTATGAAAAATCATTATTATTGGCTATGTATCACAAACTTTTTGCCAAGTTTTTAAAGCTTACCTGGTTAAACTACCTTAAGGCGCGTAACTGCATCTTAACTAATGTAAATTAGTGTTGAAAAATTGTCAGAAAAACTGAAAAATATATATTTTTCCAAACTTTCTACACACTGATTGCAGTAAACATTGCAAACCCTCTGCAACGGTAGTATTACATCGTCCACAGTATTTAGTGCTAATGAACAATTGGTGCTCCTAGGAAGTAAACGTTATTAACGCGAATTAAGACTGTAGAAAATCTTTTGAAAATTCATAGACATAACAACTTTGTGGGCGAGAAAGTAAATGCTGAGATCAATGCCAATTCAAGTGGAATGATAGCATAGTAAACGGTAGCACATAAAGTGTTATTTATTAAATACCGTTATTAATACTTAATGCTGTGGACAGAGTAGCACCTGAAGCTAACAGCGAGCTAGAGCGAAATATAGCTAGCATTAGGTTACAAGTACGGTAAATAATTATTCTTATGCATATTCATGTAGTGAGGCGCAGCTGAGTGAATTGGTGGATCAGACAGCAAACTTAGATTCTCAATTAGAACAGCTCAAAGAGACATACAACAGTGAGAAAGAGGCTCTCGACAAGCAGGCAGCCGAAAAAACGGCAGCCAAATCTGCATTAGAGCGCCAATTATCAGCTCTTCGAGATCCTGGTACCATCGTACAACGCATGGAAATTGCCGAAAATAAGGCCCAAAACTTAAAAACCAACCTCGACGAGTTCAGAAAACAGTGGAAAACCGAGTGCGATTGTTTGAATATTGGGTTGATTGAAACTCTACGCCTCTTATCAGATCATAAAGTTATGGTTCATAAAACTATTGAAGAGGTAAAAGAACATATTCTGGAAAATATAGATGACGTAGAGGGGAACGAGCTTATGAAGGAACTGTATGAATTAACTCAGAATTTCGATGTATGAGGGATAGAAGAAGACCAGAACTCTTTTTCGGATTTGATGATTTCTTAATGTTGTAATCGAAGCTTGTTAACACTGTTGAAAAATTCATTTGCTCTTATTCTCTGAAAAATATTTTTTTTTGAAATTTTCAAGTGAAAAATCTATTTAAGAATTTTGTTGCTATTTGAAAAATGATTGAAATAAAATTCCTTGTTTTGCTCGTAATTGTTAGATCTATCTATGTACTCAAAATTTCAAAGTCGCTACTGGTAGAGTTTATTTTTAAAAAAAGCTTAAAGCAAATATAGAATATAAACGATTATAATTGGTAGAAAAAAATATTTGCAACTAGTAACATACTTTCAAGGATATGGTGAAATAGTAAGATTGTTAAAAATCATGATTTTATTAAAAATGAAGCTTGAATAGCGCCATAAGAACAACATTATGGCTAGTACGTACTACAAAATTGCGGAATTCAAATTATTTGCCGCATATAATGAGACATCGTGCAATGTAACAAGACTTTCACCAATCATATACAAATAATGTGCAGAGCAATTAATGTGAGATGCGCGTCTTCCAGTAATTCCGCAACTTCTGTAGTATGTACTAGGACCCTTCATAAAAACATACTGTAAAAAATTGATTTGCATTATTTAAAAGGTGAACACAACTATCTGTGCTCATCAGGAGAACCGTGAACTTTAAACCTGTAGATACATGTAAAACTTGATGACCCGTGATTACTCAGCACTTCAAATGTTACTGCAGAATACATTCGTTTTGCACTTTCACTGTTGGACACAGTAAACGTTTGCCTTGAATTTTTGCTATGGACATTGAATGATTGCTGCATAATGATATCTCCGGAATGATAATCTGCTTTAATATCGTCATATTTCAATCCCAAGTGATGACCGATAATTCGAAAATCTCTGGGTGCAGAGCTACATTAAATGAAATTGAAAGATAACATAAGGCTTAGCAAGTGCCACAGAATTATTGTGACTCGAAAAGCCCATGTTGAAAGTACAGTGAAACCTGCCAAGTCGGACACCTCATATCACCAGAAACCTTTGTAGGCTGGACTTCAGATGAGATGACAATTTTTCTTTTAAATTGTTTCAGTTCCTTGTATATCTGGATGCCTCCTTAAGTTGGACATTTGAACACATGACGATGAAGTGTCCGACTTGGGAAGTTTCACTGTACATTAATATTATATTATCACGATTAATACATATCTCAAATTAGCACAATTTTCAAATTGACTCAGAATTTCAGAAAATGCAATTAAATATGCAATGAACTGTTTTTTACAGAAGGTGGATTACTATTTTTTTAAAACTATATACGAAATCTGTATGCAGACTAAATAGTGCAGTTTTAATCAGCGAAGTATTTTTCATGGCCAGATTCGAACTTTAATTGAGGGAATCTTACTGTAACTCGGAAAGTGATTTGTACATTTAAATAGAATATCATATGATAGAACAGCCCTAAGAAAACTTTGTGAGTGTGCTATTCGAATACAACGCATACTTGAAATGCATTACACAGAATAGCATATTTCATATTTTTTGCTAACATATCATTTTTAAGTTACAGTATTGAAGTCTCAACACATCGAATACACCCTTTATTGGGAAGATATTTGCTCATAAAGCACTGAGGATTATACGTTTGATAGTAAACAGTAGCTTTTAATGAAGGCAAGCAATAAAAATTATTTTAAAGCATTATTTTCGGATACCATTCAAGTCGGAGTTTATATGCGTGCCTCAATTTTCGGCCAATGTGAAGAATACCACAAAAAAAGGATTATAAGGCCAATTGGAAAGGGCGAACATTAACCTTTCAGTAACTTTTTAGTTAATAATGAGTTCATTAAAATAATTTTTGAAAGGCTAAATAGTCTGAAAGTGGATATTTTATACTTTCAACATTTTTGCATAGAACCCTAACTTAAACTCATGACTGCATATGAACTATAATAAATAAAGGTTACCTGAAGTCCGGTGTCAGCGAGGGTCGAATATGTTCTAACGTAACAGCTTCAATGAATATTGGCGATTGAAATTCTACAGTTAAAAAGCCCGACGAGCCATCCATTGCCCAACAAGCACCGAGCTCAGTCCCATCAGTCAAAGCCTGTTAGTACATAACCTTGTGAAACTTTTATAATAATTCCAAGTATGAATTTTTGGTTTACTCAATGACTTTTCTATTATTTGATGGCTATACATTCCACCAACCTCCCTTTGCTAGTGTATTAACTGATAGTTTTTGATGGAATCGATAGTATCAGTTTATGTGATATATATAAATTTAATTATTGGGATTTTTCATTGGTCATTAATTGTATGGAAGAAAAGATAGCACTTAATGGAAAGTCTATCAAGTAATTTATACTGCGCCAAATAACTTCGAAAAATTTCAAAATATATGTGATTATAACCAATCTTAATTTTTTTACTTTCTTTTCGAAATTTATTTTCAATTTTTAACATATAGCAGAAAATAATTCCTTAAGTCGAGTTAAACCGATTTTTCGACTGCTAGTAAATCTTACCTCTCTCGGTTGTCCATGTACTCCTCTATTCATGTCAAAAAAGCTTTGTAACGTTGAAGCAACAGAATGTTTTGAAAGATGTTCATTGATGGAAGGTACATACGTTCTCGAGTGCGCCAAAATTTTAGACTCGGCAATAGACGCATAGTCTTTCATGGAATTTTTTTCATTTTCCTCCTCAATAGCTTTATGAAAAATTTCATCGACATTTTCTATACTTGCACAGTCTACTCCAAATTCATGACTTTGCCACTTTTCTTGAATAATTTTATCAGCAAGAACTTCTAATTTAGCTTTTAAAGTTGGAACTGTTGAATCCTACATAAACACCATAAAAATGTGACATAACTCAATATTTACATGATATATGTAATTTTGCAGCAGTGTTGCTTAAATTAATCTCGTATTGACTTAGAAATTAAGGATGCTATTTTTTATTATTATACCAATTTCAAATCAGAACACGAGTATTTTGCATATTATCAATTGGGATATTTATTTAGATGCGTCATGCATAATGTAGCAAAAACCTCTGAAATAAATAATGTTATTATTAAGGCTAAAAATAAGATGAAAACAAAGGGGTCTTAAAAATACTAATGATTTTTAACTGAAAAAAATTATTTGACATACTTTCCCTGCAATTCAATTGCTACCAGTTTATTACCCTGTTGTTTTGCTTGTAAAATTTGTCATGTCTTTTCAGGGCAATATTAGTAGATAGCTAACATAAATAAAGACTAAACGCAGAATCCCAATTAATTGGAGAGGGGGGGGGGGTAAATAAAGCCCAGCAAAAATACAAAAGAGGATCAATCAACTTTTCGGAATCAAAAAGGTAGATTTGATTGTTTCAACAAAGGGCTTGCATATTAATTTTTTTGTTATATACACTGCTAGTCTTCTTTTCTTTGAAAAATCATTCAAAACTAAGTATAATATCAAAAAAGGATGGAAATATGTATTAGAAATCGTGTTGTAATTCATTCATAAATTTTATACTCTTTCTCACCTGAAGATTGGTATCTAATGCTAAAGAGTTGGAATCATTGATTGCTTGATCCAATAAGCTCCTGTCTGCTTTCAAATTCATTTCATTCTCCAATTCTTGTGAAATTTCATATAGCCCGCTCATTTTTAAATTTTGCTGAGAAATTTTTTCTCTCAGCAAAATTTGGGACTGTTGAGAGACGTATTGACGCTCACGAATCGGTTCAAAATTTTTCTTGACAATGTCTAAGTTATTACTAATGCTGCTAATCAGTCGATTCAAACGTGCTAATACCAAATTGCTCCTTTCTAAGAGAGGTTCTTGAAGTTCGTCTACATTCAATTGTCCTTTTTCTGCCCTGAATGCAACATGGAGTTATTGACTTGTTAGACATGCAAACAGTTGCAATTATTCTATACGGACATTGTAGCCTCGTTGCAGAGTCAGCATTTATGTGTTAACATTAGGCATAACGAAATACTGAGCCACCGCTTGGCCTGGTCTTAAATTATCAATTTGATTCAAATAAAAAATTCAGGGCACTATTGTTTAAAAGGGGATTTATCAAAAAGCCTTTTGGCTGACTTGAAATGTTATTGGATTTAAATTATGGGATACTCATTATGAAAATTTCTGAAATGTAATTTTTTTTCGATGGTGTCTATCATAGTACCAAATTTAGCTCATTAGGGACCAAAAATATAGATATGACTATGGAAATTTACATTACTAACTTGATTAAAAATCAGCCCAAGATATCAAAACTTATTCTCTGACATGGATTTAAAAAATTTTGAATTTTATGAGTTTTCATTCTAATTTATGGGCTGATATTTCAAGGCATTAGGTTTCAAGAGTAGATCTGTAATTAATTCTCTTCAGAATTTAAATTGATAAGCAGGCCATATACTTTGACAATAATTAATAATATATATATATATACAAGCTTTAGATATATTGCAAAAAAATCTTGGCATACCTGGCTAGTGTCGGGGAAACTGTACCATCATATGTCTTACATTTTTCAGCTTGATCTTTCAGTATGGAAAACTCTTGCTCTGCTTTGTCTACTTGATTATGAAATTCTCCGATACGTTTCGTCATTCTATTTTGGTCCAATTTAATAGATATGCATAGATCTTCGAACTGGTCAACGCTTTTTAGAAAAGTCTGTAGCTCATTTTCAGTGAGCATTTCACTCTCCTGGAAAATTTGATAAAAATAGAAAATCTATTATCTTGTTTCCATTTAACATTGAATTTATGTAGTTCATTGAATGACAGTCAATTTACCCAGCTAACAGTAGAAATTTGATTAAACAGGACTTATAAATAGTGGTTGTGACAGAATGAACTTAATTTCAATGATATTTTCAAAAATTTGCTGGGTGATCATCCTAAGCAACAGTAAAATGATACAACGGCAGTGCAGCAGTATATTTAAATAAAGATTAAATCAAAGCAGTTAAATCAAAGCAGTTAATAGTACCTGAATGTTCATTTCAGTTACTCTCGGATTAATTGCGACTGAAACATTCGAAATGTCTAAATTAACTTTTTTGAAAGTGTAAATAGATAACCTTGTTAAAAAGAAGACAGAGAAAAACATGATAATCAGAGAGCACAATTCGGTTATAATCCCTCTGATTTTCGGATTCGCGAAGTTCGTGAGATTCATGATTTTAATACTATATATGTAACTATGTTAAGTGTTAAAAATTAATTTTTGTTTCTGAAGTTTTTTCAAACAAATAAATAACGGTCATAAATTGTCAATATTTATAAACGCTAAAATTTTGATTTGTTGAACTTTGACTCTTAAGATACTCATTGGTTCAAGACGAAATTAATTTCCCGCAAAAATAAGTAATCTTCGAATTGACAATCTATCATAATAACATTGTACCATGACCTCATCGGCTCCGCCCCGCATAAGGAAGCTAGAAGATCATGTTGTTAATCGAATTGCAGCTGGGGAAGTTGTACAACGCCCTGCAAATGCCTTGAAGGAAATGCTTGAAAACAGTCTTGACGCTGGAAGTAGATCGTAAGTTTTACACTTAGTTCCTTATTTAGTTTCGCTTTAAGTACTTGATATCTGAGTTTAATTCTGGCTTTGCAAGATTTTTAATTGTTCCTGAAATAAACCAAGATATAATGATCACGGGAAAAATATAATATGATCAATACATAATAGAGTAGTACATTTAAATGGAATAAATAATTTGATATAGTAAGAAGTGTAAAAAGTTGATCAACTGCATTTTTATTTTCTGTTTAAGGATAAATATAGTTTCAATAGAATATACTGAGAGTATTTTCAAAATAATTATTTTTGCACAAGTCCTATTTCTTTTCTTAAAAAAGAGCTTCCCAATGCTCTTTGATGACAATCTTGAATTCAAAATGATTGTGTGGTTGAAAATAAATTATATCTTTAGGACATTATTTAGGATAATTCCTGTAAGATATTATTCAAGGACAAGTTTTCACTCATGGCATAGTTTATTTCTTACAATACTGAGTCTATAATTCTCATCTTCAAAAAATTTCTAGATGTAATATGATTTGTTATAAATTTCTGCCTTTCCATCTTTGTTATCCCAGAATCACTGTTACATGTAAGGATGGTGGGTTAAAGTTACTCGAGATTAAGGTGGAACAATATTATACGTTTATACTTTTGAACAAAATAGTTCATGAGTGATGCTCAAGTTTAAGAAAAGCTTGAATTTTTTTGCCAAAAATTATCTAAATTGATAAGCTTAGAAAGGAAATGGATTTTTTCATAAATTATTTTCTATGCTTATTAATAAGCATGGCAGTTGCTGCTTGATTTCCCAAATATTTAGCTTTTTATATCTCTTATGTGTACGTGCCCCTATGTTTACTGGAATTTTTACTCCATAGGACGATGGACATGGAATTCAGTTTGAGGATATGTCCATTGTGTGTGAGAGATTTACCACAAGTAAACTCCAAGTTTTTGATGATTTAAAGAAAATTACTACGTTTGGATTTAGGGGTGAAGCCCTAGCATCTATTACCCATGTAGCTCGAGTTGTCATAACCAGGTATTCATTGTTCTTTTATTATGATCTTTTTTATTGTTGAATCTGTGTAACATAACCAAAAAAATATTTATCTTATTTTAGGGCTTTTTGTTGTTTAATTTTAAAGTATTTTTAAATCTCTAAAATTGTATTATTGGATTATGCAAGAGATGTACTATTCTTGATTAAAAAACTAACGAACCTAAAGTAATTTAAATATTATCCATTTATAAAGGCCTACATTAAAATCCTTCATTTCTTTTTGTATTAATAACTTCTCTTTAGGAAAAGACCATATTAAATATTTCAGAGAATTAAAAGCTTTGTTTAAAGCTTTATGGCAAGCTAAAAGTAGTATTTTTATTCATAATGGTATAGCTATTTTGTAGAATGTGATTTTTGTTGAACTAATAAATATTCATATACATAACCGAGAGTTAGGGATTTGTAGCGATGATTTTGACATTTTTTCTCACACCTGCATCGACTTAACACATGCAGTTCCAGTCGCACCTAAATCTTTAGTGGTAATTATTTGGTTGAATTCGATTTAGATTTGAGAAAAACCGGTTTCAATCCATTGCTGAAAGTATCTTATGTTTATTGACAATAGTTAATGAAACATTGAGTAAAACTGCTTATAAATTTTTTTTCACAGTAAAACTGTGGATAGCCCTTGTGCATATAGAGCTCGATACCAGGACGGTAAGGTTGTACCTTTCAGACCTGGAGAGGTTGCAGAGCCTAAACCATGTGCTGGAAATCAAGGAACAACAATCAGGTATAATTTCATTCAAATTTTAGCTACTTATCTACTGGTGGAAGCATCCAAGTCTTCACTTATATATATATATATATATATAGTGTGTTTTACAATTGATACGGATTTCGATGGCTATTAAAATTTAATATTGCAAATGAACAAGGATTCTTTTAATTTATATAAACGAAATATCAATTCTTTTTAGCATGTATTGAAGATTATACACTTTCAGTTCCAACACACTGGTTAAATTATATCAATTTTTTGAGCTAATCTTTTAGAGTAAAACAAACAGAAATTTGATTTTTGAATTTCTTGCGAGTAACCGCAAGTTTTTGTTTTGATGACGAGGAAAATTAAATATTTATTCTTGTATAAAACAATTCAGAAATATTTTTTATAATTTGCACTTTATTAAGTCCTGTGCTATGTCCGTCACTTATATCTTATAGGTTGAAAAGTATAATACACTGCTTATTCTATAAAACTAAAATTTCGAATCAAAAAGTTCATTAGGTGTTTTGTTTGCTTAGAAAGGACAGAGCTATAATTTTTCCGCTTCTTTTTCTTGCATAAAAATTTAGTTTCGATTTATTTAAAAATATCAAAAATCATGGGTAGACATAAATATATATATGTATATTTTGAGGATTTTTTGCTTTCTCATTTTTCTATTTATTGTTATATTTATATTCATTTGTCTTCAATTCACTTTTTTTCAGTGTTGAAGACTTATTTTACAATATGAGTACTAGACGACGTGCGTTTAAATCTGCATCAGAGCAGCATGCGCTTGTTCTGGATGTCATCACTAGATATGCAATTCATTATGGCAATTCAGGAGTTGCTTTTACTTGCAAGGTCAGTTTTCATCATGTTTTATTATATGAACAACTTAAAAACGTAGTTTTTATGTATAGCACTATGTAGGATATCATGCACTTCTTTAACTACAGCAACATATGTAAGAATATAGGCTGTAGTTTTGGCGTTGATGCCAATAAGTTTTTCTCTAAGTTATCCTATTTTACTCAACAACTCGCAAGTGAATTTTGTGCGACCTTGCTCTTTAATCTTATTTTAAATTTTAAATGAATAACTGATTTTTCACCAGAATTATTCAAGCCAATATTCGTTTATTTCGTCATATCTGAGAATGAATTCATTTTCCTAAACTTACTGAGTTTTTTTGAATATTTCTTTCAACTGCATTTTTCTCAGCTCAGAATATTTACTGTAATTAATGTTTAATGGTGGCTAGATTGGAACTTTTCTCAATCCTAACCTAATGCATCTAAAAATCATTTATCTTTTTTAATATCTGTACGAATTCCAGTAGCACAATGGTAGCTTTAGCAAATATTTTGTCATTTATAATTTTGGCTCCTCTTGAATGCAACAGCATAGAGTTTAGAAATTTTACTCTATTTTCATAAGAAAACTTACAACATTTTTGATTTTTGCGGGTGGTTTTTCAGAAGCACGGATCTGCTAGTCCAGATTTTTGTACGCCTATGAAATCAAGCTCAATAGATAATATACGAATAGCATTTGGATCTGCATTGGCCAGAGAACTTCTTGAATTTTCTGTAGAAGAGGCACCCGAAGTAAGAGTTTTTTTATTATTTACATATGTATACATTTACATATGCGTACATCATTTTGATATAGATCTATAAATATATATATAATGTTGAATAACAGTGAAATTTTCTTCATGTTAAAAGCATATAGTTGATATTCCATAAACTGATACCATTAGTCACACCAAAATCTCTCAGGCAATTGAATATATTGAATTAGAGATATCTATGTACACTGGCAATGGAAGGTTGTTGGAGTGTCAAACTATCAAAGGATAGAATGCATCATTTAGTAGAGCATCGATTTGTTATTATTATTGGTATAGGGAAAGAAAAAGCACAAGCACAATAGGAGGAGATTCGTTTGACAATGAAGTATCATCAACCATAATAATCGACATCCATATTAAAAGCTACAAGTCCTAAACTCAAAATTCAAATAATTTATCTTATTAGTACACAGTGCAATATTCAATAAATTCATGATTCATATATAAAGCACAGATAGAGAATGTCCAATGCAAATTATTGAATATCAGATATATGGAAAACAAATTTTGAAATATGATTTTTGGGATAAGATAGGCCGTGTGAGGTTATAAATTTGTTCTTCTTGAACAATTATTTCTTTACTGGAAAAAGTCTAGCTTCATTAATGCTAAAAAGTAAATTTTCCATGCCTAGCGATAATTAGAGCAATAAATTATTTTGAGAAATTTTGATCAGATTTTTTTTTGAAGTCCTTTTCTATTTTCTGTGACCGTAACAAAAGGAAAAGAATTATTTCTGTTCTATTTATCTTGAAAAAATAGCCGAAAAGTTAATTTAAATGCTTGCTTCATATTTTTCTTTTTTGCAGCTTCTAGAGAATTGTATTCCATTAGAAGAACAAGAGGAGCCTGTTACTCTGAGTTTTAAGGCCTCCGGGTATGTTAGCAACGCAAATTACAGCACCAAGCGTTCAGTGTTTATATTATTTATAAATCATCGGTTGGTGGAAAGTAGAAGGTCAGCTATAATCTTAATCGATTTAATGTTTTAGTTTTTTCAACTTTAATGTATTTTTGAAAACCTAATCGTTCGAAGGAGAAACTCTTTCTAGGAATTTCTATATATATATTTTTTTTCATTAAAACTTTAATATATTTTTCCTTAGAACTTCAGTTTTTCTCTACTTAAGTCAGCATACTCTCTTGTGCAGAGTTGTATAGTGAAATAATTTTTAGGTTAATTTTGAAATTGTTCCTGTTACAAAAAACTGAATTTTGATTAACTAATTTTATGATATCTTTATTGGCATTAAAGGGGAATTTGTTAGAATACGTCACTGCAAAAGTAGAATAAGAAAATCAATACATATGTCACTAACGAAAGAGGGCCTAAAGAGGCATACTTATATATGCTATGATGACTCTTCAACTTGCGTGGTTTTATTTTTGTTGAACAGCCAATTTTTAGAATAATTTCTAATGAATAAAAAGGAATGTGAATTGATTTTTGGTCTATTCTACTTTCACTCTATCTGTTCTCTTCAATTTTAGACTTCCAAGAGTATAAGATTTTTTTTAAATGCCTAATATTTATATTAGCTGGTAGATGTAAGCTTTCATGATTCTTCTGATCAATAGTGCTAGTTTATGGCTTTTTTTCATTTTCTGACAAACCTAGTTAAATTATCTGTTGAATTTCAGAGGAGTATTTGCATCAACAATTTATATTTTTTGTATATTTTATATAATAGTATTCGACGCACTTTAGAGAGCATTTATACTGCAATCTTGCCTAAAAACTCCCATCCATTTGTATATCTCTCCTTGATGATGCCCCCAGCTCATTTAGATGTAAACGTGCACCCAACAAAGCAAGAAGTCCATTTTTTGCATGAAGAGGTACAACTCGAGATTTTTTCAATGTGCAATTTTTTTCTGTTCCTCAAATTTTTGTGCAATTAACTGTATTTTTACTCATAAAGCTATGCATTTTTATGCATTCGATGATTTGCAAGTTTGCCAAATGCATATGCATATCATGTGATAAAAATTATACTTTTACAATTGTATGTAAATAAACAAATTCAATGGTTTGACTTGATTTTCACATATATTTTGCCATCTCATGCATTTTAGCGCTTCTGTTAGGAATTTGTGGAGCGCAATTGAAAATAAATTTATTGTTTGTGGTTAATATATTGAATAAATATTTACATGAAACTGAGTATAAATGCACATATATGCACGTGTATATTAGTGCATAAATTATAAATTATTTAGTTCAAGTTACACTGTGATTATTAGTAATAGATGTTGAAAAATCCTAGTGCTGCATATTTTACTAGCAACTGCATAGTATACTAGGTAGAATATGTGGTGTTATAGAATGTTCTATAGTAAATCTAGAGTAATATTTATGTTTATGTAGGGAGAAAAACTTTCATGCATAATGTTACTCTTTTTTTCTTTCCTTCTATTTTTACCTTTTTTCCTTGTGTTACTGTTACTCTTCAATATCATCAGTACTATTTCTCCATACTTTGCATTGTAATATATCTATATTTTTATTCTATGCAGTCTCTATTGACATACTTGCACCAAGCTTTGGAGAATTGCCTACGTGGATCGAATCATAGCCGCACATTTTATGCGCAGAGTACATTGAACTCTGGATTGCATTTTGAAGTTGTGAATTCAGACTCGCTGATGAATGATGAAAAATCTGAAGTTAAAAAAAAATTGAATGGTAGTCATTCCCATAGTTTGGATTCGATGAACAACTCAGCTTCTGATGAGGTATATGTTCTATGTGCTTAATTTTATATTACTCTTTTAATGATGATAAATTGATAAAGTAGTGCTGCTATGAAACTTTAGACTCAACGTTTCAATCTGAAATTTTATATGAATTGATCTGTACTACGAACTGTAATATGAGTTGCAACTTAATCACATTCGTATTTTATAAATGACCCATCTTTCTGTTATATTTTTCGATACATATCTGAAATGTTTATAAAGACTAATGTTATAAAGCATACTTTTTCTATTAGACTTCATGTGATAAAGAGTTAGATGAAGATGAAGCTGATAGTTTGAAAAATTCGAAAATTAGCCAATTAAAGCTCAGCCAATATGGTACCGTTAAGCCAAAACGGGTTGACAAAAAGGTATGATATTTAATATAAAACTTACATTTGAAAGAATTCATATTGGATCAATCTTCTTTTTTATCATAATAGTTTGAAAATTTAAAAGTTTCAACTTAATTTAATACAAGTTTAAAGTTGTAAATCATATAGATGCCGCATATCGCGTATATTTAATTGTAATGAGAATCAAAATACTGATTCAAGTTTAATTCGATTTGTTTTTCTTTTCTAATTGTTCAAAGAGAATTATGTTGGGAATTCACTACCTATCTTATGTGATAAATGCACCATTATGTTGAATACTGAACTGTAAAAGCTGAACAGTATTTTTGACCAAATTTTCCTCTTTTGTATGATTTCCAATTTATTTGATAATGCCATAAATATTAAAATTTAATACAGCTGCTTCATTCCATGAGATAATGCTAAATTCCTCCTTTATTTATTTAAAATTCATAAATTTTTACTGAATTAATAGCGATTGGTGGATGATAATACACCGGCACCATCGACTAGTTATTACACTAATGATGCTTTGCTTAATAGAGTACTTTGCACTGTAAAATCATTCTGTAATGTTCGGCAATAATTATTCCACTTGAAACGGGTTTATTCGTTCTTAAGCATAGTTAATGAATGCATTTTTATGAATAGTTTGTTCGTACGGATGCAATGGCAACTTCCATGGATGCATTTGTAATTCGTACACAGAGTCAGCCTTCATCAATGGCGAATAAGTCCCGAAGTGCTGAAAATAATGCTGAGCAATATGTAAGCCTGAATTCATTAGGTGATGCCGCTGATTTTAGTGATGAATGTTATCCTCAAGGTTTGGCATACTAAATGTAAAAATGTTTGTGCTACATTGAAGTGATTTATTTCAATGCTTTATGCATGTATGCTGATACATGTATACATACAATCGTTTCTTTGAACACATTAGCTATGTTCAAGTCAAATATAGCTATATCTCCTATACTCCAGTCATCACACGCTTACTCTAGCAGCATAAATAAAATTTAAATATAAATGTACAAAATTACTTTTGATATTCCTCTCAGGAATGACTGGAAGTGATTTCCACGCTAAAGAAAATCATAAAGAACAGCTCAACACAAGGCCAGATATTGAGCCGAAAATAGGAGAAAATATTTTTGAGCAAAATTTATCTAATTCTGGGGAATGGAAACCTGGTGGCGTTGCTATAGCATCTGGCGCAGGAGCCAGAATTAGTGCGGCAGCCTTATTGGACTTTGAAAATGGTATTTTAGGCCTTGAAAATACTGGATATCGCCTAGAAACTGAATTTCAGGTAGAAATATATCTATGGTATAGTGTTGGCTGTTATGAAAGCTTACGAGATTATATGATAAAAAGAAAAAAATTCTTCTAGATGGTGCAAGAAATCTTTTATATCCTAGAGATTTCAATAAAAACTGATGTTGATTTTTGTGGGATTTCTATGAAAAGTATCAGTTTGTTTAAATCTAGATGTTGCTGGAACAAATCCAAATGTGTACTCCAGTTATTAAAGTTCTTGTAAAGAATGTCTCCTATGTATTGCTGAAAAAACACAGATAATCTTGTTAAGAAGAGTAATTTAAAGCAGCGCATTTTCAACTTGAATTTGGGATTAAAATTTCAGTTTTTGGTGCTTTTTAAGGCATGAAAAAGAAATTATAGCAGTGTTGCTAAATCTTGTTCTTCTATCATAAGGTTCTTAAAAGCTATTTATAGAGATCACGAAAATGAGAGGAAAGTATTTATATCGTTTTTTTTCAGGCAGAAAATGTTGCAAAAGAAGTAAATAAATCAAAAAGTGGTGCAATTGACAGCTGCGAATGCACCCCGGACCCTATTGATTCTATCGTTTCTGCAAGAATTCTAACTGGTGTAAAAGATAAAACTGGAGAAATGAATACAAAAGCTGTGCCTTTTGGAGGTATTGGGAGGTCTTGTAAATGCTGCGAAAAAAGGCAAATTGCCCCAATGAAAAGTGCCGATAAAGAGGAAAATGAGGGGGCTCGGGAAGTTCAGTCCCCTTTGTTGCAACATTTTAAGCGCCCTGATACATTTGTGGAGACTCGCTGCAGGTTACTATAAACTTAAGCTAAAAATATTAATTATTTTGTATGGATTTTCTATCATATTCAAGAACAAGTTTTTTTTGTTTCCATATGGTTCGATTCTGAATCCTTTTATGAGATATTTAGTGAATGCATCATGTACTACACTGCTGTATGATTTGTGCGTGTAGTTTAATTTTTATATTTGTGATGCTGAATTGAAGTTTCACATGATTGCACTTATTCATTTTTCCCTACTTCTTTCAAAACTCCAAACTCATTGTATTCATCGATTGTTACATATGTCTTCATTGCTGGTACATTGCATCCCTTGACCAATATTTGAGTCTAATGATAATTTTACGCATTAATTTGGTTAAACCGATGTAATTGTACCAGGTATTTATACATGGTATCAGCATTGCTTTTTCATTGCGGCCTTCATTGCAAAGGCTAAATTTCCAACTTCAGCTCGTATCACAGTGAAATTCCACGTGCATATTGATAGAATCATAAATGTTACTGTTACTATTTTAACAATGACTACAGTAGTTACCCCTTTATATGCTCATGAATGATAAACCTAGCTGCCCCACATTATTCCAGCTGTTTGTATCTACGCAATTCAGTTTTTTTATTTACAAGCCTAGCTACTTCTGAAGCTCATAAAAGCCCAGTCCTAAAGGCACTTATTAAGCTGCAGCTACTGTACTTATTTTAGTGCGAAACTGATATATTTACTATTTAACTAGCACTAATAGAGTGCTGATATTGCACTACTCCTGATGATAAATAATTTATTGAAGTTCTCATTTTACTAAGAGTTTTTATAGAGGTACATTAGTAATTTATAATCGATATTAGCTCGACACTTGTTTTTACCCGGAGCACATGTAATACCTTAAAAAATGTTCATATTCCCCTAGCTAGGCATCAACTGGGAATTTTGAAAAATTCAAAGTGATTTACGCTTGATTTTCTCTGGCACAAGATCATCTGAATTTTTGAATAATTATTTAACTTTTGCTTAATTTGTTTTAATGCAGTGAAATGTATTACATATTTGATTGCTCTTTTTATCGTCAATAACTTTTTTGTTTCTATTTAGCTATAGCAGTATTATTGGAATTCTATCTGATTTTCGGTCCAATACGCACAAAGGGTTGTTAGCGATGTTAAGAAAGTCTGTGTACGTTGGAATGGTGGACTATCAATTTAGTTTAATTCAGTACAAAACTAAGCTTGTTCTTGTTGATCATTGTAAACTAGCTTGTGAGGTAAGAAACACAAAAAATTTATTCAGGATATATATATGCCATCTATATTTATTTAAATTTATATTCAATTGATTCGTTCTTATAGGCTTTTTTTCAAATGGCAATTCGACGTTTCGGAGTTGTACCAAAGTTAAGTTTAGCAAAAGAGGTCGATGTTGAAATTTTTGCACGTGCTGCTCTAGATCTTAGGGAAGCAGATTGGGCCGAGCAAGATGGGTAAATCTTATATATCCAGCAATCTTTTTATAAAACAAATTCGCATTTAATGAATTTTCACTTGTAGCGAACAAATTAAAAACTTCAGATATTGGATATGACCAATTAATTTCGTAGTCTTGATAGATTTGTTATATATGAAGCATATATTTTCAAATATGAAATGTGTACTTATACTTTTGCTTGTGCTGTGAAACCGTTTGAACTGAACATAGAAATAACAAATGACTTATCTTCGAGGGATGCATAGGTGTTTTCTCTGAATCTAAGCAATTTTAGTCGTCGCATGAAAGATTTATTGTCATTTATTTTTGTATGATAATATAAAAATGCTTTGATGTTCATAGTGTATGAAATGTAAACATTTATGCCTTTTTGCTTTATATATTTTTCTCAGGCCAAAAGATATTTTAGCGCTGGACGTGAAAAACCTTTTAGAACAAAAGAAAGATATTTTAGATGAATATTTTGGTATTACGCTTAAGATAAATGAAAAGGTACATTTTAATCACTATATTGATGTTTGTATGATTGAATTTTAATTTATTTTTTCAGATTCTAAAATTCAGTTGTACAGAGTAGTATGGAATGTATCTGTGCCTTTTATCATTAATTATCATATCCTATTTTATCTGACTCTTTTTGCATTTTTCAAATATATTTATACATATTCGTAACAGTAAAATGTACTGTTATTATTATGCATATATATATATATGCTACTCCTATTTATATGCTAATGCTCTAATCCTTCTCTACCTACATTTCGTTGGCTTTCAGGGAATCAGAGTTTTCTTGATTGTTATTTCATATTATTTTTTATCAGGGAAGATTAATGCTGACACATTTACCAGAGCTAATTGAAGGCCACATGCCAATTCCAGAGGTTAAAAATGATACTATCTCACTGGTTTTTCATTCACAGTTCATTTGAATATGTCAAGTTTTTTTTCATGTTTTAGGGACTCCCATTATTTGTCCTAAAATTAGCAACTGATGTTGATTGGCTGGAAGAGCGGGCCTGTTTTGAATCGATCGCTACTGAACTTAGGTAAAAGATATATCTAATCGTTACATCAAAGGCTGTAAGCTAAGTTACTCCTTCCAGAACCTGTCGTTTCAATTTCTCTCCGTGATCTTTTTCTAGTATCAGTCCAATGATATTAGAATGTACCATTTTTTGTTTATTTTGGAGCTCATTCTTTTTGTTTTATTAATTTGAGATATGCATATCTTGAGTTTTATTTTTTATATTCAGCAGAAAGTTCAATTTTTTATTATTTTATCATATATGCAGCAAATTTTACTCATATTTGCCAGAGAAAATTTTGCCCAATACTGGTACCGCTGATGAAAAGGTAAATATATTTATAATTTTATTGCATAAGTTTATCAATTTAACTTAACCATATTACTTTTAATTGCACAATGCATATTCATAGGGTAATACTGAAGAGTCAGATAGCACTGATGCTGCTGTAAATACCATTGTAAAAGATATTCTTTTCCCAGCTTACAGGTAGAAAATTTGTATTTCATAAACAGTTCGGTTCAGTTTGGAATTGATTCGACTGAAACTGAATTCATTTTTTATATTAGATCCGAGTTTGTGAATCGGATAGAATTTTAATAATTTTGTGAAATTTTTTTATGTAAACGATATGCTTATCTTTTGCCTGTCAATAATTATATTTGAATGAATGGCTCAAAACTGGTTCATTAAAATTTACTGAACTGAGCCAATTACGCAGCTTCGAACTGAACCTTATAGATTTAAACCAATTGAACGAACCGCATAGCAATGCCAAGCTGTGTATGCTTCGTTTGATTCCAGTTGTCTGTTGCTAAATTATTCGACTGTTTCAGAATATAAAAACGTCACATATGATAGAGAATATAAGAATGTAATGAAAACTCAAAAATTACTTTTCAGTTCATAATAAGCTCATTTGTGATGAAAGGCCATGCTGAGAACGATTTGCTAAGGATTCAGAATAATTTTGAAAGGTTTAGCAGCATATACTTCACCATCAACAAAAATTCTTAAGTTATAAAAAGGCCAACTAGAATTGTCTATTTTATTAGACGAATCAAATTGAGTGGGAAATATATTCTAGTGGGACTTGTTAAAATTAATCAACATAATTTACACAGTTATCCAAACTAAATTAGTAGAATCAAAATTATTAGTATCAAAATTATCAGAGTGGAAAAAATGATTTCAATTTTTGCATTATCGTGTAGGAGCATATCACAATTCTTGCAGGTGGTTAAATTACATCATGAATTAGAAGAGATGAATTCAAAATTTAGGTGCATTCTCGATTATTTAGTAATTTAGGCAATTTTATGTTTTCCAGGTGGGCTCTATTGCCACCAACAAAGCTCACAAATGATGGCACCGTAGTGCAGATTGCCTGTCTGGAGAAGCTGTATAAAGTTTTTGAACGTTGTTGAACATAATGCAAAGTTTATTTCTATTTTGTTGTTGGTGACTTTGACTGCCAATTATGTTCATGGTTAGCTCTTTCTACGGCTTATGTTTGAGATTATCCTTACGGTTGAAATTGTCCGAATAAGGATTTTTATTTTTCGTCAGTTTATCGTCGAAAATGATGAACAAGTCAAAAGATGTAAATTTTCCTTTAAATTGTGACAAATGAAGTCATTACACAAAAGAATACAATATTATTCAGTCATATTTATGTTTATGACTGCTCTATGTGAATCTATGGGATCCAAATAAGCTCTTCCATATGCAAATTAAATAACCAAATACCACATCCAGTTTTTATTCTAGGAACTGTTCATAATTCAAGCCAATTCCTCAACTAAAAACTGATTGCAAAAAGTAGCGAGATCATCATCGTCACTTTCGGGAGGAAGAATATATGGATTATTCTTCAATTCAAGATCATTTCCATGGTGGAGCTCTAAATTGGTTGTATGATCATCCTGCATTGTATAAACAAAAATTATTGAAATATATTTGTATAAAAAAATATGGAATCCGAATCAATAATAAAGGCTTGAATGAGAAAATTGATTTTCTTTATAAAATAAATGTACGCAATGAAATCTACCTTTAGTTTTAATGAAACAATGAAACTGCTGTATCATACATGGCATACATCCAAATAAACTTGAATTGACTTGTACATACTAAAATCTGAAATCATTTCCACCAATAAATATCTGAAATTTGTTGAATTTTTGCGATGGTTTCATTACATTTCAAGCTGACAAATATGCAAGTTTTTAGATATGTAGAATCTTCCAGGATCACCAAATTCACTAGTTGCATCCGAAAATCTTAAGCTGAACTTTGCACAGTATGTACCCTTGTTATAAGTTAAAATTCATTTAAAAAAGCTAATTTGCTAGATCCAAAATTTACTGTACAAAAAAAATTACCTGCGATTGGGTAGTTTCAACTGCGCAGGAGCTATTCAAACTTTCAACTTTCTCATTTTGATTTAGCATGCAGTCTGTAGAGTATTTCCCGAAAAGAGCTGATTTTCTCTCCATATTCTGAAGATTCAATAATGTTTTTCCTCGTTTATTACTCATAATCCCTACTTTATCTGATAGTTTGCTAGGATCTGTTCCTATTTTGAACTCAACATCAATTATTTGGTCCTCATCATAGGGAAGCCAGCTACCAGTCCTTTTTTTGCTGATAACATCAAATTCATCAATGTCACAGTAATCACTCAAATCAGTCCTTATTTTAATTTTCTTTGTGTTTTCATTTGAAGCTCTGTCAATTTTTCCATTTGCATTGTCAACGGTAAAGGCAAATATATCGTGGTTTGAACTCTGGTGTTCAGAATCTAAGTTTTCAGTCGGACACAAACTTTCAGTGCAGGAAATGTAGCCTAAATCTTCACCATCATCGTTTAGTGCGTTTATCACTGAATCCCAGTCATGCTTTTCTTCATGATTGATAACTATTTTTTCATCTGAAAATTGAAGCTCATCACCAGATAGCTGCTTTCTTACGGAAGTTTCAGTCAAATCAACAGTACCATCTGAATCGCACGGCGAAAAATTATCAGGTAAAACATGGTTTTTATTTTCTTTCAATGTACTGTAGATATTCCGAAGCGTTTTAACTGGTGCATTTGAGATTACATCTTGGTTGAAATTTTTATACTTGTGCGCTGAACTCTCGCTATATTCATCAAAATATTTTTTTCGTTTATTGTTATTGGTATGACAGCAAAGAGCAATGGTAACCCCAGGACAGTAAGAATCCTGAACCAAAACGTAAAACAATGTTTATATCAATAATTAAAGTAATATGCAAGCAGTCGTAAATTTCTCATCTAAATAGAATAATATTTCAATCTAAAAACACATTAGAAGCAAATATATATTTGATGATGCCATTATATTTAAGCAAACAAAATACGTTACTAAAATTTAGGCAAGCAAAAAATGAATAATTATTCAAAATCATGATCAAGCACTTTTTTCGAGTTTATAAAATGACATTACCAAACAAATGCCAGCTCATGAAAGAATCGATTCAATTTTTTAATTTTAAATCACAATGAGCAATAAAAAACATAGTACGATGGAAAAGGTTAATGTGATCCTAATGAATTCAGCAAAAAAACCTTTTGCTCACTGAATTGAATGATAGCGATTTTCGTTAAAAAAAACTTAAATCGCGATCGCTAGATATAGTAAATATAATTTGCATTTAACTTTTGCAGATTAATTTTAGACTTATTTAGTCAACCTCAATCAAATTTTGGTACTGTCTCTCTGCAAATTCTGACATCTAATATAACTAACTTTAGTCAAAAGGGTGGCGAAAAAGCTTTCAAGTTAAATCGATTGTCGATTATACTTTCTAGTGTCACCACGATATTGCAATATAGTATCTTTATTAGAAACTGCTTGAAACATTGAAAGGATTATGATGATTACAAAAAGCCCATAAGAATATGAGTTATAATATGGAAAAGGATAAAAAAATTATCACAACCACTATAGCTGAATGCAAAATGTTTTACTGCTGAGTAGCTTACAAAAAGTTGTATAAAAAAATATGATAGCGGGTGGAAAAATGAAAAAAGGAAGGGTTTTTAATGAGCTCACTTAATGGATATCAAAAATGATTTTCTAATTTTTCTACATTATTTGCTTTATGATGATGTGGTACACGAATGGAGCAATAATTGCAGAAACTTATTTTACTATAGATTTTGAGTTAATATGTGTACATACTAAATAAACATGCATACTTGGTTACGTTGAAAACCATACAGAGTGGGATTCGGAATTTACGAAACTATGAACATATCAATAACTATAAAAACTAAATCAATTACTTAATTCAGTGCCGGAATATACATACCTTCGACAACGATGGTTGAAAAGTGCCGTCTGGCTCCCTCTGCATGATGTTAAGTATATTCGAGGGGAAGATCATAACTATCGACGAAAAATGCGAATTCGTTTCGGACTGGATAAGAACTTGTGACGGCAGCAAAAGGGTTTTGAAAATAGCAATAAATGTATGTCTTCTTGTTTTTTTATTGTGGGAAGTGCACTACTCGTACTTAACGCAAAAACGCTACAGAAAAAAAATCTCTGATTTATTCTGAAATTCTATCATCAAGAATGTAGCCACGTCGCTTCAATAACTGTAGCGGAAAAACAATCGGCATTTACAATTGGCGAATCTTCGGCACAATTAAATTTCAACCATCATAACCACTTCCTACTCTTCTATTATCTTCATAAAATGCCTCTATTTCTACATTTCGGGAAATAGTAGACACATATATTTATATTTATCGGAATTTTCCAGTGAGAGCCTAATCGTGTTATAATCTGTTGCTGGGGGTCTCAGGCTAGTATTTTTTTGAATGAAAATCCACATTTAAGGTGATTAAAACATAATCAATTCTACGCACAGACTGTGGCTGTGGCAAAATAGTATTAGGAAAATCTATGCGTCTGAAAAGTGGTACTAGCAGGAACAGTTGTGTGGCTTCTATTAAAGAGAGAGGAGAATAGCTGAAATAATTGCAGATATATCCACAGATAAAAAAGAGTTGAAAACTCCACATAAAAAATGAATTAAAAAATCATTCATATCTTCAAACTCTTGTGATAGAAGTTGATGGCTTGTGGATGCTGATTGCACTAAATTGAATATTAGTGTGCTGTCTGTGATATTAAATAAATATTTGCTAAAAACATCATCTTTATTACAAGTTGGTCATATTACTTATCTACTGAGTCCCAGAATTTGTGGACGTGATAATGATTATTTTCTAATTAGCAATGAAAATATCTGGGTTAAGTATTATTTTACTATCTCATGCATCATCCCACTTCCAATGAATCAGATGTCAGATCTGAAACTAGAGGATATTGCAGAATTTGATATCAGATCTATAGACTTCAACAGGATGCTTACTTTCATAGACTGTGGGACAAAGTTTTAGAGAAGAAAAAAACTGGCCATTCTACCCAAAAAAATTATATTATACCAAACCACGCAAATATGAATGAGAATGATGAGATATGGTAAGGGTAGAGTTTGTAAAAAAAGTATTGGTGAGTTCACGAATCATAGTTCCAAGGTTTCTATCCGAACCATCTAGATCCAATGAACTGCAATAGTTTTGTGTAATTTAGTTCAATCAAAAATATGCATGCTCAAAAATTTAACAATACAGTAAAAAGTACAGAAGTTCAATCATAAATGGAATACTTGAAATGCTTACTGAAAAGTGGTTTAAACGGAAAATCTAAGGTATACTTCCATTTTCTCTCATTTGTGCTCTATCGAAGGAGTCCATACAGTAATTATATTGTAGTACCTTTTACTCTATTTGCTAGTACTATTATAATTGGGACTATTAAAATTTTATTGTCAACTCTTGTACCATGATAAATTAGATAAATCAATTTGAATGTCAAAAGTTCTTAAGCTGTCAATATAGCAATACTTGCACTCTACAAGAAAACTCAAAATCATTTCACCTCGGATTAGCAATGATTTTGCTTCAAACAAAAGTCCAGTTGATTTACCACATCTCAATTTATTTGTTTTACAAGAAATCCACATGATATAGCTGTTGATTTTTTATATGACACTTTAAGAAATATTTAGAGGAGATCAAGATGAGAATGTTGACAAATGTTGATAATCTTAAAAAAGATAGCATTAATTATCCTAATGTAATTTGAAACATGTCCGCACTTGATATTAATGATGCAACTGCTCTGTTCAAGACTGAAGGCATATATATATATATATATATATATTGTCAGTGTTAGAAACACAATCTTCTCCTGAAGATTAAACAATCTTGCAAGAATTTAACTAAAAAAGACACCTAAAAATTTAGAAGAAAACATTTACAAAGTGAAATGTGAAGCATCAATAAGATTCCTATGTTTAGTATTCATTAATCACGACCAGTTAGATCAATTTTGAGGCAAAACTAGTTAAACCTACAGATGCATCTGATAGAAAACTTGCCATTTTTCTAACTAGATTGGACAAGGGTATGCAGGAAGAGGCCCCTCAAAAATGACTTTTAATTAACAAATACCTGGAAGATAAGAGTAGTGCTCTAGTGATGCTGGTCGTTTATGCATATAAACGTATGGCTTTTCTCTTTCCAAACCTAAAAGATTATTTGTCTGAGTGCCATAATTATTGTGGAAATAAATTCAAAAGTGCAAATGCAAACAACTCCAGTGATAAAGGACCTCTTTCTTGAAGTGACCGATGATTCAGCTGTCAAGCGTTTGCTCATGGTAGTTGTTAAGAAGTCAAATATCGAGGAAGAGAAGAAAGTTCAGCTAACAGGATTTTAAGCCAAAAGTAAAGGTTTTCAAGTTTATTGACATTTTATTCCTGCTGTCAAGAAGCATGATGATAATTTCTCTTCACTGCGTAAGAATGATGTTACATGTATCAGATTATATTAAACTGGAGTAAATCATTGACATTATTTTAACATATTTATCGTCTCTTTAAATACATTCTCTCTTAGGTAACAAATCTTCAGTCTATACCATTTAACATATAACTTGCTCTTTTAAGACTTATTTGGGGCACTTATTCCATATTTGTGCTTATTAGTACGCCCATCTTTATTTTAACTCTTTATCTCCATTCTTTTGTAATCTTAAGATGCTTGCAACTAGTATTTGTAAAAAGCCATGAAATTCAACACAATCACCAAGTTGAGAAAAAAATTTGTAATTAAATTTTTACGCTTACTTACATTCAAAGTGCCAAATAGTATAAATCGAAAGCAAACACTTTCATCTATTTCTGAGAGATTTCAGCGCCCTTAAGCCCGGTTACAACCGAGGTACCATAGCAAAATCCCTATTCTGTCCGCTCTTGTAGACAGAAATCAATCTGGGTCTGTACACAAAAGAATAATTACATTTAAAAGATCTAGCAAAATAAATATACCTAAGAGCAATTATCAAGAAAATTACCTTGAAAAGCAAGAAGCCGATATATCAAGGTAAAATATGTGAGAATTTTGTTCTAATAAACTACCGGCCTGTCGGTTTCCCCCATCCCTGCAATTTATTTTTAGTTTTCGATATCTTGTTAGCTTTGATGGATTTTTTTTGGGGGGGGAGAGTAATTTGTAATGAGGATATTATAAATCATTTGATTGTCCTCCATGCATGAATGCTCGGAACCTACGTTGGTCAAAATGCGAGTCATGAAGGAATATGCAGTACTAGTCAAGAGATATACTTAAACAGCAGGGATGAATTATGCCGGGGTTGCAAAGGGGGATTGTTCAGTCTTAAATTGCTAACTATAACTCGCTGTATTTGTTCATGTCGAATCAGACTAGTATAGCAATAATCCGGTATACTTATCCGTGATTTGAATATGTACTCAGTTCTAGAACAATTCCGTGTTGAAATATATTAATTGTGTGCTTCATTCTATAATATCACTTTGTCTTTTCCTATCTCTCTATCTGTTGTCTCTCCATCTCTGTACATTACTATCAACCACTAAAAATTTTCACATTCTATATTAGAAAAAAGAATTCCACCTGTGATATGAGCAAACAGAATCCTCTTGAATGCCGAATTCGCTCTGCTCTCAACGCTGGATTGTACTTTTCTAGTTCCCTAATTGCACCCGAAATGGCTCCGGATTCGCCCCTATTGGCTACCAAAACAAGACCTCCGCTGCCAACATTTACATTTTTACCTCCTAAGCCAATTAAAAAATATAAAAAAGCATTGAATCCACAAGTTTAGTAAAATGAAAATAGCCTTTCAACAATGAAAAGCGAATGATATTATTGTTTTTCGTGCCAAAATTTATTCTTCTACGTGAAAATCGTAAAGATATTGCGAACCTAGTGTAACTATGTATTTGTGTTGGTTTACAATTCAGCATACTTGTCGTAATTTGAATATAAGGATTAAGGACTAATAAAAAAATTAAAAAAAATATAACTGATACCTCTTTGCTTTAAATAACTCAATACATATCGTATGCATGCTGAAGAGTATCCTGGTCCATAATTCGATAGATTTACAACTGGCAATGACCCTACTGGATCTAATAGTACTCCACTGTCAACTGCTTGATTGAGGACAAAATCGGCTAAAGCCGTCTCATTTAGGTTTGATAAGCCTTCAATACTTGCTGTATGTATTTTTGGATCATGCCAAATGCTATGTGCCAAAGTTGCTGGACCAATACGAATTTCTTCCAGAAGAACCTAATTATAAGGAAAAAATAAAAATCATTTATATGAAATTTCAACCAATATAATTAACTCTCAGGTCAAAAATCGAACAAAAAGCCTATGAAATGCTCAAATTAGCTAGTAGAAATAAATCTGCAAATTGGTTTCATTCGATTGGGTCAACCTTTGAAAGCATTCTTTTTCACATGACAAATCAATAAGCTTTCCATTTTAGTCAAATATATAAATTTGTGACCCTGTTTGTGATCCCAACAAGAAAAAATTATAAATGAAGGCAATTTTTTTTAAATTCACGTTTACATTTGGTGCAAGCTGGTTCTATAAGATATTCAACTATGAAAAGAGAGCATATACTGAGATTAAAAAAACTGATCAACATTGTGCAATTCACCATTTTGACCAATCAGAATGAGTTTCAAATTCATTTGACATGACTCTGCTCTTTCAAATCCTTACAACGATAGTTATTATTAATGACAGTAAGAATATTCTAAAACTATGTGTTCATTATAGAAATATATTTGTATGAAAGCTTCTAAAATTACTCTGCTTGTAGATAGTTTCCCAATCAATATCTGCATATTGAACAGCCAATTTAAGTCAAATAAATTAAATCGAATGAATATATATATATATATAGAATAAAATGTTAATGAAAATTTAAAAGAATAGCTTTAATATTTAACAGTATAAATTTTATTGCAAATCTCATATATAATTCCTCTCTATTCATCCAAAACTACATTGATGCGATCAAACAACGTCACCAGGAAAAACTGCATGTAAAAATCCGGATAAAAAAGAGCAAAAAAGTGCTATTGCAATGAAAAGAATAATTTTAGCCCTTTGCAGGTTTATGAGAGAGAGAACAAGTAGCGAAAAAAAAATGAAACGAATATATAGAAGCTATTCCGGATATTCCGATTGATCAATATAAATGCATTCCATTTGCCCTGTAGGAGAGTTATTGCTTTTCTTCAGCTGGTATTCATAGTATAAATCACGATACATTGGGCAGTTCAAATATAGATCACATTCACTTCATGGTTCTAGAACTTTAACGCATTTTGAAACTTTTTAGCCATGATACTATTGCATTAGATTATTAGTTCTTCCATAGCTATTATATAAAGTTTTCAAGCAAGCATCACATGTTTTGTTTCTCAACAAGTTATACTAAATATTTTAAGAATGCAGGAGAAGTTGCACTTTCATGCTTGCACTATGTTGAAATATTTTGCACGAAAAACTTCAAAAAACTCCAAGAAATAAAAAAAAGATATTTTACCATAATTCTATCGCTTCGACCTGCAGCAATGCATCCGTATATGACTTCGAGAAATAAGGATTTATTTCCATTCTTACGCAACTTCCATAGTTCTTCAAATTGGCCTGCTTTTCTGAATATGCATGCAGCATCCAACCTCATTCGACGAGGAGGGTAAAATCCACTATTCTCGGAATCTCTCTGAAATGTTCATGGATGTATTGTTCAAATTTTGTAAATAAACGAGGAAGTTACAATGTATACATATAACTTTTTCATATGTATCGCTATCTGCACATGATATATGTATGTACCAGCAATTTGAGGGCACGAGACCAGTCATTAGCTTCTTTACAGCAGCGCATTGCTGCCATGTAGCACAATATATCTGGATGCACGCCACCTTGAAATTCAAAGAACCGCTTAAAGTTCAATAATTTGACACGCGTAACAATTATGCAAAATAATTTTTTTCCAAAATTAATTTTATGTAATTTTGAAAGAACGATACGATATAATTCAGGCCTAAATATAGCTTGTATAGATTAAATGGCCAAATTTTGCACCCACTAATTTTGGAAAATCAATTTTTTAGCAATATAAAAACTAGTTGCCCATAAGAATTTAAAAGTCTAAATCATCTCAACTAAAATTTAACAACTTTTACACTTGCTTTTTCATATAGATAGATATATCTTAGACTATCCTTTATATAAAATACATCTTTTTAGCCAATGAACTGTGAACTAACAAGAAAGAAACTATTCTAACTTCAAATATGAATTTGATGTCTCGCCCTTATAAATATAAATGAAAATTTTATGGCTAAAATTGTTTTGTTGTCGACCAGATCTCCCTCTCTTAAATTTTGCAAAACTTTCTTCTTAGCTAATAAATTTAACAAAGCTACGTAAGACACTCACCAATACCAGTTTGAATGATATCAAATAGCTGGAGCCCTTTTTCGTGCTCTCCTGCGGTAGCCAGAGCCTCTAACACAGCGCCATACCCCACAGAACCAGGGTTTAGCCCCTGCTTTTCCATTCTACCCAATAGAGCTAGACACTCTTCCCACCTACCACCCTGGGCGGCACCAGCTAGTGCGGCAAGATAAGTCTTCCTAGGGTGAGCTTTCCCAAGTAAGAAATTGTCACTTAGGGAGTCATCTTCCACGAGCAGTTTTAGCGCAGCATACCATTGATCGTAGTTGCTAGGCAATATATAAGAACACACAGTTGATATTCCATAAAATGATACAATCGGTTATACAAAAATTATCAGTGAATCGAATATATCAGACAAGAGATATCAAAGGGTATACATCATACTTTGATTACATAAACTTATTTTTTGATTAATTGGTAAAAATTTTCAAATCGCATTTTTCAATCTCAGGTCGCCTAATTTCTTTTCAAAAAATTGCCTTTTTATCGGCGTTTCATGTGAGTAGTCAAGAAACAAGTTAGATAAGCAAAAACTTAGTTTTCATCTGATATCAATCAGCACCAGAAATAGGATTCGGTGGAATGGCAACGCTATCAAATGATAGAATATATAATTTAGTGACCATTGGTTTATAAAGTATTTCCTGTACAGTAATTTTTCAATAGGTACATTTCGATTATCATTTTTTCGAATTCATGAGATTTTTAAATTGGCACCAAATTTCGGATGACGTTCATAAAAGTCAAACTCACAAAAAAACTATTTTTGTCAAAAAAATATGAGCACAATCAGTATGAAAACTGATTGGTACAGATTCAGTTAAAGTAGTGTTCACACAAGCCACATTCAAAGCATCCTTGAATAGGTTTCTGTAAGGTAAACGTGTTGATATTCCACAAACTGATATCATCAATTATACCAAAAACTTTCAGTCAATCAAATAAATCGAATTAAAGAAATCAGTATACGTAAATGGTGATTGGTGGTGAGCAAAGCTATCAAATAGTAGGATATATCTTTATGTAGACCATATACGCATAATATATTTTCTGTACTGATTTTAATCGACAATATCTTCATGTACAGATTGGTATTTTGGCTACTGTAACATAAGGCAGAAGTCGAAACACCAATCAGAATTTCATAATATGAAAGTAAACAATCTACTGCTTCACTGTGCCCTATTTTTTACATTAATATCTGTTTTAAACTTTTAAAATAGTCTTATTCTAAATTCGATTGACTCAAGATGCATACATTTAAAAACATAAGTTTAAATCAAGCAGAACCTTCATATAATGTAACGATTGTCGTAGGACATTTCATAGAGGTATCAATGCTTCAATGTTGAACTGCCCTATATAAATCTAATGGACTTGTGCGTACCTGGTACACCAGGGTTCCATTCTCAGTTCAGACAAGAGTTCAAATGCCCTAGTCCATTGGCCCTAAATTAACAAAAAGAAAAAGGAGCCACTGTGATTAAATGCAAAAAAACTGTTGCCTACAAATTTGTATTATAATATGTGATGTACAGTGAAACCTCTTAAGTTGGATACCTCCTATGTCCAAAAACCTTAGTAGGCTGGACATCTAACTAGACGACAAGCGGTTACTGCGTACCATTTACCCTTCATTGATAGACACCGTGTTACATGAAATACTGGACACTGAATTCGACATCTTATTCAAAGAGAAAAATTTAATTTGAAATGAAAAGGTATGACTCGTAGCCTTTCAATGGTACTACGAAGTAATATATCCACCAAATATTTATACGCTTTGCTGTATGTCTATCTATTTGAATACTTTGGTCTAGCCAAAAATGTGTTCAGCTATAAAAATAAAGCCAAATCATGCAAAACGAATACTGAACACTAATTGCATAGCTCTAAATTAAAAACAAATCCCATTTGCTATCTATATGATAATAAGAAAGAGGGGAAAACAGTTAATTTTTGCCCAACTCGATCGAAAATACAGAGCATATGTATTTTAGGGTGCAAATGACATGGCAGCACGAAATTGCTTTAACAGTAAATGTTAAGCCCTAACTGACAATTGCCAATGTAATTCAAACACTGAATACCGCAGCACAGCAAAGGAGAAGCGGCATGGAAGCCAGAAAATATTCAATGCTGATGCATTAGAATTTGTAAAAAATAATTTTGAATCATTGGTTTCTTTCAAAACTACTTAGGAACGTACATTTTTTTGGAATGCGCGTACTACCGTTGTATAGGCAGAATCACCATTTGGTCCCCAATCAGGTCCTGCTTGGGATTTCATTTTCTGAAAAATAGCATATGCCGAATCAGATCTTTTAGCTTTTTCGCATGCAGATAGTACATTTTGTAAGCAAGCTTCATTGGGTGGTAATCCATCTGACTATATAAAAGTAAAAAAAATTAAAAAAACAGAAATTTTCGGATTCATCATTTTCATAAAATAAATTTAAACATAAACGTAGAATGAATATTCTATTAAGCGGTAACAAATTAAAAATACAGCCGACTAGATAACTAAATTTTCTATTCTTTTAACCAGAATTTGAGTAAGCTACTACTATACAATTGGTTCCCACCAAGGTGGCATATTTAACTCTTATTCCTGGTACAGTTGTGTCAATATTTTAATAAGAAAAAGGATAAGCTAATAAAATCTAGCAAACTCGAAAGAAAAAAGTGAACCTTACTATGTACAGGATGCTGATAATATGGTTGCATGAAATTGCTCTATGTACATAGCATATATGTATATTATGTGTAGACAGTAAACTTTAGATACATTGAATTTGCTAGAACCACTGAATCAATGTGTTACTTTCTTAAATCTGAAGGACGCAAAACACTTCATTTATTTCTTGCACATGACAATCCATCAAAAGTGGATCTGCTATTTCAAAAGTCTACCGTACTATATATAAATATTTATGCATGCGTATGTGAAAAAAAAACAGTTCTTACCTCCATTTTTTCTAATAAGTGTAGTGCCAAATCTATCTGTCCAGCCCTGAATTATTAAGCAAATTGAGAAAAATCAATATCCATTAATAATAATGAATACATACATGTATACTGTTTACCGCAAGTAGTTTGTAGAAAATTTTGAACGGATATGAAATGAATCCTTATTCTTAATAATTCTTCTTAAATTTTCTGTACGTTATAGACAAATATAAGAAAAAAAGTATGGATATTTAATTAAATTAACCTGCTAACGGCCGAAAGTATACTAGAGTAGGTGCCGATAGCAGGGGTAACTCCAGCCAATTTCATATCCTTTAAAAGATCGAATGCCCTGCGATATAAAGGGGGCGAGTTTCTCTCACAGGCTAATGCTGCACTTGCAAATGTTATACCATCTGGTTTGTACTTCATTGCTTGCATCTCCTACATATGATAGAATTATGATTGTGATATCAGTTTTACAGGTAGATGAAATTGTATTTGAATGCATATATTAGTATGTATGTACGTATGTATGCCATTGCGTACTTTTATATAGCTTTTAGCATGCCTAGATAAGCTAATTATTATAAATGTTGAAAGTTAAAAATAGCATATGTTGTAACAGCTATTAGTGAGCATACGTTCATCAAAAATATTTCTAGCATATTACTCAAGGTAAAGTATAGCTGCGATATTCAATCTTTGATATTAAAGACAGTATTCAATACAGAATAATTAATTCAATACGAATTAAAGTTTTACTCCAGATGCAAAGTCGCTATAACAAAAGAACAAATATTATGTGCCTTTTTGTGTCTTTTCAAGTGTTCCTAACAAATATTGACCCTACATTTGCACTGAAAAAAGTGATTCATATATAGAGTAAATGGGCCTTTCTTTTCAAACGAACTATAATAGTAATAGCTATGCAACAAAATGAATTCTTCCTAAATTGTTCAAATTCTGAATATTTTCAAAAATTAAATATTGTACCTCAAAAATTCCTAGCGCTCTTTGCCCTTGTCGAGCCTTTGCGAGCATAGCGATTACCACATTATATGTCACCAAATCAGGCCTAGTTTGCCCTGAATTCGAGCCCATTTCGGCAAAAATTTCTAATCCAACTTGCCACTTTTTTGATATAGAGCAAGCAGTCAATGCCGAATTAAAGCTATTTGTATTAGGCGCGACAGACATACGGTCAAAAACATCCAGAGCTGATTCCCATTGTTTTCCCCTTTAAAAAATTACTAATCACCAGTGAAAATAATAAATTTGCAAGCACATAAAAAAATTTCTTTTAAAATTAAGGACTCAGTCTTAATTTCATGCATACATATAGAGATGTGGATACAGAGAGTACTGGCTGATATTTTTGTAAATATTTATTTATACTTTATCATGAATAACAGAGAACATACGCTTCTATAGTTTCAGTATAAGTGCTAGCGATAGAAATCATGCTTGTAATATTGTTCTAGAACAGTATCCAAGTTCAAGTACATTTGCACATGTCAAAATTTACAATTGCTCTTTCTATTTTTACACTTCTCTGCCAAGTTTATCCAATCCTATATTCTTGGAATCCATCATAAAAGGCTTGAAATCAAAAATAGATTACAACTGAAGTGATTTAATCGATATTACATTAAAGTAATAAAAAATTACCAATAACGTATTATTACCATTCTGTTTAGTTTGAAAATTGTCCAAATTTAAATTCAGTAGAATACCACTAAATTGCAACTCGCATGTAAAAAATTTTATAAGCAAATTTGTTGTATCCGGAGTTTATTTTTTCTTCTCTTATTGCTGCTGCTCTCTCTAATCAATCAATATACAGTAAACTTTGAATAAAATAAATATATCAGACCACCAAATTACTTCATTTGTATCCAACTACTTGGAGCAGGACTCGGCACAATTGGACTTTTTCGTTTGTTAATAAACAAAAATTCGTTTTGGGAAAATTTGTTATAAGTGAATGCTGCTTTTATTTGAAGTTAACCATAGTATAATATCCCTCATTTAATTACAAACATAAACAATACAAGAAAGAGAAAATTACAAACCTCCCAAGAGCCGTGATAAGGGTATTATATGTAATCACATCTGGATTGAAGCCCGATTTACGCAATTCGGCCATAAGTGCTATAGCCTCATTCCAATGTCCTGCTCTGCATGTATTTCAAATGTGAAATGTACACATATATATATATTTACTTCAGGTGTGAAATCTTTTATTACATTGAAGTCGACATCCTACAAAATTCTGAAACGATCGAGCAAATTGTATGGAAATGTACAAATTAATCGACTGTGGTCTTTGTTACGCATAATTAACCAGGAAAGGCAAAATAAAGAAATATGTATCGTGAAAATCTCACATAGATATTCTAATGCAAGGATTTAAATTGATAATTTTGACCAAATTCAATGGAAAAGTGAAGCCTATTCAAATGATGTGGAGGTATGAAACTGATTTATTTCCTTGCGGCCTCAGCCAGCCCGTGATAATTACTTTCTATAAAATGGAGGGTGCGCTACAAAACAATTTTCAGCATAATGCAAATACAAAAAATAGAAATGCAGTTGGAGAGAAGCATCGACGATACCTGGACAAAAGCTAATGCACGAATACATAAATAATATGCAAATGGAATATTTTCCTTAAAAGCTATGATAATCGACAAAAGCAACAAGATACATAATTAATTTCATGTATAGCGCAAGTATCAAGAGCTACGCTGTATAGCATGTGTACTAGCAAAATTGAGAAAATACACTGTTAGTGCATGCAGTCTGTTGCAATACGAGCACTTCGCACACACGTAAATGGATTAAAAAAACAAGATCAACATTAGTTTCCTATAGATCTAACGGCTGCTTATGAGAATAGCATGCATGCAAACATCAATACATTCCCATGCACAGCCCTTCCAAAAATTTTACCTTTTTTTGTACAAAGCGAAAGCTTGCCCCCCACTGCATGATATTTAAACTAAAAATTTATTTATCAAATAAATATGACCAATTGAAGGTTATCTTTATCTGTTAACTAGAAGAGTGAATTATAATCTCAGCATTCAAATTGTATCAGAAAAATGTCGATACATAACGTTTTAATACATATTTTGCATTAATGATATAAAATATTTTAATTGCAGAATTTAAAAAAGTTATTATTATTCTTACCGACTACAAGCACTCATAGCACTGTTATACGCTGCTAACGTAGGATTTGGCATCATATGCAATAACCTAATGGATTGTTCCCATGCAAAACCCCTAAAAATTGTACATAAAAGCTAAAATTTAGCGTTTAACCCCTAAATATAATATATAAATTGTAAACATAGGATCTAAAACATTCATTTAAAAAATGACAAAAAATAAAAAGTTGTAGGGATCTCAAGTAAGCTTAAACACTAAAAAAACAGTTGATGCATATATTCGGTCGCTACATATCGGTCCCAAGAATACTGAATATGTCCAACTAAAAGCAACAACCATAAATTAAGGAACTGGCTAGGTAATATGTCAGACTTCCGCAGCATTCAACTTTTCATTAAAGCCATCTAAACGCAGAAATAATTCATGTATTTAAAACTTTTGCACTTCCTTGAATCAACAATTGATAATTGCACTAGCATTTTTCTCTTAAAATTATCATTGGTTTTTTAAATGTGTTTTTTATAGAACTACCATATTTTTTCTATTTTGAAATGCAGCAGAAATGATTTGTGAGCCCATACTTGAAATTGTTATTTTTTACTTGTACCACTTCTCATAATCTGCGGATATTGTTAAATGCTATCAGAATCTTCATCTCAAATTGAGATACATATGGTTGAAATTAATTAATCGATCTGTCTATTTGCTCTATTTATGTTTACTCCTAATTTTTACTGTAAGTTACTTCGAGTATTCCTAATTTGCCAGAACCACCGAATAAATTTGCTATATTCAAATATCTCGAGCAAAACTTGGCACAATAGAGCTTACTTGCTTCTTTCTAATAAGTGAAAATTCAATAAAAGCTAGTACATTTTATCCGAAGTTTTAGACAAATTTGTTTTTCATTTTGATAACAAAAAATGCGTAAAAACTGAAAAATGCTAATTGATATTAAATGAACTTGCCTATCACATGCATGAATAGCTGCTTCCCATGCCTGAAATGAGGGCTTTATACCATGGTTTAGTTCCATAGTTTCGAGCAAATTAACAGCAGCTTCCCAGTGACTGCTTAGAGCGTATACAGTAATTGCAGCAGCAAAGAACCTTGCATTTGGAGAAATTCCATCTGACAGCCAAATTAAATAAAAACAACAGAGTAGCTTTCAACTCTAATTATTTTTTAGCTCTTCCAAGATGATAAATTTTTGAAAATTTAAAATGTGATTGGAAAAGTAAGTTTGCATTATATTGATTTTGACACTGCCAGAAAAAAACTCATCAGCTTGAGTACAATTATAATTTATTTTCAATTTACATATGTTTAAATGTTAATTAACACTAGCCACAATAAATATTATCGTAAAAAATCAATATTTATCGGGAAAAAATACCATATCAATGAGCATTCAATATATCTTCATACGTAAAATTATTGAAGAAATAAAAATGAAATTGTGAATTCATCAAGATAAAATATAATGGAGTGCAAAGCTTTCGTAAATTTACCTTTGTTCATAAGATCAGTAAGATTTTCTATCCTATCGGCTACATCACAACTAGGATCGTCACCAAATGATTTCAATACAATGGTGTAAACGACTACATCTCTTGGGATATCAGTGGCACGCATATGAATAAATAGATTATAGACTTCATTCGACCTTTTAGCTCTCATACAGGCATCCATAGCATTGCTATATGTAAATACATCAGGCGTAAGATTGTACACTTTTTTCATGTCGTGGAACATCGATAAAGCTAACTTCCATTTTCCACTACGTCCAACAGCCAACAATGCTGCATTATATAGCTTTACTAAATCGACTCTTGTGTCATCGTTTTCATGTTTAACGCATTCAAGTTGTTTTTTCAAGTAAGTTAGCGCTTTTTTATAATTTCCAGTCATTCCAGCCTTTTTAATCCACGAGGCGACAAGTGCGATTGGTGGATCTGTGACAAAGCCAGTTTTGGAGTGATGATTTTTGCTTGAAATAATCGTACTTTCACTACTCAAACTTTGATTCAAATGCGTTTGGAAGGTAAAAAAAGCCGATTTCCTTTTTAAGCCGCAACCAAGAGAAGAAAATTGGTAATGCAAACATTCTGTTCGTAAATGCAATAAGGAAATACTGCAAAGAACAGTGCGAATTCTCATATTCCAATCGACGTCGAAACAATCTTAATATTTACACATTTGTCATTCGAGTTTCAACTTTATCCGATCTTTCACATGTTTGAAATAAATCAAGATACCTGGTGGCAAATAGCTAATCATTTGATGCTATATTTCACCCAATCAAAATTTTGGATTCAAGAATAAAAAATAATTATTAAAATTTTTTAGATTAAATAACATGGTATCGCTGGACAAACGACAACTTCCTCAAATTGATTCAATTTAAGTGCTCGAAATTAATTTGATTGGGCAGTTAGATTAATAATTTCTTGTTCTTTTTTTGTGAAAAGTTTTTATTTAAAACTATAAATATTCATTTTTGCAATTTTAATTGACATACAGGTATAAATACTCCCCACATTGGATTCATTCCAGATATTCTCTATACAAAAAAGTAACAAAGCGATAAAGCGATAAGATGGCAGGTACATCCGTTTATCAAGGAAAAAATCTTAGCGTTGAAAACCAAAATTGGCAGCAGGAGATGTTACTGCAAAGCACTTTTACAGGAGGATCGGACTTCCGAAAAGATAAAATTCGTACGAAGCACAACCACAATAAAAATCCAAGCCATATCAAAGCTATTCCTGCTCGTAAGCATTCAAGACGAACAGATCCATATATAAGTGATTCTTCACCGATTAAAAAAATTCGCACTGATAATCCGCGCTTCATGGAAATTTTAGATGACATTCAAATTCGATTTATAATTAATCTACCGATACAAGAGCTTTCAAGCGTCGATAGACTTTTCTTTCAATTAGAACAAGCGTGGTGGTTCTATGAAGACTTTATTGCCGATGCAAATCCTAGAATGCCTCGTTTTACCCTTAAAGCATTCGCAAAATTGCTGTTTCACCACTGCCCGTTACTTTCTCCGTTGACCAGCCAGTACAATGAGCTTTTTGAAAGTTTTAAATCTTGGAAAGGGCAAATTCCTGTCGCAGGGTGCATCCTCCTTAATAAATCTCGAACTCAAATCATTCTCGTTCAGAATTGGAAAAAGAACGGCAGATCTTTACCACGAGGGAAAGTAAATGAAGCTGAGCCACCAATCGCAGCAGCTATTCGAGAAGTTTTAGAAGAAACTGGATTTGATGCTTCTGAACTAGTTAATTCGAAGCATTGCATAAGCACATATCAAAATGGTCAGCAAAGCACCATGTTCATTGTGCCTAATGTTCCGGAAGATTTCCCTTTTTCTCCGCGCGTTAGAAAAGAGATAAGTGCTGTCGAATGGTTTCCTCTTGATTCACTGCCAGATAACACTTATGGAGTTGAGCCTATCCTGAAAAGACTGGTGCGTATCTACGAATTTTCCAACTGCTTCTATTTTAAAATAGATTTCAGTACTTAAAAATTACTATTAGAATAGCAGCATTTCTAAATATATCATTGACTTTTCTTTCTTAAAACTCCGACTTGTTTTGTCGATACATGTATGTATATTATTCTTTTAAAAAGTGTAAAAATTTTTTTCCGTGTGAAAAACGAAACATAGTTTTGGTGTGTAAGAGTTCTACTAATGAGAAAAATAATGGAAATGCTTATGATGAGTTACTTATAGCTAAATGCTTGTTTTATACATGAAATATATATTACTGATCTCTTTGTCTTCTTGCCTTTCATAAGATGTTTTTGCAATTGCGATTTGTTTTGGAGCATATTTTGCTTGAACTGTTTCTCAAAATTTATCTCAAACTTTTCTTATTTATATAATTGTTAAATAGAAAACGAATAATTTTTTTCTTTCAGACACGCTGGCTGAAAAGAGAAAAAAGAATGCAAGTTAAACTTTTCAAGACCAGATCTATGCAGCAGTCCCCTCGTACAAGTTCTTCGCTCCGAACAGATGGTAACCCGGGACCAAATACCCTTTCACAAGAAAATGTTCTTCTCCAATCAGTGTCAACATCACAATCGCAAGATATAGAATCTGAAAGCGAAATTGAAGAAATGTCGCACCTCACAAATGTAAATTTGAATTTGAATGCTAGCACCGAAGATATATTTCAACAAGATTTACAAGAGATTAGTTACGACAAAAAGGACATGAATTTAATTGATGAAGGTGGTGCGTATTCATTTTCTAATACATCCAGTGAAGTGCATCAGATATCTCATATGCACACTGATTCTAAAAAAGTGAATAATTTGAATTTTTGGAAAGAAAACGATAGTAATTTAGATGAGACTCGTAAAATTCATCAATTGCTTAATATTGAACCATCCAGTGATTCGTTTAATAGGCAAGAGAATAGAATGTTGGGCGTAAATGCAAAACATCTTAAAACGTTGACAGAACAATCTGGTCCAATCAAAAATGCAGAAAAGTGTAGGACTGATGTCGAAAAAGGGCAGCTTATACGCCAAATGCTTAATCTTAATGTTAATCAATCACCAGGCAAAATCGATGAGCTAGGCGCAAACTCGAACCATTGTGATGATATGCACTGTAGTACAAGTACCCTGAAACAAAGTCTTATTGATGTTCTGCAGCAGAATAGGTCGATGTTACATAAAGAAGATGCAAGTCCGAATCATCTACGCCAATTCCCGCTTAATGCTACTAGATTGGGACGAAATCCGGGTATAAATAATAAAGAACAGGATATTTCATTCCAAATTCAACAAAAATGTAATATTACAAGCAAAAATTTGCATGCTAAAGAAGGAATACAGACAGATAATGCGAATCATCTTCGCCGCTTGGGCAATACAGTCGCTAATCCGAATAATCGAAATGATTCTAGAAAGATGGATGAATTGACTGAGATTCGTCAGATTCTAAAAATCGGAAAGAACAATTCAATGTTGCTTAATGAGAACAAAATTTCAGAGATGAATAACCTTGAAAATATGGAAACTGTCTTCGTAGACACACATCGAATATCTCCAAATGAGCTCGAGGAAGGGAATGCATTTCAACAGAACTGTATAGAAGAAAAATCAAATTCGAAACTTGATAATACGGTGGTAAATGTGAATCTAAGAAATGCGAATCATCTTCGACAGAATGCTATGTCTTCTATTCGAGGTATTAATGTTCCTCGTATTCTGGATTTGCCTCTTGGCAAGCAGGACACTGTAAATCACCTTCGTCGTTTACCAATAAATTGGCCAAACTCTCATGTAGTACGACCAGCGAATGTAGTAAGCTGTGAAGGGGAGAATGGGTTGAATACCTTTGAGTTGGACAAAACCTTAGTGAACAAAGGGAATCATGAAAGTGTAGAATCACTGCAATCAGTGACGAAAGGCCACTTGGAAGCAAATAATTGGCCAATAGGAAATGGTCTAAATGAGGACAACTTATTTGCATTCACATTCAATGTGGAGGAAATTATGGCTGCAATGACACCAAAATCGGTGTAATTTAACTCAAATTATTTATCAGTATGTCGGAGTTTGTGCCGGTATGACTCTCCACGGGTCTTAAATTGTTATTGGTGTACTCCTTTTTTCATGTACATATTTCATTTTTCTTGGAAAAACTCCAAGGGAGCTGTGATATACTTCGTATGCCTTGGCTTTCCTATTGATAAGAGCGGATATAACCTTGTAGTGAATGATTCAATGCTTTTGTAATGCAACAAGCATTTTTTTGTAATTTTCAGCAGAGTTGTTTAAGCTTACATCGTCAGTATTACATTTACATACGTATATTAATTTCTAATAAAGAAATAAGTTTAAGGCGCAATTGAACATAAAATATCTAAGTGTTGTCCTATATACTCAGGTCCTAGAGAGAATTTAAACAGCAACAAATTAGCAAATGTCATTTGTTACGATGGCATAAATCCGCTTTGAGCTATCATGAAGATTATTCTCTTATTCTGCAATTTTTTGAAGTCGATAATTTTTAAGCATGCTCTATTATGGCAATGTTAAGACTAATTTTATCATGTACCTATGTACTGTTGAAAGTTTCCATGGTTTTAAAAAGCATTAAATATAAGCCCAAGACAGATTTTGTCATTTCTAGTAGTATTTGAATTTACTTTCATCCAAGGTGATAAATTTTCCAAAACATCTTTGGGGAATGTTTGCCAAACAAATAACATCGGATGTAGACTGCTGATTTTACTTGACAAATCAAACTAAATTTTTCACTGTTTAATGCTTCATTTACTCGTCTATTTTTCAAAAATTTACAATTTTTATATAGTTTTAGACTATATTTCACTTCTAGGCATTTCTAGCAAATTGCCACATGCAGCTGAACCATTAAAGTTGCCCGCTATCAGTGGATGCATTTGCTGCACATGTTGGAAGAAAATTAAACACTAAGCCATCAGAACTTGTAGCGTTTGGCAGGGTATGCAATTTAAAGCAGTGCCATTTGACGAGTTCGCTATTCTTATTTTTTCCAAATAATCGGAGTGCTGTGTTGTGCAAAATTCAAACATTTAAAAAGGCCTGAATCAAAAATACAATACAAAGAAAACCATGATAATTGATAGTTTATTTAGATTATAGACCTGAAATGGTCAGAAAAATAATTTAGACGTCTACTATAGCGACGAAAAAAGCTTGAAGAGGTACAAAAAAAATATCGCACTAGGATACATAATCCAAAAGTTCACTGAACTGAAAAACTTCACAATCGTATGTACAAATGGTCTAATGAAACTCATTTCTTGATTTTATTTGATTAAAATCAGTTATGTTGACATTGCATAAAAACAGGACTGTGAGACCCCACAAAACCTCCCTGTTTGGAACTAACCATTAACATATTGGCAAAAGGCATAATACAGCATTGACCAGGAAACACACCGGACATTTGGGGAATGAACACGGGTGAAACATGGCTAGCCATAGAAATTTCATGACTGGCATACTGGAACTGAATATTACTCGGCAACATTGGTTGCATGCACTCCATGCATGCACCAGGCCATTGAATCTTGTACGGATTCAACTCGGTGTAGTCAATATATGGATTATTGGGCAATGCCATCATTCCTTGAGGTGGGTAGTAATATGCATGATTCGGAGAACTGAACTGTGATTGATTCATTGAATCAATACTTTCTGCTGTATGGGTTGAGCTGAAACTGCACCCACGATCACGGTTTCTTCTGGTATTATCTTGATACCCTCCTTTTAACAAGTTTGTTTTGTCAATCTGATTTAGATTTTGAATGAACCGTGTTGACTTCTTAGCTTTATTTTTAGATTGATCCACATGATGTTCAGCAAATTTAACTGCCAGAGGATGAAGTGACCCTTTGATAGTTTTGCCATGCAAATTTTTCATGGCCCATTCAGCTTCAGACCTCTTATCAAATTGAACGAATGCGGTATTAAACCCACGCTGTAACTGGGAATCAGCAATAATTCGGCCTTCAATAACCATACCGTAACTCTTGCACAATGAGTATAAGTCCTCTTGAGAATAGCTAGTTGGCAAAAATGTGATGTGCAACTTACAGTGCTGTATAGAAGGACTGCTTGGCCTAGCAATACTCACTTTTATTCGTTTATTTCCGACTATGTGGCCATCCATAGCTGTCAATGCTTTCATGGCCACTTCGCGAGACTTAAATACAACGAAACCGTATCCCATATTGCTGGTCGAGCCTCGGTTCATGATTACTTTCGCCTTGGAAATTTCACCATGCACGGAGAAAATGTGAGCTAGATCATTACTTCGAAAATAAGGAGGAATATAATTCACTATGAGATTTGCATTTGGGTCGATGTCCTGAAAAATAGTATGGTTCTTGCAGATGAATATGTTGCATATAAAAAGGTATAGAGAAATCAATTAAATATTTATCATTCAGATTCTTATTCTCATGCATGCATACAATTTAATATCAAGCATATGGCAAATTACTAAGAAATGTGTAAAGTATTAAAAGGAAAATGAAGCGCAATTTAAAATTTTCTGTACTGCTACAGTATAGAAAACAAATTATATGAAAACTCATGAAATTTGACTAAAAATTTGACACATCAAAAACACTAATCAATCTATAAGTAAGGCTAGACTAACAATTTTTGACCAAAAAGATTCAGTTGTATAAATTTTACTATGATATGCTGCTGCATAGAGAATTTGAGGAGAATGATTCCTTAACTTCAAATATACAGTAAAGGACAAAAATTAGCCTTCAAACTAAAAATATCGCTGTACCGGATCATATTTGCCATTTTCTCCATTTGGGCTTGAATTTTCAGTTGAAGCTAGGTTGGGATTTCCCAAAAGCTCACTTTCTTTAGTGGTTATTTCATTTTTCTTTATTTCAGTAAATGATCCCTTGTAAAAACAAAAAATATCATTATTTATTAATCTATAGTTATATGATGCAGATTTTGTTCATTTTGTAAAGTAAGAGTAAAAAGGTATATTTTTTATGAAGGAATATAACATGGATTAAAAACTGTATCGTTTGGGAGTAGATTTAGAATGCAATAAGCGTTGAAAACATATCATTTAGACAGAAAATTTTCAATTTCATTAAAATCATACATGCTATATTGTCAGAAGAACAATTTTTAGCTGCAAAATGATGAGATAATATATATGTTAAGCTGAAATGTAAGAAAGAACATTTAATATAAAAGTATCAAATTCATGAAGTAAAGTGCATGAAAACGTACCATATTTAAAAAGGTAAACGACTTCGGTATCAATTAATATAGAAGTTTAGTTGAGACTTGGTCAATGCTCGAGCTAAGGAGAGAAGATATACTTTGGAACTCCTATAATACGATAAAGAAGTATTATGAAAGAAATGAAGCGAATGAATAACTGCACGATATAGCATAGTCAAATTAACCGATGACTGACAATACTAATACATATTAGCGATCAATTTCGAGTACAGTAAACAAATTCAGAACAAATTAAAACGCAGCATATTAGTCAGAATCACTCAAAAATCAGACTGAGATTGATGAGAGTTACTAGGATATGAAATGATCAGCGCAAAATCTCCTCAGAAGCAAAAGCGTATTCGGTTTGTACTTTTTAAATTATGAAACATTCATGAAAAACTAAAATAATGGATTCCACAAAGAGCGAAAAGCAATGATGTTATACCGACCGTAACTTGCAGAAATGAAGTTTGTATCGCTGCTGAGAGATAAAAAAACTCCTAATGCCTTCTGCGAGAACTCTTAGAGTGTAGATAATGCCACTGTTGGAAAACTTAAATGCAATTTTTACTACTTATTGAGTGAGAAAAACACCACTTGCGTTTGACCTCAATTCGTAATGTAGCGAAAGGATAAATTACGATTTAATCATTCCGAATATCGATCTACATAGATACTAGTCGTAGAAAGTTGATCGATTTTCCTATATATAAAATTCAAAGAAAATTTTATAACTTTTTTGGAATATTAATCTTAAATAATAGCGGCAGTGGCATGATGACATTGGATAATTTTATTATTCCGAATAGAAAGTCGTTGGAACCTCATAGATTATTTTTTAGTTGAAGTAATCAAAAAAGAGTTCTTTTTCAATGACTTTTTAAAAAGAAGTCCACTATGGTTAAAAATATATTGAACATTACCTATTATCTTTCAAGCTGTCACCCACTTGTGAAGTATCATAGTACCCCACAAAAAATTTTAGAGCTGCTCAGTATCATATAATTCCTATTCCCAATTCAATATCTCAATAAATGTTGATTGATTTTATATAAAAACATGAGCTCTGGGAGTCGAATAATGCTGCGCATTTTTAACAACCTGTATTCGATCTTTTAACTGTTAGGAAATGTTCAGCTGGTGAAAAAATGTTTTTGACCATTGAGTAGCTCAAGATTTTTCTAAGGTAACTGACTTGTTTCTGTTGGACATGGATACCTAGAACTACCTTTTTAGATTTGGCTCACATCTTCTGAGTTGGTCCTTCTAGAATGAGTTCTTTTCCTGGTTCTTCAGATTCACTATGTGAGTTCTTGGTAGGGTTTGGATGTACCCATAAGTTTAATTAAAATTGTTTCATTCACTCTTTAATTTTATTCAATTGAGATAACCATTGTATGTATTCACGGAATCATTATAGATCACACCTAAAACTAGTTCACAATCAACAACCAAATCCGTCATGATTGCTTTCATTACAAAATATGCAATTATTAAAACCTATTAGATAAATCACAACTTTATTGATGGACATCTAACCCAAAATGAATTTTTTTTAGTATTCAATTGACTTCCATGAGCTGTGAATGACTGTACCAAAATAAATGATAAAAGTATCTAAATATGTAAATGTATTTCTAAAGTCCATCTTTTTGACTGTTTGTGAACTGATTAATGTGTTATAGTATGAGGAATTACCAGTACGCTCACTATGATTGAGTGCTCAAATAAGTTATATGAAGCAAAAAAACATTAAAAAAGTATTAGATGTACTACTGAATTGTAAAGACTAACGAATCGTATCAAGTGTAAGCCAGAAAACCATAACAATATAACAGAGATACTACACGTTCAATACTATTTCATTAATCTTAGTTCATGTGTTGACAAGAGTGAATCTCGTCAACATTTTCAACCCATGCTTGCACATACAAACCGAATTAGATCGATATAATTACAAATCCCTGAAAGAATTGTAGATAAATAACAATACACGGCGAAAACATGTTAGATCCTGACATGAATCAGCTGAAGCATGTAGCAATGCTCGGCAGTGACAACTTAAAATTTGCCTAGAAATTTGTATGACTTCCGAACTAAACTTATTTCTCACTGATAACTCGTTCATTAAAAAGTAAACTCTTTTGCATCAAATATGTTAATCATCATGCTGTAAAATAAACGACAAAATAATTTGGAAACATTTTTGCTTGTTGTTAGGAATTAACCTCTAAGGGAGTTAATTCTATTCTGTAGCTGCGGTATGTTTCTCCTAATGCTGTGTTGAAGTTTCAGTTCTGACTATGAGAACAAGTTCCCATTTAAATTATAAGAACAAGTTTCAGTAAGTGATATTTTGTTGTCTTCATGACGTTATCTCACTTCTATCAACACAATTTAGGATGTGATAATTTACGTATTCTGTCACAACTCCTTGTGTTCATGTTGTATTTTACATCCCTGACACTTATGCAATATAAATCAAGACAAATGAATGAACAGTTGACAATGAAATACAGCATTTTTTTGCAAGTTACTACATCCTCTTGCCATGGTCAATAAATTGTATATCCTTGATCACAATTTGTCCATTTTCATTACGTAATGCAAAAATGAAACAAGATTACATATAGAGGCAAATTTTAACTTTCCAAGTATAGAATTTGATTAGGCTAGGTAAACCAAAGTATATCCTGAGTAAAAACTAGATATCTAATGTAGTAACTTTATTTCAATTGGATGTATGGACAGTGGTAGCTCTTTCTTACTCTGACCTGTTTCCAGGTGCTTGTTAGGAATTAACTCGCCAAGAGTTAAATTTGTGTTATAGCTGTAGAATTCTGTTTTATAGCAAGTCATTGTTTTGCATATTGGAATTCTGAGTTTATGGCAAGTCATTGCTGGATTTTGATGATGGGCTAAATTTGAGATTTGTGTGTTGCTGTGAAGTATGTTTCACTCCCAGCAACACAAATTATGTTTGTGTGAATATACTTTCTGTATCTAGTTCTAAGTTCATATTTGTTACACATTCATAGCAGTACTGGTGTTCATGTTTTATTTGTGGCACATCTTTTAAAAAGTTCTCATACATTCTTAATACTTGGTTAAGTTTCAATTGACAGTACTCAAACAGTTGCTTAACAGTAACTAGAGACAAGTAGCACTGAGCAATGTATTAAGCCTAAGTCCATTCAAGAAATTTAAGCTAATCTTGGCAAGTATTTATTCACTTATGTAGTAGACATTTTGTCTCTTGGATACTTTGAACTTTGAACTTTAATATTCTTGGCTTTGAACTACAGTTTATTGTGTTTTGGGATTATTAAAACTAACACAAAAACTATCATGCAACAGAATTTCATAGAGCAAAACTCTTACTGCATATAGCATGCAGGTTAAAGTATAATTATCACATTTTATTTGTAATGACAACTGATAATAGTTAATAATGAAGTCAACTTTTTCAGTATCTATTATAGATAGCCTGCAAATACCTGTTTAACAGGCCAATTTTATTTTTTTTTCATACAACACTAAAAAGATTGATGACTTCAATACAATCGATCTTTAAGGTTTTACCTATATTTCCTTTAATTTCTGTTTTGTCATTGACTATTTGTATCTTAGCTTTTATAAATTTATTTTCTTTTTGTAATAAAAAAAATTTTTAGTTATTGAATATTAAATCAGGAGTTAGCATATGCATCATCCATTAAAATTGAAGGTGGCAAACTAAAAATGCTTGGAACTTATATTTTCATATTCTTTTTTGTTCTGCAGATAATTTTTAGGTTAACCTTTGAAAATTGTTGAGCAAATCTCTTTCTATGCAAGCAAATTAGATTACGTTGAGAATGCTTTACTTTTTCTCCAAAAAGTAGAAGTAATTTCTACTTGGGAATTTCATACCAACAAAAATATAAACTTTATAGTAAGCAGATGCCTAAAAGTTATAATTCAAGAAAGCAGTAGCTTGTACAGATAGATAACACCAGATATTATATTCAAACTAGTTTAAAAGAATTTTTTTTTGTAAAATGCAAAAACTTCCAAAACAATAGACTATCTAAATGTTCAATGAAGCAGTTCTCTAGATAAAAACCATAAGTACTGATCACAATGCAAAAATGAGTAATGCTGCTAAAAGAGAAACAAAAGTAATGATTGCATGTACTTCAGATGCAAAGGCCATACTGCCAAGTTCTACATGCATAAAGAGAGTAATGCATCAGGTAACCAGTTCAAACTAACTTCCATTTATGGGTGTTACTATAACTAGTGTGTACACCAAAAAAAATGACTGGCATGCATACTCTGCCGGCAACAACACAAAGTCTTGCTAGCTACAGTACAGTGATCTTAATTCAACCAGTAATACAAAAAGCAGTAAAAAATAAACTGGCACCATCTAATAAAACAATGCTACATATGCCATGGTAATTAGCTGAAATGAAAATTAGTTTTTAGATCTACCAAATTTATTATGAACAATTTATTTGTATTCAAACCAGATTTTTATTGGATAGTTTGACATTGAGTTATTGCATCTATTTTAATACTCATAATTGTCAGGAATTATCTCCTAAGGGAGTTAATTTTATTCTGTAGCTGCGGTACATTTCTCCTGATGCTATGTTGAAGTTTCAGTTCTGACTATGAGAGCAAGTTCCAGAATAGATTGTGAGAACAAGTTTCAGTAAGTGATATTTTGTTTGTGTTCATGAAATTATCTCACTTCTATCAACACAATTTAGGATGTAATAATATGCGTATTCTGTCACAGGTTTCATGCGTTTATGTTAACTGTTGCATTTCTAACAATAATATAACAAAATTAGCATCAAATTCCAGTTTAATTTGGCTCAAGTTGGTTTATTGTATTTTAGCTTGAGCATGATGAATAGAATTAAGTTACATGTCTGCTTCATGCTGTGCTAAGGTGCAATGTTCCATTTCATCAAATGTTGTTGTCTATAATATAAAAGTTATGTAACATTTATTACACCAAGCACTAGTCTATACAATTGAAAAGAAATCAAACACTAAACACTGTTAAACAAAAATTTTTATACACTCCATGAATTACATTGTGCAAAACAATGTATTTTTCCCATGTGTTTATAATATCTTATAAAAATACTAGTGAAGCCTCATAATACAGCATGAAATTGACTCACTCAAAATATTTATTCATCTTGAAATTTCAAAAGACATCAATTTTTCCTGTTAATGCTCAGTACATTCTTAGCTTTCAATGACTTTTACATTTAACCATGCACACTGTTTGTAACAAATCATGAAGCTTGTAAGTTTTTTTACCGCAATGTTCAGATACTATTTACCAACAGTGGAAGTCAGTACAAATCCTCATTTCTATTTGGTGTCATATTTTTAAAATGTATGGCAAAAAGATTTGTCTGGATGCAAAATTGAAGATACATAACTCAGGCAAATGGAAAGCTAACAAAATAAAAAAACTAGGCAAATGAAAAAAGGATAGAAAACTTAAACCAGGAAGCCAAAAATGAAAGTTGACTACCCCAAACCAAATGCTTTACACAGTATAAGAGGAACCAGCAAAACAACGTATGTTGTTATGTTTGATAGTGATGAACATTGTGAGTTAAAGTTTTTATGTAGGCTACATATGAGTGACTTTAATGACTGCATGAAAAATATCTCCAAAGTATTTGCGATTGTAAAAATTTTTGATTATGGCTCGACTATTTCAGAAATATATTTAGCATTTGAGGAAAAATTATAAATCTAAAGAAGTTATCACACACAGGGTATTGCATGGAATAAGCTGCATAACTCCATGACTTTTAGCAAAAAATGTAGTAAAATTCAAGTCTAGTGCAGTTAGCAATAAGTAATAAAGTACTTCTATAGTTCTGTTCATACTGGAAACTATGTATTGGACTTTAAACCTTGTGCAGAGTAACTAAGAATTATTTATGAATTAGTTCTCTTTGTCACTCTAAAATACCACCGCAAATTTAAAATTTTAAGAGTTTGTAGCAAAAATTCTACTCAGTCATTACACATGCATTAGTTTCTTGGTCTAACAAACTATGAAAAAAATTTGGGTCAACTTTCTTTAAAGATTTTTTGATAGATTATCCCCTAAACACAACCCAAGATTTCAATTGATGTATAAAATCTGTTGATTAATGCATCAATAATTTCAACAAAAAATAAACATTAAAAGATTTTGTTTCTTATGTATAAAATATTTATACTTGACTTGAACTTAAAAAAAAAGTATTTAAATTTAGTTGGGCAAAGGGTTACTGCAGTACTCTTGAACGTAAGGATTATAGACAACAAAACAAACAAAATGTGTGACAGTAAAAGTATTGCTATTAAGCTAGCATGTGTTGCAAAGAGTGATCTTTGCAACATGAACTTTATATTCAAATGTAGTTTGGATTTGTGGTGTGCAAATCCAAATCTGATGATTCATTAAGAAGTATTTGAATTGTCATTCAAAACGGGGAGTGGTGCAAACTAGTTCCTAACACTTGCCAAGATGAATCTAGGATTGGTTAGTGCACAGACATGCACTATTTGACTAATAATTTCAGATATTCATATAGGTTGTAGACCTTGTCAAAATTCTTAAAAACATGTCAATGCTTGAGTAAAACTTAAGTTTATTACAAGCTACAATGAGGAATTAAATCAGATTGCCTGATACAATGAACATTCATAGTTGAGACTCACCTGTTTATAAATCATTTCTAGTGCTTTTACATCTCTTAAACTTGTTCATTTGTTGTTACCTATTGTTAAAAGCCCACAGCAAAATAGATGATGCAATATTCATTGATATCAAATTTAACTTTTAATGCTGCATTGATATTATATTTGCCTTTCTTAAAAATTTAAAACTGTCCAGTTATTTCTAATTATTGGCTATTTTTAAAGATCTAAATAAAATTTATTTTTACCTTTCATATGAGTATCAACTTCAATAATGTGAATAAAAGTTGACTGAGGAGATTGTAAAGTGTTAGTATAATGTTTTTAAATTTTGAAGCTCAATTCAAAAAGAATTTTTTTAAGTAGAAAAAAAAGTAATTGAAATTGAATGTGCAAGGGTGGATCTTTGAAAATTAACATTTAAAGAGTCTATTGGAAATAGTTCAGATAAATGATTGGTGGATTTTTGTCTGTTATTGGACCAAAGTATACTTGTTCTATTTTTTATATTTGTGCTGAAAAGCAAAATGACAAAATAACATAAGAGTATATGAAGTCAAACAAGTTGTGAAAGAATTGGATAAAAGAAACAACACAACGTGCAAAGCAAAATGAAACAATACAGAAAACTAGACAAAATAGTATAGTTATACGATATAATATTATATATACACGTGAGGGAAGCTTCTCTAAAGTGACAACGTTACTCTGCACAGTAGCAGGATAGCTGGAGTGAAAAAAGAGAAGAGTGAGAGATGTTTTTATGTAATTATAAATATCGAGCACTGATTGACCAGATACTGAATTATGCGGTTACTCCATTGGACGTTTATCGGAGATATAGATTTGGGAAACACAAAGAAAATGTTTTATGGAATGGTAAACACGGTGTAGACGTTACAGACGTGGATATCGTTGGAAGGATCTTTTTTGTATAAAGGATGAAAGTTAAGAAGTGTGCTCCTATATTGTGACACAAGTAGCATATTAATTTGAAAAAAATAGTTTTTGTGTCTAGTTAATGAAAATGACTTTGTCTGAGACATAATTCCTTGGATAAGCATAGACATCAATGTTTTACCAGAGTTAAGAAGGATTAATTGGCAAATGATATTGAAAGGATAAAAATTGTTATGGTCAAAAATGACAAAACTTGATTATCATATTGAGGCATCGATTTGATATGTGGTTGGAAATTTCACTGCTGGTTATGCAAGTTGTATTTTGTTGACTATGCTTTTAATAAATATCAAGTATTATACATCCTTTTGTCTTGTGCTCTCTCACAGTTTTGAGTTCACTCCTGTAAAATCAGGATGCATGTGTTGCATATAGAACAAGTTGTAACAAAAGAAGGCTTTTTGTTAAATTTATTAACTACTATTTGTTCATTGGTAACAGTTATGCCAAGCCATGACCTATTCTTTTGAATAAAATTCTTTTTATGGTGTACATGATTGAGCTGAAGTGTTTTAATAATACTGAAAGAAAAATCTGTAACATCTAAATAATAACTGCCATTAAATTGACAAGATATTGTCAAATGGAAAGTTTGACAGACGACAGATTTTTTAGAAAGAAGTCAAGTAAGACTGTGAATTGAAACAAAATGAAAATAAAAGCTTGAAAAATACTGATAAAATTTTTATTAGTTTTAAAGGGAATCAAAACAAGTATACTGAAAAAGATACATTGCAATTACAACAGGAAGGAACGCATTGTTTTTATGAAAATAATAATTAGAAAGTAGTATTAAATACTTAAAACTTAGAGAGCAGGAGTGAAAACTTTGTTTGAGAATAAATATAGGAAAGCAGCATTACAACTATTTGAGAAATAACTGCAGAATGCAGAATAAAAATGAAACTAAAATGCCACAAAGAAACGAATAATTTCAATTCAACACTGAACATAGGTAATCTTCAACAGCGTTTTTTTTAATTAGTTCTAACTCAAAAAAAGAACTTTGAGCTAAGTCTCCATTTTTATCAATATTGAGTTCTAGACGCTGAGCCCTAGATGAGCATTTGAGGTTCAGTCATGCATCTTTTCAAATTTTATGAAAGTTATGCTTCGTTATAGTAAATTTGACGTAAATCAAATAGAGTATTTTTAATGACAGCTTCTTACATCTGAAGCTGCACATTATTATTCTTCATATTCTAACATTTTTTTCCCTTCAAAAGTATCAGTATCTGTTGAGACAGAAGAGCCTTGTTAGCAAACTCTTGGTGCCAAACTCTTGGTGCCAACCTTTGGATCGTCAATAATTCATCAGCCCAATGAGTTTTGGATTCACAATTAAAAAAGCTCTATCCACGATTTGGAGAAGAATATGAAAAAAGGTTCAGTTCTAGACAGGATTTATGCCTAAATTTGTCGTCTCAAGCTGTTTTCGACAGCTGACAATACCCTTCTTATAGCATGCTGCTCATAGCAATCAACTTGCCATTCCTGTTGGTGATATTACCGTATTTCTTAACATCTTTCCTTTTGAAAGAAAAATGATCAATCCACGGCGATAAAAATATGTCAGCATTCAAGTAAATGTGTAGCATTGATTATATTAATAAAATGAACATTTCAGTTGAAATGATAAAAGAAGAATGAGCAGCAAGAGCATTAATGAATTATACATGCATCTAGAAGACATTTTTGACATTGTGCTCGCTTCCTATAAATGCATCATAGCCTGCATATGGAAGTTCTTTCCTGCCAATTAATGCATTCAAATCTTCCTCTATAACCTTTCGCGGGATATTTCCAATCAGAGCTGTCAATACTTCGCCACTGCATAAATGGAAATAAATAGAGTTAAACCACATGAAGTAATTAAACCGAACAGGGCTTCCAGTATTAAAACTTCAATCAGAACTTATTCATTCAGAGGGATGAGAAAAATCATCTTAGTCAAGTCATGACCGAAAATACGCTTTTAGTTAGAAGTTATTGAAAAATTGAAATTTTTTTAAAATTTAAGTTGCAGAAGTTTGGCAAATGCATAGAATAAGTTGCTAAATTACTCTGACGAAAGATTAAACAACAATAAATTTGCCACTTTTGAACTACGATATAGAGGGGTAAACGTACACTTCAATGACTTTTCTGCTCAAAATGAGTTGATTTTTGCGTTGAGAGGTCAGATTTCAGAATAGTTATTGAAAAGTTGAAAATATTTGAAAAAACTTAAGTGGAATTGCATTCTGGTAGTCAAGTGATTGAATCTTGAGATCAATGCTGAAAAAAAATAGTAATTTTAAAAATAAAACCGAGTTTATTATTCCAGCCAGAATATAATAGATATTAGCTCACTTTCGAGCTTATCAAAAGTCTGGACTATTCAAATATATAGCTAAAGGAGCTTTAAATGAATAACGAAAAAATTAGCTTGTAAAATAAAAAAATGTTTATTTTTCTCAAAATTAGTTTTTTTGTGACAGATTATACTTCAGCTTAAATCCATTTTTCTATGAATGTCGCAATGTACCATATATAACTTCAGTTATAACAAATACTTCAAGACCAACGAATAAACTCGTTATATCCAAAAATCTGATCATGAACTAGGTGCAAAATGACTTTTCATAGACGAGTTGAAATTCATTAAAAGAGAATATATTATATCCGAAGTGTACAATGCATATCATTCTTTCTCTATATAGTACTACTTTATCTACCCCTATTCTGTTGTTCAATTGTTTAATGCAAAATATTTTTGCAGCTGCGCATAGCAGACAAATTAAAACTGCAAGTATTTATTTTTTCTTCTATATTTTTCATTACATGCGCAGTTATAGGAACAGCGATAGTAGAATTAACCTGTATTTTCCGATTTATGGAATTTTTGTATCAAAACTAAGTCACGTAATAGTCAATAATTTAAAGACGATAGTAGACTTGGTACTTTATTATGAAATAATTGCAAATAAAATATTCCTTTCAATTGATTTGGAAGAACAGATTTTGATAGAATCTGAAGTTTATTTTGTTGATTTATTATTCGAACACAATACAAGTCGATAGAAGAGCATTTACGATTACCAGTCAAAGGTCACAAAGTCACGATATACAATGCTTGTTTCAGAAAAAATTAATAATTTCATTGTTTCATAGGATGCATAGTTTTGAAAATATAACTGTAGAACAGATCTCAGTAAATATTGTTAAAAAAAACAGTTGTAGTAGCTATGTAGAAGATTTAATATTCTTGCATTTAAAATTGGCTAGCTCAAGCTTGCCTTTTAGTTTGTCTACTGTGGACAGTACGAAGATATTTGAGTGAAAAGATTGTTTACTACCTTGGTGTTATAAGAGCCATATGTGGTATGCCATCAACCCGAAATGCATCCACCAGTTTTGCATTCTAGAAACAAACAGAAGAATAACAAAAAATTTTGGAAAAATAGACATTTCTGAATAACTGATTCCCCCCCTCCATAAGTGCTCGAAATATAATTGATACAAAAAACATTGAATGTAACTATTATAAATTTAGCTACTCAAAAAGACTTTTAAAATATGTCCACAAATTTTTCCCCACTTTTATCCGTTTATAAATGATATCCTACTATGTACATTTTGTGCATGCATGTTCGAAAAAATATACATATTAAACTATATGCATAATTTTAGATATTTTTGGCGAAGAAAGTCAACACTAATTTTGCACCATAATAAGACAGCAGGAGAGATTGAATTTTTTCAGTTATAATTACAAAACCACCAATATTAAAAATAAATGGTAATGATTCGGCCAAAATAAAGCACATTTTGAACAAAATCATAGCAGTGGAAGATAATTCGGACAAAACTTTTACCAGTAGATAATGAATATAGGTTTTTAATGAAGAGTTACAACATGATTTTGCCGATTATAAGATATTGAATTATTGACAACGTTTAAATCAACTTTGATTTTTAAGATTCGCTAACAAATTGCAACACGAATTTCAAGGAAGGTACTGCCCTAATTTAAATTTTACAAAATTGCTTAGATGTCAGTGACACATGTGAAAACATGGAATTTATGAAGGCATATGCACATTTAGTACCTTGGAGCTGTCACCATCAATTAGCACAAAATTAACTTTCCCTTTATATTTATCCTCAATTGATCGAAGCTCAGGAGCCATTGCTTTGCAATTCTCGCACCCTACGGAAAAAATAGTAGCATTATCAAGCTATCATGGCTGACTACTTGCACAATGTATAGAGGCACGGAAATGATTATCAACTCAAGCTTACAGTCAGCATAGAAGTCGACTATTGTCGGTTTCCCATTCGTAAGTGCTGTTGACAACAAAGGCGAACTACTTTCCATATCATGTAGTAACACGATAGGATTGACAGATGAAGAACCGGAATAGTGCACAGCGAAAAACGCTAGAGTAGATGATATGAACGAACTGATTGCAATGCGTAAATTGAATTGCTTCTCTTTTTGCAGTGACTCATTTTGAAATATTACTTTCTCCACATAAGATTCCGATGATTCATCAACAGTTTTCCCTAAGCTTAGAGCGATTTGCTCTTGCACCGATAAACCAGAATTTTCTGATTCGTGTTTATCACAGCAATTTGTTGATTCGTCAGGAATCGCACATAATCTTATTGCAGATGATGATGTCAACGAAAAAGATAGATGATTTGATATGTGTGCAAATGCTATGGCTTGATGACAGCATATAGTAATGAGAGCTCCTGCTAAGAACATCGTTGAAAGTAATTGACTCTTTCGTTCATTAATTTCGCTTCTTACATGTACGAGTGTTTCGGAAGACAAAATCTTAATTCCAGCAAAAACGTCACCAGGTGAACGATTTTAGATAAATAAAGAAAATTTGGTTCTTCAAACAAGCACGACGGAATGAGATACAAGACGTTAATTTCGATAATGATCTCATCATTCTTCTGCACGCTGTCATGCCAAAGTTATGTAAATAATTTAATGTATCCAGTTATACGCTTATCAACGAAATGTCATGCAGCATCTATAGAAAATGATGAACTAATAACAATAAGGTATGCAGATTATATCTGTTTCTTATCTATTCCTGTGATTGTACGTTGTTTCAAACGAAGTAACTCATCTTAAAAAATTTACGGATTACGGAATTCTTGTCGATAAACTGTAAACCTATTAGAAATAACTCATATATATCAAATAAAGTTCAATGTACAATATTTAGTGATACCTCCATTTTCCGTCATGCACATAATCTCTTGAATTATCAATTTTTTTAATCCATACGTTTTGTCAAGCACGTTTCAAGCTGGAAATGATGAAGAGTATTATAAAAAACAGGACTATTTGATCACCGTCTCTATTCCCTAAGAATTCCTTGGAACTAGAGGCATATAGTTTTATATCTTAGAATATGTAATCGTCCAATTTATAACTTATTTTATGCATTTCGAGTAAGCATTATATATCCTATTTTCCCTCAATATCTCTCTCTATCTGTCCTTTGCATGAATGCGTTGTAGAATAAGACGGGTTCAATTACTGTCTCAATTTGATTTTTTTATCTAAAAGTTTTTCATGTGAAATCCGCCGCAAGCGAAGCTGATTAGAGTCATTCAATGAATTCATTCCGAAGGCCATAATTCATTCATTCGAAATACTATGATGTGCACTGATTGGAATATGGCAGATATCTGTACAAATATTTAGGAAAATTCAACGTGATTCGTTTATTCATGAAAAAGCTATTGTACACTTTAAAATTCCCTTGGCACTTTCATCGATATAGCATTCACAGATATCCTTAAGTTATTGGTTTATCAATATCTGCATTATCGATTCACAACTGATGTCAAATCTTTTCACAAACATATTCGTGAAGTTTGGACTGGCAAATGGGATATCAGTGCTACTATTTCAGTAATGCAATAGTATAGAAGAAATTATAACCACAGCATTGAAAAGTTGACCTACTGCCAATCGGCTCTTCATATTATTTTGTCCTATTTTGCTCATTTTTAGAGATTTAGAAGAGTATAGTAGACCTTGGGGCGTCCAGCTGTCTGTCACAAACACTTTAAGTTATTTTAAAGTAACGGCCACAAAGGTATCTTTTTATTGTTCATTTGCTTGTTTCTTTCAAGAAATTTCTAGTTTTAGCTTCAGAGTGTTATAGCAAAAAAAATTACTATTTACAGAAGATGGGGATGCGGCAGAAGGGGAGAAAAAAGATGAATTGGTATTGAAGATGAAAGTTGACATATTTCAATTTGAACATTGTTCTAGAATATATTTTGTAACAGCATAAGTGTTAATGGCAGGACTACTGGATTGTATATTATTCTCGTCTGCCAAATATACATTAGATTTGTTTGGAGTGTGATAGTACAGCAAGTCGATTGCTTTATTTAACTTAAGGCGACAAATTATACCTTTGTTCGTCGAATTTCAATGAAAACTGTGTCAATCCGATTAACATTTTCCGCCATCTTCCGTCATCTATATTCTGTTGTATTGTTCTAAAAATTATTGATTATTTTTAAATCTCAAATTTATGTTTTCCTCTTGATTTATAGTTGAATTCAAGTTCCCAGGAGTTAGAGACTGTTGGGTATGCAAGTGGTTTTGTATGGGGAGAGCTTTTGCATCTTGAAATGGCGCAGGTAGACATTTCAACGATATCGTAACAGCGCAAGCCTTGTTCTGATACTAAACAGTGCCATTATGAAAGAATAAATGGTAATGGCCAAATTCAATTGGTGACTAATTTTTAAGATTATAGAATAGTTGCTGGTATTTATATTGAGTTTTAAATCAAGTAAAATCGATTATAATTTGGACTGACGTGGCCACAGTTATGGATTTATTAAAGGTATAATTTTAAAACTTCCAAATTCTCTATGAAATAATGCTTATCTAATTTTCTATGCAGTGAAAACCCCTTCACTATGTATACAATTAAAGAGCTATGTGATAAGAGAAATATAAATATTTTCATAATGCGTAATAGCATCATATGCAAGCATGGAGAATGCTTTAAGATGAGTTTTTCAGTAGTGTCGTACTAACATTGAAAAAAACTGTCTCATTTAGTCCTCCCGGCGGCCTTTGCATTTGTATGAAGTTTTAAGAAATGGTTAGTACTAGTTGACATCACAGAGCAAATTTATCATTCGCATTCTTAAAATTTCTTCTGACAAAACTGCTATAATTAAAAATTTTGCGCTTCCACATCACCAACACTCCATAAACAAACCATAGGCTTCATTTTTTTACCGAGTTGAGCCGATCTTAATGGTTTACCCCCTATTTCGTTTTATTGTATTATCGACATATTAAATGCAAAAACAAAGATTCTACTACAGCAAACACTTGTAATGAATAAAATATAAAGTCTCATTTGTTATACAGATCTTCAGAATTTTGGACATCACTAATTTTGAATAAAACGAATGAATTTGGTGGTCCAGACAATTGCATTTTTTGTAGCAGCTCAATGTATAAATATGAATGAATTAAGAATGGATTTTTTTCTAGATTCGCCGGAAAAATTCGATTTCTGGGGATAGGGATCGTCCATGGATTGATCAGTCTTCAACTGGATTTCAGCTTGGTGCTGTTTTGGGTTGCTATGCTATGAGATACGGTTTCGATAAGGTAGAATCATAAATTTTTTCAATATAAAAGCATACATTAGTTTTTCAAGGACCAAAATACTTTTTTGATTGTATGTTATTATATAGTTTTTATTTGTATCATTTGTATTAAGATTAGTAATAGGTAGTGCAGAGAGTTAAAGAGAGGGAAGACAGTTGATGACAGTGATATTATTTAAGATCGAAGTACATATTTATACTTCAACATGATATTGTTTTTTGTTGTAGAAACATATGAGGTAACTAGACACTTAGACAAGGCTAGTATACTGGATAGTATATGACACTAGTCTATGTCGAAATGCACTAATATGACTAGGCATGGCTAATGATATCTTAATACATTAATACTTTGGAATCGAATTCGCCTTTGCTACAGGCTAATAAATATAGGAAATAAATTTAAAGAGTTTGTTTAAAGAAATTACTTTTTGGTTAAAGACAGCTCTAGCGATTCATTATATGATTGCATATAATTTAATATTTCTACTGACCTGTTCGCTCTACAACTATTATGTAGCCTTCATTGAAGTACCACCATAGAAATTGTTTCTATGATATTGTTCTAGAGCAATCTTAAGTTGAAGTTTAACTTACAAAATCGGAATGAATGATTCTGTAACTTTTCAGCAGCAATAGTATCAAGGTAACTACTATCTAGTTATGTGACAAGTAACAGTAACATTGTAGTATAAACCATTCAGTTATGCTATTGTTACTGTATTGCTTTGAATTGAAATTGTGCTGGGTACATCAGAGAAATTCATCAAGTAAAATCATGTGAACATTTTTCGTAGGCACTATGTAAATTTAACGGTTTAAATATTAATTTGAGCTAATATGTAGAGACTTTTATACTTCGTCATGATGTAATTCTAAATATTTCTTAATATTTATATTTCTAGAATTTGATTGCATCTGATTTAGATAAAGAAAATAAGTTTAATTTACTCAGCAAAATATGAGTATGTCCGTAGAGCGACATAAGAATTTGGGAAAATCGATTTTAGTTGAGAATAAAAGCGATGATCATGTAAAAATAAGTTGTTTGACAATTTCAAGTTTACACATAGGGATGTAGAAAAGCCGAACTTTTGGCAATATTTGACAGTGAGGATCAGCATCGTAGACTTGTTCGATATTACCGAATTGCCGGTTTCAGTGCAGTCAGAGAAGTTGGTGACGATTTCGGCGATATTCCTGACCGAATTGTTTGGGGTGGTGTAGGTACCCTAATGAAGGCTGATATAGCTGAATTTATCGGAAAATGGAAGAGAATTGTGTGCGTGCAAGACAAAATAAAAGAATCAGTACCAAATAACTGATTGATTGGCAAGTTTGAATCTTTTTTGTAAAGTTATCAAATGAGTCGATGCTTAGATGCTCACAAGACATTTTTTGTCGGGAAGCAAGATTAAAATTTTGAGGTATAACAGTTTTTACTTCACCTTAATTTCAGAATGCTTGCAAACTGACAAAATGTATCGATGAAAATCCTCTAGCATGCGCAGGTGGTGAAAAATTAATGTTCTGCTCTGATGATTTTCTGCAAGAATCTTTCATTAAAATAATTATTTTTTCTCTTAAAATATGTTAGTATTTTCAACAGTAGTACCTGTTACTGCTGTTTCCCTTCAAGTTACAATTTTGATCGAAGCAATTGAAAAGGTGGCTTGTTTCAGAAAACTCCCCTGGATGCTGATAAAAAAGATGCAAAAAGTTAGGCAAATTTTTATGGAATATTGATGAAATGTGTGCATTGGACTCTGCACTGCATTGGAATTTGCTAGATATATTTCTAGTTTTAGTGCATATAGCTGATTGTTAGGAACTAATTTGTTTACAACAATTAGTTCGTAAAGGAATTACTCTTTTAGGAGTTATTCAATTATTTAGCTGCATCATTTTGTGACTCTCCAGGTAGATTGGCGTCAAGATTTTGTTTTTGCGTTACTGAGTGTGTTTCTTATTCACTCTCAGCAACAAAAATTATATTCGTATAATGTTACCATACTTCTATAGTCTATGTGGCTTTCCTACAACTATTTTGTTTGCTACATTCATAACACTGGTATGAATAGAAGAAGTCAACAAGATTAAACATTGCTTGGGCTGCTAGATAATCACTTTGCACCTTCACTTGTTCACTTTAGGAACAATGTAATTTGAATGAATTTGAATTTTTGTGTTGGGTTGCCAAGTCATCATTATGTTATCTGGAAAATCTATCTGACAGCTAGTAAAATTTCAAGTTAAAGAGTTTCCTCGCTTTTACTCTATAAGCAGAAACCTTTGTGCATGACTTTGATAGGCTACTCTTGCTCAGCACATGTAATTTGATCTTTAAATTTTTTATTGTAAGTAATACATTTTGATATTTTGTTAGAAATTGACTTTTTGCCATGCAATCTGTTCTGCTATCCATGAATTGTTTATATGGCTATTGATGATTTGTAGGGTGTTGTTCAAATCAATTTGACTTAATCTGATTGATATGAAAATAATGTTGAAACAATGTGTTGGCAAGATTATTCTTGGCAACACATGAATAGAGTATAATAGACTGTGCTTTAATGTATAATCATTTTGTGTCTTGTTTCCCTGTTACCTATTCTGGTATGTACGTTAGTTTAGTAATCATACTCTTACATTTTTACCCAGCATAAAACTATTTTTGATTTAATCTGTTTTCAAGCTCATGAAAAGTGCCATATGCAACTATGTAGCAGGCAATTGCCATTTTGCACTGTTTCTACTAAATATTGGAAGTAATAGTGTTATCTTTTGCCTTCACAATGTTATAGCTGATCTGCTTGGATTGCAATTTGAAAAAATATTTAGAAAAATCTCTAGCACCTGAAATTTATTTAAAATATTAATTTGAAGGCTACACAAGTACATCACTACAGTCACATAGTAGATAATTTGAAAAGATATTAAATCTGTTATAACTTGCAACATGTTACATATGTTACAAACTTACGAGAACAAACACAAAGCTATAAGAAATCAACAAGAACTACAAAAAATGGATAAATCTGTGTACACTAGATATTAAAAAATATGAACACAGGCTACAACTTGCGCAGTCAAAAGTAAACCACGCATCAAACGTCCTTAATTACATAGTCAATTTTAGCCATATTTAGCTGTAGTAATCCTAGCAATGAGCAAAGAGTAATGAGTTGTGCCTGTTTAAACTCTTCAGAAAAAAGAATAATGCTAAAAGTATTGAACCAAAATGCTTGAAAGAGTGGCATAAGCTGTTTGATATAACTGCACATAGAGGGCAGTAGTCAAGGTACGACTGACATGAGAAAGTCTTATGGTGAAGGATATTCCTGAAGAAACTTGAATAATGGGGGAACAGTTGCTCCAGCATATTTAATAAAATGAACAGTGAGGCATGGGCACTTTTCAATGAAGTCTTTATGTCATGGAACATTTCTTTGTAGGAGGGTAGTTTCAGGAATCTTTGTAAAAAATTTTCGCACTGTAAACTGAATAAAACAACAATTATTATGGAATTACACTATTTAGGAACAAAATGACAATTCCAGAGTTGTATGTATACTTGAAACTTTAATTGCATATTATTTAAACTTAATCATTTCTATTGATGCGCTGCGATTAATACTGTTTAGTCTATGACAAGGCGCCCAACAGCATTCTAACAAATGTGACTCACGTGTCTCCTAAAAACGCACAATAATTTATATTGTTCTGTAATTGAATTATTCTTTTCTCTAAAATGCAACAGAAGAGTTTTAAGCTCACTTATGTTGCATATATTGATATGTTGTTACGTGCAATGTCTGAGACAGTTGCTGGCACTGTACCGCAATTGTTACAGTACATTACGATTTTTCCGTTTTTTTCTTCATGTTAGAGGTCGAAACGAGATGAAAATATTCCGTTCATGAACCGTGTAATTTCAAGACAGGTCATCACTAAAAGCATTGAAGTTTAATATTGGAAGAGATATTTTATGAGGTCTTCACCATTCAAACATTAGAAAATGACGTATTTTTTAACAATTTCGATACGAAGAGTTCAAAAATGCGCATACAATCAAAGTAGACTTTACAGGATTTCACGGACTTAAATTCATTATCCAGATTTTCCTATCTTAAACCAAAATGAAGTTCGCTGCCGTTGCCGTCATCGCTATATTTGCTTCTGCTGCTGCGTTTATCGCACCTTCTGCGCCTAGCGCCCAGGTATCGTACTGATTTCGTGGTTTTCTTTTTCCATCATGAAATTAGTGCTGACGGAATCTGATGAACGCAATAACGGTTATTCCGCATTAATTCGTTACAGAGGAATGCCGTGAGAATTTTCGCCAATGGTAAGTACGACGGTTTACTATGGGATGAGGCTGCAAAGCAAGATGTTTTGTCCACTTACGACCCATCTCAGCCAAAATCTGATACTGTAAGTCGAATGTAGACTCTGATTGACTTAATCTTTACACTGTAATTTGAAACTTGTGCTCAAAATATTATAAATTGGCGCAGAACTTTGATCCCTACGCGCGAGACGCCAACGGCAACCCTTGCGATTCATCAGGCTACTTCCCTGGTGAGAGCCGATACAAGGATCCTATCAGACCCTCTGTAAGCTTTGCGGAATACTTAAAACAACGCGAACAGGCTGAAGGAAAATAAATCGGAACTGCAACATCTTTTATTTTCGCCGAGATGCGAGCGGAATGGTCAACATAGTCTATATCACTTTTAGGGCTTTTTGTCTCCTCTCTGTATTTAAATGAAATAGTTAACGTATCGATCTTATCTTGCATTGTCATTTCAATTTTGTGTATGCTGGTTTATTAGAGCGCAGTATCAACAAATTTTCTGGTATACGTAAGAATGGAATAACTGCAGTACGTATGTGAAAGGAAATTTGGAATCAGATTACCTATCTTGTATAGTGAAATTTTGCTCCATCGGATAAATCTTGTAAGTTATTACTCATCTGTATAAATTAAAGACCAGTTGAAATTGACAATCCTCAATATTTAAACGACTCATTGAAACCTAATTGAAATTGGCGATTAGGCATTTCATCAATATACATTAAATAACTGGATAGTATAATAACCCATTGCTTCCTGGCAGTCTGAGACTCAACCATTTTTTCTCTGTAGCTTGGAACAATTTTCGAATTGATTTCTTCAGATGCTTGCTTGCAGACAGTAGATAGAAAAAGTGATATTTTAGATCGTAGTGCATCAATATACTAAAATGTAACTATTTTATAAACTTGTTATCTAACAACATGTTTATATAATAACTCATGTAGCTGCTAATACACTACATGTCTGCAATATGCATCTAACTAATTACAGCTAGCAATATTTGTGCATAAATTAATATGTAAGAAAAAAGTAACATACTATGTATGTCTTTTTTTAGAGATAATGACTCCCAAAATGCTTCCAATGCACACGGAACAAGTAATTTTAATCACATCCCTCCAGTTGAATAAGCTAAGCCCCGCAGTTTTTGGTTTCCCTTCACCTTTAATCTGCTTGCCTGTCTCTTCCTCTTCGGAATGTTGAATTACACCTTTACTGTGTGCTAATAAATTGCCATCCTCTTCCCAGTGAAGTGATCTTTCAACAGCCTTTTGCCAACCACAAAGAAGCATTTTTCGAGTTTCATTTGATATATTTGCAATGTATCGATGTTGCATATTCCAAGTAGATCGAAGCTGCAATGGAAAAATACTGTCAAAAACATTTTTCTTGACAAACATTTGTCAGTAGTCAATTTTAAACAACAAATTTGCTTGAAATGAATTTTCATTTATAAAAAAGAAATTAAAAAGCCATGTTGCGTAAATTTCGATTTCCAGACACATTGAATAATAAGACTCTGTCGGTGCACCAAAGTACCATCTGTATACTGGTCTCGCATAAGTCCTCTATTCAAACTGAAAATTTGTATATTTTAGTTTTTGAACTTGCTGATGATGGCAGTATTACTCATTTTCAATAATTATCAATGTATTGACATGAAATTAAAGAGCAAATGTCACAAGATTAGGCAACAGATTTTCATAGATTGTAGCGACGAAAGCACCTAATACAATTAGGTCTTACTTTACAACCTTATCCAGTAACGTCAATTTCATGAAGTTTTAATTGCAATAATAAAATTAAAATGATTCTACTTCCTATTTTGTAACCTCTTCCAGACTCATTTGCTGGTAATTGAAAATTGTTAGTTGCAAATTAAAAAGCACTAGATTTTTAAATGAACTTATTTTCAATTTAGATTGATTTTTCTCACTAAAATTTTAATTTGTTACATAGTATAACTCTAAATGAACAGTCCCGTAATAGTATATAAAGTTTTACGCTATAATGGACAAGAAAAAATCATCTCTATAGAGTAAAAACTGGACAGACAGGATTAATTATGAAGGTATTGTATTGGCAAATTTTAGTGATTTTTTAGTATTTAGTGAAATTTAGTAGTTGCTGATAGTCTTTCTTATAATTTGACAGATGTTTCATCCAACAAATAAATCACTTTTACTACTAAAGCCTAAAAATCTTATCATGCATTAGATTTTTCCTGTTCGATTACCAATCTGAAAAGACTACCAGCAATTGTCAAGCCATCAATTACTATAATTATTGCTACCTCTCTAAAGTAATCACCCTGTGTTTTTTCAATCAAAGATTTCATCATTATAAAGCTGGGATTGTAGATTAATATGCCACCAATTTTCTAATTTGCAACTCTAGCGAAATTGGTGCTACCTTGATAATCACTAAGTGGTACCCGCAGAAAAGTCAAATGAAAAGGTACCTTATTCGAACCGAAAGTCATGGGAAACTGATATATTTTCATTACTATGTATTTTTTTATTATATAATTTTGCAGGATAATTTCAAAGCTAGTGTAAAATAGTTCTTAACGAGGGTATCTCCAATTTAAAATTTAGACATGAACTTACTTCTTCCTGATCCTGCCATATACCTACTGCTAAACCTGCTGCAAAAGCTGACCCTAGTGCTGTAGTTTCTGAATTCTTTGGTAGCATCACAGGCGTATCTAAAATATCAGCCTGAATTAATCGTAAATAATTAACAAGTAGAGCTGAGACATATAAAATTTTCTCTCGAAATTAGACAATCAAAATACTACTATATGTTTAAATCTAATCTTGAAGACGCACGATGTCCGATTTAAAATAAATACAATGCTCATATGTTATGTTTGGGGGAAGACCGAATTTTTTTTATTTCTCCCATTAAAGTTCCAGCGACTCGGATATAGAAAATTGATTTCAAATTTTCCGCTAAAGTCATATAAACTATGATACTATTAACATTCTGGAATGCTTAAGAACAAAGCGGTAAAATTTGCATCCATGAGATATTTGCGTAATATGAATGCATTTTGTAAGTCTCAGAGTTACGCACTCACCAACTACACTATATGTATGAATCATGCATATATTAGACATTTAACTGTACATGTTGAACTGCATGTTGACCTGTGAGCTAACTATAAATAATTTGAAATTTGAATCTAATGACTCGACACTTTATATGTGGATGTCGATTTTCATGGTTAATAATACTTTTCTGTAAACCAAATCTTTATCTCTTACATTCGTGCTATATTCTTTAGTAATTTAGAAACTATAACATCCAGAAACTCTGGTAGAAAAATATTGATTTCAAAATTCAATCTTTTGCTAAAGGTAACAATACATTACTCATGTTATACTCGGGGGAAGATGGCGGTGCAAGCAATAAGTAATTTCTATCATATGATTAAATCGGAAATGCATTCAAATTCAAGATAAATATATTGACTTCATATCTACCAAAATAATGCATCCCCTAAAAGTACCCAGAGCCAATCAAAATGCATGTTGAGACGATGTAAGATGTCTTGGTGAGCCGGCATTTGTTCAGTAATGTCATATTACTTAAGTCGATTTAAACACTTTCTCAATTTTTCAAGGAAGAATAAAAGAATAATTACTCAAATTTAACGTTCATTATTTTTTTGATTTTAAAAGTACATCACTAAACTATTGTTGGCTAATTAAAAAGTCGTATAAAACATCAGAGGTACTAATACAAAACTATGGAGCAAAATTTTTTCGTCACAATTGAGAGGGACAATGAACTATAATTTAAAAACAATCATTACTACCCAAAGTTTTCATTTTCTATGATATGAAGAAGAATTTTGACCCTTTCGCACCTGGAATTGGAGCAAGAGCGCATTTGCTGTCATACCGCCATCAACTTTTAAGACTCGCAGAGAAACATTTGAATCCACTCGCATAGCTGTAAGCACTTCGTTTACTTGAAAAGCAGTAGCCTCTAAAATCGCACGTGCTGAAATCAAACATAAAAATTAGCAAGAGAAATTTATTTTTCAATTAATACATGACAATACAATGATTGAAATCGAATAATATAGAACACATGACCTGGACATATAAAATTTCATGATGGATTGTGCGTACATGTATAAATATATTTTATGATAATTTACTGAGTCATAGCCAAAGGAAACTAATATGATTCAATATAACCGAAATAAATACTAAATCTAGCCAATTTCAGGCTAGCTTAGTCAACAATTTACTTTACGATATTTTACAAAAATGATGCAAACATATGGCAATAATACAGAACTTTGCATATAAAGATATTGACAGTAGATCGGTGAAAATGCATGTATCACCTAAATGTGCCTTAGTATTATATGCGGTAAGCCCACAAATAACGCCACGGGCCGATTTACACCATCTTGGAGCAAATAAACCTGAAAAGGCAGGCACAAAATACACCCCTCCATTATCCGGTACACTCCTATATATAGAGATAAAACAAATTAATGATCAATACAGTTGATGAAAAAATTATATTCAAATAGTACGATATTGATAGATTGTATTGTTTAATCTATAATAGAAAATGTATTAAAATATTCGTTAGGAGAGAATTTTATCCAGTATTCGTTTTATTAGAAAATATATGAAAAATTCTGACTTGACACTTGAATTATAATCATCGATTAGTTAACTCTCAATAAAATTCTGCGCAATTCAAAGTCTCGATGTGCAATGCCGATTTTCAACTAAACTACATTTCTAGCTATGAAATTATTTGATAAAAGATCACAGGAGAGAAAGAGATCGATTCACATTGATGCGATCTCTAAGAAGAAGGATAAAATCCATATTCAAGTGGTGAGTCATACAATTCAAGTTATACATAGAATCTTCTTTGAAAATCACAGTTCTGTGCACAGTTCAATATACAGTTCAATATTTAGCTTATCTTTCTTGACCTTGGAAAATCTGACAAAAGTCAAACGTCCTATGGAAATTTCATATGAATAAAACTTTCGGTTATTTCATTTTTAATTTACGCATGTCTTAGTGGAAAGTTGTTTCAAACTAGACTCTGGATTTCAGACAACATCAGTAAAGATGCAATCAACATATTATTTGCTGAGAGTCGATTATCATTTTCAAACGAACATACAAGATCAGTAGGCGAATTGGATAGTGCAGTATTTTCTCAAGCCACATTAATAGTGATAATGTAGGGATTACTAAATTAACTTGAATAGAATTGGATTTAGCGTCTCTTCTCAAAACTATGATCTTTCGCTTGGGAAACTTTTCTGATGACGATATAGATAAGACATGAAGGATAGGGAATGACTAAAAAAGAGTCAAAGAAAAATTCAATGGAATCTAAGGTAAGAATTTCTACTATATGTATCCAAAATATTTAATGCCAAGCAAATTTTTCAAAATCATTCTTATTTAAATTTTTTGAACAAGAATGAACTCGTCAAGAGCGATAATGTCATCAAAGCATGCGTTTAGCTTTTCATTTCACTTTTAAATTCTCAATTACTCAACATGTCGATACTGGTAAAATCCTTCTTCCATAATTTATATGCATGTAGATCTTTCACTATTTCTTACTTTGCCAAATTTTCGATGTCGCTAGCCGAAGATATAATTCCAAGGTTGTCTCTGCACCACTGTACAGTAGATCCAGTATAAGCGATGCTTCCTTCAAGCGCATATATACATGGGTTCGAACCAATTTTATACCCCACAGTACTGAGAAGTCCATGTGTACTATATAATGAAAACAAATGTAACTTAAAATTTTTAGTAAAAGAACAGAATATTTCTCATGAAGGCATAAACATAAAATAGAAAGAGGAGGCAAGGAATACAAATTAGTTGAACTCGATGGAAAAGTGGAGCCTACAGACTTACGGGGTGGTGCAGATGTTGTGCCAGTATAGAGCAGCTTTATTTTTATAGTGATGCTCAACTAGCACTAACTGTTAGGAGCACTCTGCAGCAGAAATTGTCAGTATAATACAAACGCAAACAACCATAGCGCAGCAAGAGAGAAGCTGCCATGAGGCCTGATTCACATGAAGACTAATGCATTTGTTATTTATAAATTTATAAAATAAACATATTTTGCTCAGTTGTTAAGTTCGAATTTGATTGCTTTTTATTTCAGTTTGATATAACAAGAAAGCTGAATCTAGCCAGCGCAATGCACATTGAGGCGTAATGGATCACATTGAACTATATTTAGTCGCTCTAAGACAAATTTAGCCCCTTATTTCCTGAAGCATCTCACAAAAATCATTCAAATACACTTATGATTTTACCCAGCATTGTGATAATTTCAACGCATAATATTGATACGAGATATAACTTGAGAGATTAAAAATGAAAATATGCATAGAATCCACAATCTGATTTAAAATCACGTACTAAAATAGCCATGTAAAATTGTATTTTACTTAATATTTTTCGAGGTCCATGCATACCTAAAACTCACATAGTAAAAAAATTCAAAGAACATACAATGTAACAGGCTGCAAAGGCCTATTCGGTGTCTTTGAAATTTGAATATTCAACTACCCTTTTGCTGCAAGCAAGTCGAGTATACTCATAAAATCTGTGTAATATGGATAAAAGGCATAAAATAATTATTTACCTTGGAACAATACTTTCTCCAGTGTTCATTAATATAAAGCTTCCAGTTCCATAAGTACATTTTGCGGTACCAACATCAAAGCATGTCTTATGAATTAAAAAAATCAGCGTTAAAATCAAGAATTTATTCAAGTAATTTTCAATGCTGTAACCTTTTTTATTGTATGCAGCATTGTATATCAACTATCAAAAAATTATTTGCTCACACTATTGTAATGTAAAATAAGAAAAACTAAAGGTTCGCCTTAAAAAACTGATGCTCTGTCTATAAATCATTTATACATATGCATATAAGTAATGGTAAAGGGAGATCAAAATCACACAATTTCCTTAATGAAATATTGAAATTTTTCGAATAATCTGCTATACAGTATAAATTTGTAAAATTGATATGTATTATTGCAACAAATAACCAAGCAGGTGTTTTGAACTTTACATATATATGTTGCATAGTTCAGTTTGAAAAAATATCCATGATACTAGCATAATACTAAAATATCAATTAGACATAGTAATCATAATTAGCTCTTGAAATTCGACCAAAGAAAATCAACGGTGCTGATACTGCAATGATGATTGGTTTCATAGGTTTCAGGGGTCTTAAAATGAAATCTTTTGGAAACGGAGTCTATACTGTATTTATTGCGTCAAAATTAATGACAAACCTGTCCAAAAAGTGCAGATTGCTGATCCCCTAATATACCCCCAATAGGAACACCGTCTAGAACTCCAATAGCTTGTCCGTACACCTAAATGTAAAAATGAAGAATTTAAATCTTTTACTCTTAATAATTATTGAAAATAATTAGCATTCTGGAATCTTTACAGAATATTCTAGAACACTATGTATTCCATCTAGTATGTAAAGTAGTTACTGGTATAATATCTAGTCTACTTGGCATTAGCCATTTATCTAAATAATAACATCAGGATAAAAGTAAGCATGTATTACAAGATACCCATAATTTTCATTTTCAATAGGCATTGTTTTTTTCTTGGATTGCACTGTTGTACTTAATCAAAACCTCAAGAGGTGTCTAATATTTGAATGCAACATTTACTGAGAGTCACGATAAGTCGAAACCAGAGTTATTCGAACGTTCTAGAACAGAGGCAAAATATGCAATGCTTAAAATATCGTACCTCACTGCTGCTTCTTATCTCTGGAAGCATACACCGAGGTATACCGGTATCTCTCAATATATTCTCATCCCACTGAAGCGTATGTATGTTCATTAATAATGTCCGGCTGGCATTTGTCACATCCGTTGCATATTGCATTCCTCCAGTCAACTATAAAAGAATTTCACCAAATAAAAAAATTGATAAAATAAATATATTTTTGTAACTGCACCTTATTTTTCTTGAAGCACACAATGACTAAGTTTTGTACTAATTTAGTACATGGGTAAAATCCCATTGGCAGAAATTCAAAGAAAATGAATTCGGAATTTAATCTGCCTTACATAGAACGAGGGCCAAACCGTTATAATCAGACATACTCGTGGTAAAACTGAAGCTTGCACTTAACCGGCTAAAAGAGCGCAGGTTACGCTTTTTCTCGAAAAATATCAATTTTAAGGAATTTCAACGTATTTTCTAATCTTAACCTGCACAAGAAAAATCTGCCGCTAATAATTTTATATAATACAAAGTAAAGCTAGAACTGAATATGATGATTTTTATTTTCAGCCAATACTTACAATGCAAGTGATGAAAAGTTTTACTACAAGTAAGGTGTATTTGGCAAGTTCATCAATTTTAAACATTTACAGTAAACTGGATAAAATGAATTCACTTCTAACGACTTTTAGCTCACAACAAACTAGCAAAAAAACAAATCGTGCAAAGCTGAGCTTCGTATTTTCGGATACAGCGAATTGTTAGGTGGTTCAGACAGATATATCGTATTCGTAATTTCTCAATGTGCAGCATTTACGAGTACATAAAAATATATGGTAGAGCGACAATACCTTCCAAAGTAACCAAGTATCAAGTGTTCCGAAAATTGCCTCTCCTCTGTTAGCATCTTCTCTTAGTCCTGGAACTTTTTCTAATAGCCACATCAACTGCGAAAAACACAAAAAGCTTCTATAATTTACTTAAAAGAAGATAGAGCAATCAAAATACAGTAGATACTATACTTATAAGCTGATAGATGAATATATTATGAAATGCAATAGAGGAAGATTTACTTCATGACAAAGTGACATAAATTATACAAATTGGCATCACGATATTTAGCAGAGGGTCATTAATTCGAAATTCAAAAATTTTTTTCTTGGTTGCAAACAGTTCAGCTCATATTTCAGCTTCTACAGTTTAATACTCGATGCATTAAAAATTCATACATTAATATTGTGCACATGTATAAAAATTGAATTGATAGTAAATGTCCAAAAGTAAAAATTGGGATAAAAAGAATCCATTGTCAAAGAATTTTTATGCTTGTAGCAAAGAAACTATCAAGACATAATGTGCCAAGTTCATCTTCAAATTTTGGATAGAATGAATTTAAAGTATAGTAAATTATTTCGGTGGTCACAACAGATTTGCTATACCTGCAGTTTACTGCATATATTAAAAAAATGACTTTTGAAAAGAAACTAGTAAATGACTTTTCAAATGAGAATATTAGACTCGAGTATACTCATTCTGAAACAAATATTCGATATCTGTGCTAAGCAAGTGTCAAAATGATATTGAAACATATCCAATTATATATAAAAAGACAAAGTATAAACGTTAACAGCGATTTAATACAAATTTAAATGATTGCCATAGGTTTGAGTCGATTTCTTTTTTAAGAATTCCGTCTTCCCCCGAAAATAACATGTACCAAATTTCAAACTCTGTTGCGCACAGTTTTCAACTTGACCTTCAACATTCAAACTTCATGTTCAATGTGAACCTTTCGAATACTCACGCTGGTGAATTTTTTATAGAAAACTAGGGCAATTCCGATCTCAATGCAGTTTGAAATCTGTATGCTTTATATTCAGGGGAAGATGGTAGTCCTATAAATACAATAAACTTCGCAAACAACTGATTTTCACTAATGACAAATGAACAAAAAGTCATATTGTGTCTAAGTTCATCTTCACGTTGTCGGACATGAAAAAAGTTCAGTGGTTAGGACAAATTTGTTATATTCAAAGCTAACTGCTGTCAAGTAAGAAAATTTTTAGCACCTTTGTTGCAGAAAAGTAAGAAGCAATTGGCAGTCCCGTCACTTCTTTGAATCGATCGCCTCCACCATCCTAAACAATATGGAAGAAATATGTTTTGCTGACTTTTGATGAATATTCTGATACCAAATACAAAGCAAGTTTTGATCATTCATGCAAATATTTCAATCTACTTTAAGATAAGAAAAGGGGGTGAAATATAAAATCGAATCAGGCCAAACTCGATGGAAAATGAGGAGTCTGCAGATTACGGGGTACTGACCATGTGGCAGCATGAATTACATTATTCTATTAAGAAGCTAATTATTAATTGCCATTGCACAACAAAAGAAATTGCTGCTGCAGAACACACAAATGACTGCAGCACAGCGAGCAAGAGGTTGTAAGAAGTCTTGAACGAAGTGAAGTCTGATGCACTAGTTTATTAAATACGATAAAAGACAAATTACCTGGCTTAGTTCATCGCATATGAAACCAGTTCGAGTATCGTTCCATACAATGATATTATGGTAGGGTTTTCCAGTATGCCTAATTAAAAATAATCAAACTATTAAGATAATTTAAAGCAACGAGTACTTGTATGTAACAACCTGATATGAAATAGATAGGGAAGTATTTTGAGTGCAATGAGCCAGCAAAATAATTTATGATGACATTAATTTATATTTCTTCAAGCTACAAATCATATCAACACTGACATTATTCAATTAAATAATGGGGCAAAACTTTTTTCAAGTTGTATAAAACATATATATGCATAAATGGAAAAGTGGCCTGAGAGGCAGTTTTATCTAATCACAATTTTCAAGTAATTTACAAAAAAAAACAATTCTACCATTTGTTTTAAATCTATTCCATTTGACATACTGCCTAAGGATTATGCATTCAAAACTGAACCTAACCTATTCCAGACCATTGTGCTTTCCCGTTGATTCGTGATGCCAACTGCGCTGATATCGCTTGCCTTCAAATTTGCCCCTGAGAGTGCTTGCTCGATGCAGATGATGCAATTTTCCCATATTTCTAAGCAGAAAACATGTTTCAGCAAGCAAATTTTCATATTCAAAAATGATTGGGTTAAAATGTTCGCACATAGTTCATTCTCATGGAAGCATTCATTAATAACTTTAAAATATAGATTAGAGCCGAAAATCATATGGGTGATCTTTTTTTCAAGTAAAATTAGCAGAATATTCATATAAATTTTTTTGAAAAATTCTAATTTTTTGTGCATGATAATCTTTTATTACAGATCAATGCAAAATAAGAAGTATTTTTTTACCATTCACATGCACAATGTGTGTTATCTATCGAACAATACTAAATAACTACTAATGTAAAAAAAGCATTTAGTTTTTTCGGTGCTAAGCTGCATTCACGAATCAATATCTTCATAAAAAAACTGCCAATATTTAAAAAATATTATGCAGTATGTATTTTGATTGGTTAATTTTTGTTGATTTAGAAAAGATTTCGTGGAATTTGGTCAGTTTAAAAGGTTGGAGCTCTCAAGGTTGTTGAAATTGATTTGGTCAGAGCTGAATTCTATGTAAATTACGCATTTGCAGCATTTTCCGTCCATTGACTCACTTCCACGATGTCACAAATATTCAGAAAACTCAATCAGTAAACTATTATTAAAAAAACTACTTCAAGGTCACGATGAAGATTAAACTCACAGCACTTCCAAATAAAAGTGCAAAAACAAACCGTTTGCATCGTGTTCAACCCATCCTGGCTTCGGATAAATCTGCTCGTGCTCGACTTGATGCCGAGATATGGTTGAGCCAATCGAATCAAATATAATACAACGAGTACTCGATGTACCCTGATCCAATGCAGCGATAAATGATTCTTTCTTTTCCATGAGAAGCACACTAGAATTTCACTGTAACAATTATATATCGTATATATGCTTATTGTTGCAACTGATGTTCAACTCAAAGGATATGATTCATAGTAGCGCATTTTTGCCAAAGGCGCAAAATTTCCATATAATTTTCTCCACTCATTTCATTTAATTCCATTAAATTTTTATCGCATTGAGAGATATTGAACATCACAGTTTAAATGGTTTACCATTCGTGGATCGCGGCCGGAATATCATCAATCAGCTTACCTCTCCCATCCCGTCGTCACGAGCCGCAGATAATATTCATCACATCTCCGAAAGAGCAAATAAACAAGAATGAAGAAAATCGTACTTTAAATCCAATTGGCACGGAAGATATCGTTAAAAATTCGTGGTTTTCGCATGGGCTTACAAGCATTAGCCTACCTTTACCTTCGATTGCTGCTAGTACAACTAAAAAAGATATTGATAATAAGAAAAAACATGGCCTTACACCGTATGGCATTGGAGATATCCATAAAAGTTCATGGTTTTCACATGGACTATCTAGCATAAAGCTCCCTTTCCCTACAACAGCTTCTAAAATCACTAAGAAAGAAACGCCTACACCAAGTAAAAGAATTATAAAAGTCGGCGATGAAGTTAAATACTCTCATGGTCGCGGGAAGGTATTTAAAAAATACTGCGATATGTTACAAATGAAATTTATGAAATTATTTGCTTGCAAAGAAATGGTTATTTTTACTGAGATGTCGGATATAATGGAAAACTGACAAAAATATGCGACATTTGTAAGGATTGAAACATAGTACAAAATGTTAAGCTGTACAGTATGATATAGTATTTTACGGACTTTTTTATTCTTTATATGGAGCAAATTGTAGGTTTGGTTACTGTTTTTTGGAAGGCAAAAGTAATGTATTTAAAAATTTTCATATTTAAAATTAGGAACCCTAATACTTACAGTTTTTTATGAAATATATGATTCAATAATAGTATCTCAATGCTTAAAGATATTGGTATCTATTTCTGTTTCATTTTTTGCTTTTTTAAATTAGATCATTGAAATTAGAGATGACGGAATGCATGTTGTAGAAGCAAAAAGCTGGCATCTTGCAAATGGTGAAAAACCGAAAACATACATGCTTGAAAATAGCTTAACGTGGGCACCGCCAAAGGCAGCTTATGAAATGAACAAGTTGGAAAAAATTGAAGCGGCTACTGAAACTAAGGGAAATGCAACGAAATGCTTTATTGATGGAGATATAACGAATGCGTGTAATTTATATTCTCGATGTATATCGTTTCTGCAATTTATTGATCATGTCGAAACAACAGATATGGAAAGAGCTCAGGTTAGCGTTTTTTTTAACTATTTGAAATTTAGTTTGTATAAATGGATAGAAATCTTTTTGAATTTTTGCCAACCTGCTTATGCGGCTCATAAAAAAGGTGAAGATCTATACAGTTGATTCATTAGATGATATATATAGTAATATTTGATATCTTACCACTCCACCGACCCCTATTTCCTGGTGCGTATTGATATCTCTAATCCGATAATATTCGATTAACTGCAGAGAATTTGTGTGGTCGTCAGTAATATGGGCTATGTATATTATTTTGCTTCTTTTTTTAGTATGCTAATGCAAAGTCAACAGCACGAATAATATATTTTTAGCTAGTATTTTTCAAGTAGACTAGTGTAGTAGTCAACAGAATGAACTATATTTTAGAATTATAAATTTATTATACTAGCATAGTAGTCAATAGTATGGATCACATTTATGTTGTGCTAGTATTTAATCTCGTGCACTATTGTAGTAGTCAGATATCAATTATTTAATTTAGTGAACCAGTATGGTAGCAAACCATATGTTAAGATATTTAATCCTTCAAGCAGTGCCTGATAGATCAGGTTGATTACAGTTATGAAAAAGATGGTATCTTGCACTTAATCTAGTATACTAGTATGGTAGTCAATATGAATGTATGTTTAGATATTTTTTAATATAATGCTATATGCCATACGTATGACATAGAAACAGCATAGGGGAAAAGATTAATTTAATTGATAGTAATCAACATGAGAATTGTTCTAGAAGAATGTTCTGCAGCTGCATATTTAAATAATGACTGGTACATGAATTGTATGCTACACCTGTCTACATCAGTATAGACAAATGAGTAGTATAGCTAGGCATGGCTATCGCTCATAATATAGCAAAAAATTTTAAATTTTAGTCACAGCATACATGCCAATTACGGCAATCAATGTCAAAAGTATTCGAGTAAAGCCTTTAAATGAATTGCAAAAATTAATGCTCTCTTTTATATGTTTAATATCTTTGGTTTATAAGCAATCGAATCTATATTGAGTCTAAACTTCATTAATGCACTTGGATTGTGATTTACATTGCAGTTATTTGGATACTCATTCTTTACTTTGGGAGAAATTCAGGACTTTGGTTCAAAATTTACTGCTCAATATTACCAAATCAAATCTTTTCCTACTTTTTAACTGATTAGATATTTATATGATTTTTTCACTTTAAGATGCTAGAGCTAATGATATCGTGCAATAACAATATTGCCACGTGCAGATTGAAACTTGGTGAATATGGAAATGCAGTTGAAGCAGCTAAAACGGTAATTCATTTAACTGTATTTATTTGAATTTCACAAATTGAAATTGAAGTTGCATAGATGCAAAAATGGAGAAATATCCAGCATCCATGGTTATACGAGCAGTAAGGCTTAAATCATCTTAAATCGGTCAAAATGACATAACGAGTCATAAATAGCCAGTCTAAATTTGACTGAAATTGTTTTTAGTGATATGACCATGTAGCAAAATATCTATCGTATCATATCTGTTTCATTCATTACATTTTGACTTTAACATTAATAACAAGCAAATACGTGTCCACTATATTAAAATATTTTACCTACCAGTCAATTATGCTCCTTTAAAATCACTCGATCAAGAGTTGAAAATTTTAAATTTTTATTCAAGTAGATCCTTGAAAATCTACTGTAAAATACTGTCTGTAATAGCGTAATAGATTTTAGAAGGAGAGTATATTATTCTAGAACATCATATTTCTCAATTGTTAAGATCATTCTTGCTGTGTTGCCATCGAATTTTTTGTTTATCGCTTTAGTGCAATATGATGAGTTGAGAGTCGAAATGAATTGAAAACTGTTCCACTATTACTGAATATAACTCTTCAAATGTTTCTTTTTCCATTGAAATAAGAAATAAATAGCTATACTTAATGAGTTTTTTTGTGAGAATTAGATGCAGTTATTGGTGCAACTTGGAAAAATTTAGTTTTTCTTGTAAAATATTGGATTTAACAATATTTTTACAAAAAATTTGAATAAATTGTACCTTCTTAACTAATTCTTTCATCTCAAAACTCAACGTGTGTGGTGCAACAAATGATTCCTTTTTATGATTGACCGACTAAATTGATAGCAAAAGTTTCTATTAAATTTCTTTGATATATGTATTTGTCTATATTAAATTTGATGTTTAATGTTAAAATTTCAGGCACATCAACTTTGTGCTGCCTTAGAGGATAATAAAACTGGAAGAGTCATTCGTTGCTTGCAAAAACGAGGCATATCAGAAGAAAAAATTTTCTTCAACTGGTATAGAAAAGCATTATTTTTGCAAGGGAAAGGAAATTTTTTGAAAAAAGAATACCAAGAATCAGTGAACTGTTTGCAGAAAGCTTTACAGAGAACTGTGAATCAACCTGGAGCATCAAAGGTAAACGTTTCTTCTGCATAAACATTGGAAGGGTTTTGGCCTCTCAAATTTTATTTTATGAATTTTTTTTACATAATGAATTAATTTGTTGCTCTTGACACATTTGTTACGTCGTATGTTTATAGCTGAGAAAATTTCGATAGAGGTAATATTATTTGCCAAAATTATCTAATCGAATAATGGCATTTGCACTTGAAATTACTCTGTATTACTAGTTCATGTTCGTGCGATTGTGATGTATAAAATATTATGCACGTAAACTTCAGATAGAATGAATTTCTAACTAAATTTGTTATACCCGATGTTCGCTATAAAAAGTCTGAAGCTAACTAATTGGCACAACATTACTATTTTGTTCTAAGTGAGAATTGGTAAAAATTTAATTTATAGTATTCGAAGTTTACTATGCCATTAGCTCATTGATTTGCTATGAGTGAAAATTCGTTATATCCGACTTTATTTTTACCTACATACATGATGACATACACTACTAATGCATGCACATATAACTGACTATAGGATGAGAGCGAAATTCAAAAACTTCTAGAACAAGCAACTAGGAATCTTGCATTGGAAAATCGAAAAGCCAAAAAAATGTGGCGAGCGGCTTTTGAAAAAAATTCTGAAACTGTCAATGATGATGCCACTGTTGATTCGAATAATCGCTCCGCGCCTTCTTTTGAGCCGCGAAAGGTGACCAAAAAGAATAGCAAAATTAGTGGAACAACATCTGAAAAGAATAATATTGACCAGGATGCGGCCCCTTCAGTAGAAACTCTTCAGAATATTTTGAAAAGAAACTTGAGTCGGGTTGAAAATGAAGACAGTGATGATGAATGTATTGAAATAATTGAAAGAGATGTTGTGGAAGCGAATTCGAAATGGTCAAATGGAGTTAAATATAGTTTTGCTGCATTGGCTATAGCAGGAATAGCATATGGCGTTTCAAAATACACGCGACATCGTCGATAGTAGATATATACATTCATGCAATATCCACTTTTGGTTGTCAATTTATTACAAATTATATTATTAAAATGTACGCCGCACAATCAATAATACATACTGAAATGTATGAAATATCTATTTCCACTTGTCGATTTATTTAATTATGAATTTTGTTTAAAAATATATTGCATATTTACTTTTCCTTGTCAATTTATTAAAGTATGAATTTTGTTTGGACATATGTGAATGCTTTCCGTACAGCATGGATTGCAAAGCTGACCTTTCAAAACAAATTTATATTGAACGCTTCGAAAATATCACGCAGAAATTTTCAACGATGCATACGTGCACACAATATTTGTGTACAATTTATGCAATTATCACATTTAGTTGACTAAATTTGTAAATAATTATTAAAAAATGCAATATTTAAATATGTACATACCATTATCACCGGATTCAGTAAAACTATCTAGACCATTTAATTAATTCGTTATATCTAAAAATATGAAGCTGAACATCGTACAGTATGACTTTTTGGTTTATTCGTGATAAATGAAAATTCGTTCGCAGCATTCCACTGTATCCTAAATTTATTGCATACGCAAACATTTCAATCACACATTCGTAAATAATATGGACGTATGTCAACATTAGATCTCTTATGTACAGAAATTGAGATTTTGACTTTCTGCAGTTTAATTTGATAATTCTCAAGTAATGGGGAAAATGTTGATTTTTCAAAAGACAAATTGTTGCTTTTACTGTTTGAAATATTTAATTATTTTACTGTATCTATCGAACCCTTCAGCATTTTTATTAGTTTCCTGATGCAACCTCAGAATAGCTTGTTGGGAAACCCATACGAGTTAAGGATAAGGCTGGTCAACATTTAGAAGAATCAAATGTAAAAGAAATGTCCGCTAGATCCAAAAGGTTTTTCCAACAAAATATTTGGGGTCACGTTTGGAATCTACTTTTTTACCTTGACCCTGTACTTTGTCCCAAATGAAAGGTCTGCTGATTTCATGTATATTTATTTGAAAAGAATAGTTCTTTATGTATAGTTCCGTAATTATGACCTTTCATTTGGGACATTATTCGTGGAATAGGGAAGATGCATTGGAACTAGAAAGTTGCCTGGAAGCTATTATAATCTACATTTACTGATTTTTTAATGTAAATCGCTAGATTTCAAACATCTTTTGGGGTAATTCAGGAATTTTATCTGACATTTTTTAGTTGTTTTCTGGGCTCTTTTTTCGAACGTGGATTCAGTTCAAAATTTTGACCTTACCCTTAACTGTTCAATTTCAGTTCATTAAAAAGCAATTTAACTAAACAAGTAATTTATTAATTAGACAGAAAACATATCTATTTAGACAACTTTTCACAACAATAATGATTAGTTCAATACAAAAACCTACTGGTAATTAATTTTTTTAATATTTTCAAATAAAATATAACTACGTAAAATATTAACATTTATCCAAGGCTAAAAAGGCCTGTAAGCGTATAATCCCGTTCGTATCTCGAATTTCAAGAGAAACGCTAGATATTTCATTGTTCTCTGTCCATTTCACATCCAGAAGACCAAAATTTGGTTCTAAGAAAATATCGCATTCCGGGTGAACTCTTAATCCGGCTGGGTCGAGTAAGTACGATTCACATTGACGTCCTGGTACTGCTGTGGATAACGACATGCCACTGGCCATAATCTAATAAATCAAATTGCACAAAAAAATCAATGTTTTGCCACTAGTCATAACCTAGACCAACCAAAATTGCTCAAATTGTTACTGAATTACATCCAACACTGTTAGAGGTGCGGTCAGTTGCGTGTTCAGTAACAGTAACGTTCCAGTAATAAGCATCTAGTAATGTAGAAATTACTGTTACTACCTTAATCCAGTGCATTAAATTTATTACTGAATATAAAAACTTAACTCGATTTAAACTATCTAGTATGACCACAAATACAAAAACTCAACTTAACTAAGAATGAGGAGTTTAAATTTGTTGCATGCAATCAAAAGTCAGATAAACATAACTTTATAAAGAATTATTTCAACCAAAGGATCTCAATTATTTCCTTAAGCAATAGAACACCTAACAACAAATTATTGATTTCAGGTCAAAAAGCTCACAGAACATGAAATGTGAGTGATGCTATAGACTGGAGCGCAAAATTGTACTTTGAGCTGAAATTGTTCTAAAAAATATTCTGTAACTGCATATTCAAATATTGGCTAGTTGCTCTATTAGTCTAACTCACTATAACCAAATACAACTATGCATAGCTAGTAATATCTTAGCTCACCTGCATAATTGGACGTTTGAAATTAGCGCTTCCTAGCCAATCTGAATACAGTGTTTCGAATCCTGGTCTAAGCATTTTTATATCACCATAGTGATAATCGCCCGTTAAGACTAAAGTGCAACCATCAGTCGAATCAATATTATCCAGTAATAATCGTTGAGCAGTGTTGTAACAGTCCCAGTCATCGTTGGAACACTGAATAGGTACATGATTCCCCAAAAGCTTCTGTTGTAACAAGCGACTAATTTCAGATTACCAAATAATGGATTTTAGGCATTTTAATAGTAAAATCTTATAATAATATGAATTTTTTTCCGTAAAAATAGAAAAATAAAAATTTATGGATCTGCTTCTTTCGCATTAACACATTAATATATGTGCACCAGAAACTTAATAATGGCTATATATAAAAAATATGCCATAAATAATAATAAAAAACTGTATCATATATACAGACAAAAAAGCCATATTGGGCCAAGTTCAGCTCCACATTTTTTGAATTTGAACGCGTCTATGATCTGACATTTTTGTACTTTTCATTCTTATGTATAGTGGTGGAAAATGGAGTATGCATGTATGCACGAACAAAAATATAGAAACATCTACCTCTTCCCGCTCAATTCCATCCTTTCCGAGTAATACCGATCCTGAAGCAATTATCTTTAAAGCAGCAGTTGATGTTTCTAATGACTTTTTAAGCCATTCCCTCTGTTCCCGGCCAAGTACTTCACAAAATGGCGAATCCTGATAAAATAAAACATGAAATGCAAGCTAGTGAGCTTCAGATATAACAAATTTACTTTCGCAGAATTTTTACTTATAGTGAAAAATGCACATCGTTCGAAGTTAATATTTTCGTATAAAACGAATTTTTCAAAACCAAATTATTTGTTATACCCGAAAAAATGTGATGCTGAATTTGGATGTAATACGAGTTCTTCGTTTATTATAAGTGAAAATTCGTCAAAGCTAATTCCTTATATCTGATATTTTGTACCTGAATTACTCAAATATCTCATTCATTAATATCGCATTTATTTTTTTATTACTTTTCTTCAAAATAATTGATGACTGAAATTTGAAATACATCGATATTAATACTTTACTTAAAAACCTTTCACAACCAATATTTAGGGAATAATATGATGATTGCCCTTTCAAATACTCTTTAGTTTTTCTTTTTCATTGGACAATTTAACATTTTCACTGATTTTTTTCGTACCTGAAATACATCCATTGGCTCAGTTCCATCTGGTCGGCGTAATTCATTAGTAATGGAATCGAAAATCAGACTTCGGGACCCGAATAGGGGAGAAGATATATTACATGCCTCTTCCCATAGAGAATTATTTTGATTTGTCGAATTTTTGCACCAACCTAACTGAATCTGATAAAAGATCAATTTCTAAGTTTCAACTATATTCAAGATTCTAATTATTGAATCAATTGTGTGGATTGAATATTTACATCAACCTCATAGAAACACTACTTCTATTGTCAGAATAAATAAAAATTCTATTACATTGTTCTTATTGGTTAATCTGATATACCAGTAGCACAGAATTTAAAAACTTTTTGAAGGTCACAGTTCAATATACAGTTCAGCTAGTACAGTTCGATACATGACTTCTACATACAGCTCAGAGATCCATATGCAGCATTTACTATTAATTAATCAACTTACAGTTTAAATCAATAATAAATTTAAAATGAGTTCAAATTGCGTATTAATGCCCATTTGTATACGATTGAACCTTTACATTTAGAATAATGCAAAAAATACATATTTATTTTGAAAAAATGGCAGGAATACCTCTTCGTCATATTTACAACAAGTACCGCTCCCATCGAGCCCCCCATACAAAAAATCCTAAGCATCACAAACCAATCAGAATTTACATTAAAAACTAAGGGAAATTTGATTGGGCATTAAAATTTAAAAAAATGAATATTATTCACAAAAATATAACATATACTACCCATATATTTGCATATAATTGCTTGCATACATACTACCAGTATTTATCAAAGTACTTACCAAAAGCACATGTGCATACGACTTTTTTCTAACAGTATAAATATATGCTTACATAGTTATGATAGTAAATTCATAAAAACAGCACATATGATTGCATTCATCAGAAGCATTCATACGCACACGTATTTATTTACTTACAAAGATATCGAGAATCAATATTTTCCGTTCTTTTTATTTGATTCTTTTGCTGAAATTGAAAAATTATATCCAATAGAAATTCGACGAATATTTTACCAGCCTGTTCTACCCTTTAAGTATGTACGTGTACATAAATCGATGCACATATGCGTACACACCTCGCACCAAGCCCTATGATTTTGAAAAAGTACAGCACCTTCAATAAGAACTTCTAGTTCGCACCATTCTCTTCGAACCTACAAAAATAATCCAGTATGAGCTTGAATATAGTGACTGCCGAAGAGATTGAAAAAATGATGTGAAAAAGTAAAAAAAATAAGCATTTGAACTTTATATAAGGCAAATGGAAACTTTTACCCTTAGAGGAACTAAAACTCTACGCTTTGCAAAATAAAAAGGAAGGATTAAACTTTTCGTTTTGCTTCTCTTTAGAACATCGAAATGTAAGAAACTTACATTCATATATATATATGTATATTTATCCTAGAAAAAGTTCTAGAACATTAAACTGAGCACACAATGCAGATTCAACTTGTGCAATGTTCTAGAATATAATCTGTCTACATATTTAAATGGGCTAGTATACCGGATAATATACTACTATACCAGTCAACAACCAAAGTGAACAATATGCAGTAAACTTCAATTATAATGAATTTGTTAAATGCAAAATTTACTATACCCGATAATCTGAAGCTGAACACGGCACAATATGACATTTTCCTCTATTCGTCAAAAGTAAAAATTCATTAAAAGTGAATTCGCTGTATGTGAAGTTTACTATACTTATTTTTGATTCGTTTTATGCGAAAATTCTATAGAATTCATACTTACATACATGACATACACTGCTAATACGTGCATACATGGCTTTATGTTAACTATTATATTGAACTTACGTGACAAGGCAAAGGTTGCCGATGATACCTTTCGTCCAATAAAAATACATCAATTTCCTTTCCTACAACTCCTTTATTAAATGTGTGCAAATCCCAAATGCCTCGATGCATATTCCTCCTATAGCAAAAAAAATTTCTGTTAGAAATGATAGTTGCGCTAAAATAGTGCGTCTGTATGTATATAAATGCCCAATGTTCAACTTCGACTCTGATATACATACATATATATGTATACATGTATCAAATCAATTTATGATTCTAAGCAAGAGCGTAAAATAAGACGAGTTGAGCTTCAGCTTAGTGGTTGAGTTCTTTCGCTTTGATATCATTGGCCCAGAAAGTGTTTAAACTTTGGTTAAAATGCAGTCAGACGCTTGGTATGAGCCGTTAGATGATTAGTAACTATGAAATGTATCAATCGTATCATAGAAACTATGGCTAAAATTACCCATATCTGCTTAAGTATCGCTAGCCATACCTAGCTTGTATTCGTTTATCTTGAATCAAACTAGTAAAGTATACAATCCAGTATACTAGCCGTTACTTGAATATTAAGCAGTTACTGATGTATGTACATAAGTAGTATACTAGACTTGTACACATTAATAATATCCAATAAACTAGATATTATACTAGTATAGTACAGAACATCAACAAACCTAGATAGTATAGAGACTAGTGCAGATATATGTACATATGCAGTATACAATTAGAGAACATTTTTTTAGAACAATTTTATGTTGAAGTGTAATTTGCACTTCAATCTGTAACATCGCTCTGTCTTTCCTATCTTCTCTTTCTACTGACATTATCTCTATGCTTACTATCAACAGCAAATCTGAACAGTATTAATTAAACATGGCAAGAATTATCCACCTGGGACTGTACATGTCTTCTCCAATTGCATCTAAGAAAAGCTGTTTGAAAATTACTTTATTCGGATGCAACTCATTTCCATCGTTCCAGCCATAATCGTGGTCGTCCCAAGTTCCGAGTATTGGCCTGAAAAGAAGCGTCAAGTCCTAACTATTCTCGAATTTCGTATAGAAGAATAATATAAAAACTCATTTTATTATGAAAATAGTGTAGTCAAAAAGCTCTTCAAATTTTTCATTCAAAAAGAATAATTATTCGAAAAAAATTAAAAATAAAATTTAATGAATATATCTATACATACATACATACATACATACATGCATACATACCGAGGGCAAATATCTGGATTAGTTCCAGGTGGTGGAATAAGCCCAATGGATTCTGCCCCAGGACACATATACTCCAAAAAAGCGCGATATTCCGTGTTTTGAAGCATAGTTTGATACTAAAATTTTATTGCATTTTTATGTAATGAGTAATAAATAAATTATTTGATTATATCCCTACGCATAGTTGCATGTATGATCAACCGATAATATAAAATAATGTAATAAAGAAGGATGTATGCATGCATGTATGTATGATGAAACATTTAAAGCACTAGAGATATTATCTGTGCGTAAAATGTTTATTTAAATAATTACAAGTTCATAGATATGCATGTATTCAAAAAATTGAAAATTGGCTAATATATAAAATTAGTAAACACGTAGGTATGTATGCTTATTTAAGGTATACATGCATACATGTATATACCTTAAGCAAGCTATGCTGCTCATCGCCCGACAAACAAAAAGGCTCAACTGTGAACGCTGTCTGTTCGTCCATGCAATTACACTGCGTATTATTCGGCAAAACTATGCAGTTCACTGAAGGATAATCTAAATAGGCAAAATCTCCTAGCCAAATCCACGCATCTGGCTGTACCATTGAGTGAACACAAAAATATCAATTTTTGCAATTAAAAAACAAGCATTTATAGAATGGATTACGTATGAAATCAAAATTCGTGAATTCACCAATCACCTTGGAGGCGATGACCCCGTTGGTCCATATTGGCTGTGCTTCATCGTCATGCACGCCCTTAACGAATCAGAGGTGTACACATTAAACTGAAGTAATTCAAAAACTGAATCAACAATGAAGATTAGATTATACAAAAAAATTCAATAAATTTTGTAAATTAATACGTTTCTCGTGCGAGAACGAAAATTTGCTATTTTCGTCCTTTTTGAAAATAAATAAAAAAAGTGATTAAATTTCAGACAACAAATTTTTCAAGATCACCGAATTGTCCTGATATCCGAAATTCTCGCACTGAACATGGGCATCATGTGAAATATTTATTATAAGTGAAAATTTATTAAAAGAGAATTCGCTATATCCAAATTTTAATGTTTATTTTAACGTCAGGTACCAATTTTTTACATTCACTATAAGACCCTATGAGATCAAGCAAGTTTTTTGTTGAAAATCAAAAATTCCAAGTTTTAATTCTTCTGCAAAAAATAAATATTGAAACAGTTGAAGTATTTCAAATCAAATTTTGGCATTTAACTCATGCTCAATGAATAAATGATTTTTTTGTTCCTGCCATTCACAGTGTGCTTCATTGCTCAATTTCATAGTATTATAAAAAATTTTGAACTAGCGATCTTCTATAAACTTGGAAGCCAAAATTAAATAAATTTTAACTAATATGTAGACTAAATAAAAAAATTTATTATTACTAAGATATAATTTTCAAAGAAAGTAATAAGTGCAAAAATAACACAGCAAAGATAAAAAAATTTGCTTTAGTTACATATATTTAAAAATTCATGATAAATCGAATTCCAGAATGTAGAAAAAATTTCGAATAACACGTGATCAGAGTATGGGTAGGTACTCTTAATGGGGCTATTCTTCAAACAAAACTCCACTTGTCCAACAACAAAAACTTAAGAAATTGAAAATAAAAGTCGATTTTTATGTAAATGGATTGCCAAATGAAGAAGGATTTGATAACGCATTGAATTTCCAAAGTGGCAAAAGGTTTCAAATAATTTTACCTCTTCATCTAAAACTGTCGAAAATTCCGAAGCTAAAGCTTAACATAAAAATGTAACAAAAAATACAAGAGCTAAAAATCCACAGTAAAGGTAACAAAGCCATTAAATTCAAATAGGAAATAGATACTTCCTTTATGGTTCACAACTCTATACACAGTTCGGCTTTTCTGTGCAGTTCAACCCATTATATTCATGATTTTTACAAGTAACTTTATTGGCAACATTTAAGTGGATAAAATTTGAAATCGGTACAGGGCAAAATCATCATGCTAAAGAATCATATCAACTGGACAGTGCGCAGATTATTTTTATACCAATTTACGAAAAAGCGTATAACCCGTTTGTTATGCTTTATTTTACAGTTCGGCTCAAGTCACGATTCACTGAAATATAGCCATAAGTTGTTCACAATATTCTAATTAGCGAGTATTCATACAAGAACAGTTGTGAATTAAAAAAAGTAAAGCTACCTTTGATGTGCAAGAGCCAAAAGCAATTCGACTCACGACCGCATTCGAAGTAACAAGGTCTTTTTCACTTTGAGAATCTATATACTTTTGATCGTAAATTCCTTTAAAATAGGCAAGAAATCCCGTTAGAGCTGTCAGAGAAACCACCGTTATGTACATTGCTAATCGTCTGAGAAACATATTAAGGTGGTGATATCCAAAACTTAAACTCTAATCAATTAGAAAACAATGCATTGGAAAAAAGCATTGTTTAGCATCTCAAGATCAGAATTTCAATATGCAACAAATCGAATTACCCTAAATAATAAATTTTCTTCGATCAAAAGAAATTTTTTATAAAACTAAAAAATGAAATATTTTAAATAATACTGGTTTTGACTTATTTTCAGAAATGAAAAATACTTGTAGAGTAATTAGAAACAATTACATGTATTAAGTAAAAAATAGGCATTCCGGAAAAATGATGTGCTTTCTGAGATTTCAAAAACTGTATGGCCTTAAACTTACGAAAAGTGCCATATTTAATTTTGTTTAACAAATTATCATGTTCAAAATTTGACTGATTTATGGACTTTTGAAAAAATCATATATGCCAGCAAAATAAAATTATTTGGAAAAAATATTTAAAGAGAAAAAAGAATAAAATAAACATTATAAACAACAAATCTAGCAATTATTGAAGCAAATTGAAATTGAGGTATTTCTTCATAAAGAATGCCTCAAATGACATGAATGGAAGCCTAATTATTTACATCGTTGTCACAAAAAGTATTGATTGAAAAGTAATGACAATACATATCTGCCCAATAACATTATGATGAGAAAATCTGTTATATATAAATATTGTAGAATGCTGAACAAAATTTATGATCAGCCATACTATAAAATTCAATAACTTCCATATGCTTGACCTCAAAAAAGTTGAAGCAATCGGATCAGGTGTATTTAATAGCGTATGTCCCGTTCTATTGCGATGCACGATTGATTGTTCCTGATGTTTATCGTAAATGCTATTTCCCTCATCATTTTCGCTACTATCCGACTCGGCATAGCTAATTCTACTGGATACTAGTTCGACATCGCACTGAATCGAATTAGCCTCGTCTGTGTTCATGTTGACACTAAGGGCCAAGAAATTAACAGAGTCGCTTATTGTTTCATGACATTCTAACAAAATTTTATTTTTTCCTACAAAAAAACATAATGTCAACTTCCCCCGATTATATGACAGTTAATTTAATCTCTCAAATCATCCCATTAAATTTTATCATATCGTTAGTGTAGCAGTGCCCAACGATGACGAAAGGCATTTGTAAGTGATATGCAGTGTCATGTCAGTGATATATATATATATATATACACTGTTGCCAAGGAAGTGGCGTTGATAATCGACTGTATTTTGTCTAGTGTACAAGTAATAAATAATCCAGAAGTCTCACTTTGATGTAAATTAAACTTCTGAAGATCCTGATCTTAGGCTTAACAATAAAATAATTTATATGCATCTACTCTTGTTTTGTATTGTCTTTCATAGTATCCTGTCAAGCTTAATAGCTTTAAGCTCAAGGGAAGATTTGAAAAATACCTTATTCAAAGTATTAAAAATTTATCACTAAAATTTTGTGTGCATTATTAATAATGCTTTGAAAAAGAGTAGTATAATGGCAGCAGATATTGAACCACAATTTTCAATGGAAGTGGAACAGTTGCTTGTAGAAATCTATACAATGTAGTTAATGTTAGGAACATGAAACACAATAGAACACAGGAAACTGTGGCAGAAATATGTGTATATTCATCATGCACTAATTGTATTGATAGAAGTGAGCTGACTTCATCAACACAACAATATAAAATCCTACTAGAATCTGTGTAACCAATTTACTTGGAACGTCATAAATGAACACTGACCGCAGCTATAGAAACAGAATTAATCCCTAAGGGAGTTAATTCCTAACAGTTATATAATCTCAAGTTTTATAATTGTAAGAACCAATGTTTACAACCCATGTGTAGACCAAATATCAAAAGATGAACAAGAAAACACGAGAAATATGCATGTATAGTTAAAATGCATCAGCACTTTATTTGGTCCTATCAAGAAAGAATCTCACCAACACATTACAAATTTATTATTTTCCTATGAGGCTAACTAAGTTCAATGTAAGCCTATTTCGAAATAACAATATGGCTCAAATAGAGAGCATGGTGCAATAGATCAGTTCCTGGTGCTTCTAGACTAGTCAGCATAATCAATTGAACCATTACATTTATTTTCATAGTGATTATGCCTGAATTGCTTGATATCTACAATATGAAGAGTTTAAGTGGCTTAAGACCCAATTATACATTTTTACCATTGTGTTTATTAGTGTAAGGACTTAAGCAGATATAGTCACACAGGTTTGAATCAAGCAACAGTTCTAAACTCTTCCAGTACTGGGACAAATGCATTGTATGTTTTGTAGTAAACATTTACAATCAGTACTACATTGATAGTAGTTGCAGTAGTAGTCCTGATGCACATATAATTCAACTTAATTTGTGTAGTTTATTTTGTATCGTGTTGTTTCCATTTCAGTGGCGGAAATAACATTTAATAATGCATGTTTTCTTGCTATTTTTCTTGTTTTGTGCTCAAATTCTCTGTGGTGATTCAAAATTTTGTCCTTATTCCATTTATACTTTCACCTTGTTAGTTTTGGTCTATTTTTGTTGACGTTTCGATTACAAGTTCCTGATAATTAGCTCACTTCAAGGACATGCTGTTAGAGCTATGTCTATTTGTAAAGTAGACAAGCAACTACTTAACACATTCAATAAATATCAACATATATTGTTAGTTAATGTTGCAAGGAGTGATCCTCTTTGTAACATAACCTTACTTAAAGAATCATGATTGAAGTTGCAACAACTCAATAAATAATAGCAATCCTCTATGGTTAAGTTGAATTGTATAGATGATCCGAACCATCGCTATCCGTCTGATTTGTGTCCAGAGGTGCGTAGCGGTTCCTTACACATACATTTAAATTTATTTCAAAGTTCTCGGTCTATCATTCTGCAATATGTTCACGACAAATTTTTTTGTGATTTCTCTCTGTGTAACTCCAAGTATTAGTAAAAAAATTTTATACAAAATTTTATTTTTGTTTTTTGCATCACTGAATCTAGAATGCTGCACATGGCATATTTATTGAAAATTTGAGCAATACAGCACCGTTTTTATCTATATCCTAAGTCTGCTATTTAAAATCTGTAACAGAGAGTCATTGAGTGCTGCAAAAGCTCTCATTTGCATATAAAATATCACTCTTTTAATCAGCATCAGTTAAGGCACATTAATTAAGCAACTGTTGTATTATTATTATCTGAATGTTAAGAAAACAAGAAAGTGTACCAAAAATTATGGATTGTTGGTTATGTCAGTAAAAAGTTGAGAGAAAAAATGTTGTAAAGCAATAGATCTTTGGGTAAATGTTCATCACAAGTGAAAAAATTTATTGCAAATACATTCTGCACTTGACCAACAGCATGTTGCCCAGCAGTGCTAGTAAGCATAAAGTCCGTCTAATTTGGCAGACTGCAGTGATAAATATCGAACTTTTTGATAGTAAAAAGTATTAAAAAAATTGTATGTAAAGCGACAAAGTTGATTTGGGGACTAGTTTGTAATTTAAGAAAAGAACATTTTGAAATGTCTCTGACAGATAGCATAAAAATTTAGGTATGCAATACATTTGGAATCATGACCTGATGGCCCATCAGCCTCATTTGGTCTCTAGCATAATGAATTCATTTACTGTTGCATTTGGACTTGAACCAGTGAACATCTCGATGCCTACAGTTGTCCCCGGAATTATGCTCTCAATGAAAGGTTGCAGTTTGGTGTAGAAATATACATAAAATACTATTCTCTTCAATTGATGTAAAATTCAGCAATTACCACTTGCAAATAAATTAGGTCCTTAAGATTAATATTATGTCTTTAGACTTTATACAACGTGTTCGAAGGAATATCTTCAATTTACACCTATTATCATAGTCCCCCTTCCCGAAAACAATAGAGATAAGACCAACAGCCCAGAATGGCTACTTCTCATATGACTGAAAAAATTGTATTAGCAAACAAGTATCAGCTATCTATGAATTTGTCATAAGCACTGCAATCTTCTGGATCCATTAGGATTTACATGGTTCTATAGTGGAATTTACTGAAACCCAACAAAACGAAAGTAAAAAAGAATAATTTTTCATAAAGCCTGTGTCGAGTTCGTAACCAAACAAAATTCATAGCAGAAAGGATTAGCAATACCACCATTCAAAATTAAAATAAAAATACTCTTGAAAAAAGATCAATTATTATTGGTTGAACCTTAAAAGTTTGCACTGCATTTGCTCACATTATTTAGTGCAGAATTTATTTTTTGCCTGTTAACTTTTCCAGCACTATCTTCAAATCAGATTCCCCGCCAGTTATTATTGGCGGATTTAGAAATTCGAATAATTCCTTTTGATTTTCACCCTTTGAAGGCAATTCTGCATGCATTGGAAGTGCACTGTTGAGCTTTTCGTTGAGCTCTTCACCTTTTCCCTGTAACTTTATCAGCTCATCTGAGTTCTCTTTAAGTGTACCTATAACCTATAAAAATTATTTTGTACATGAAAAGTCACCATAAAATTTCATACTGTAAAATTAAGGATATATATATATTTAAGGACCATGCATAATTCTTACAATCTACTCTTCAATTTTACTTTCATGAATCTTATGCGAAAGTGCATAAATAGGGCACTAGATTATTCTGAAATTTAACTTTTCAATGTGAAAAAACTCACAATGAGCTCAAAAGTCATCAAAGACATTAAATCTTTAAACTGTAGAGTAAAACTCCTATAAACTAATAGTACCGGTATTAAACAAAATGAGTTTTTAGACAAAAAAGTCACCTATTTTAGCCAGATTAGAACCAAGCAGGCAGTAATATTGGCTGGATGAGCATGTAAAACAACAGAAAAATCATTTATACACTCAAAAGAAAAAAAGAAATTCGATTGTAATTTTGAGAGGCGTCATGAAGTCTAAATAGGTCAAATACATACTGTCTTTTTGAAAAATATTCTACAAAATAGAATAATTAGTAATCTGCAACTATAAAAAAGAACAATTTCATAATCAATACGAGTCTAAGTGGTTTCATACCTTAAGAAATTCTTCATTTTGATTGGCCGAAGTGAGCGAGCTATGGGATTCGTCGATATTGCTCGCCATTTCTTTTACGGTACATAGCAAGGATTCTAGCTAAAAAATGGAATTATTTTTAGTTGCAGAGAAACAGCTTATCTACCTTGACCCTAGAAATTAGTCCCAAACCAAAGGACACGCTACATTCTGTGTCTCAACAGAAGAGTTTTCAGTGCATATTTCCACAACTAACTGTGACCTTTCGTTCGAGATATAATTCCGTGGACAACATACATATCTTAGATAGAGAATGAAAGTTAAAACCTTATAAGGAATTTTGCATTATAATTATCTTACAATTTGGAACAACTTAAGAAATTCAAGTGATCATATTTACAGATTTCAGTAGAAATAATCAAGATATAAATGATAGCTAAACGAGCAATATCTTGATTAAAAAAGGTTTTTCTATGGTAGTCATTTTTTTAAATCAATTTTTTTTAAGTAGAAAAGTTAAAAAAAATCTACTATTTAATCATCTGGTTTAATTTCTGCATTTATACAAATGAAAAAATTAGGCTATACAATTTTTATACATGTTTTTGGCAAACTTTATTAAGTAATAATGTTACATTTTTGGGATAATAGAATTATTTGGCTCGAAATTCAATTTTCGCTATTTGTCAGGTTCATTAAAATCGCTTTTCATCCATTCAACACATAAAACTGATTTATCCTACAGAAAGAAATATGCTAGAAAATTGATGCACTGAATAAAAAAAATGTGGCTATTATATTTGAGAAGACGCCTTAGCGATCCTGCATTCAATTGGCAATGTCATTTTCTGTGAGCTAATAAAAAAAGAGGCTAAATATTTTTATTCAATAGTAAAAGAATAATAATTGCTTTCATGATGAAGCATTCTTTTTGCCTAGATAAAATGACATCACCAAACAAATGCCGACTTGCTAGGGAGTCATATGTCAGTGCATTGCTTCTTAATAATTTTATTTAAATATTAAGCATAAAATTTCTAGTTAAGTATTAAGCAATATTTGTATACTAGTCAAACTGCTAAGGAAACTCAATACATATATCAGCCAAATAAAGTTAGCAATTACTTCATATAAATTACTAATTTAAACATAAACAAAGCTAAAAATCATCAATTTCACTTTAATTGTCATTCATGCTGAACCTAAAACATATCAATATATGTACTTGTGCAGCCTCAAAAACTCTTCTTTTTGTCACATTTTAACAACAAATGAACTATTGATTAGCAGAACAATATTTATTGTACGTTTTTAGGAGACATGTGAGTTACAAATGTCAAGGTGCTCTTAGGTACCTTGTATTTCATATATATGTAAATCCTTGTGCTATTAAAAATCATGAAATGCTTCAAAATGCTAAATTTCGATATTTGCTCATTTTCGACTGAAATTATTCGAATTTCTTTCATTTACTTGCCATCACAAAATTTCAACTATATCTACATACAAAAAAAAATCTTCAGCTTGAATATTCGAGTTATGGAATTTTGCACATCAGCAACACGTTCACTAAAGTATTTCTAAAAGTACTTATTTTTTAGTGCATTTTAGTAGTCGATGGTAGTCCTTTTTTCTTGCTTATGTTTTGTGATATGGTCATGTAGGGACACTATTCTGGCAAGTGGGCATACTATTCGAACAAAATCTCTATTATTTGTATACAATTCTAGCTAGGGACTATCGAATATAACCTACATTAGCAGCATTATTGAATACAGCCTATACTAACAATATACCATCTCCACTACTCGAATGCTAGCTGGACTAGCAAATTATTCGAGTACGGTCATTACTAGGCATACTTTCCAAAAACAGCCCCAAGAAAGAGTATAATTCAGATTAACTCCTATTGGAGATAATATTCGAATAGAACACACTGATGGTTGGTAATATTCAGAACAAGATACCGATAAGCTTACCTCTTGTTTTCGTCGAGTCAGTGCAAAGCAATGCCGCCTTGCTCGCCGAATCCGCGCCCTCAGCCTCTGCAGATCTAAATCTAACTCCTCCTCTGCAGATGCGTGTCCAGCACATAACAGCACATGCTCTGCCGATTCCGCGGCAAAAAAGTCAATCTGTATAGCATGCATTTCAGTGGGGGACCCTGAGTAGGGAACATGATACAAACCTCTGATACATATCGCAAATGCGATATAAACGAAGAAAAGTTTGTAGTTTCAAATTGTTCTGTTGAAAATTGATCTGAAATTTTCAGTAGAAAAAACTGCACATAACACTGTATTAGTAACTACAGTAATATTTAGGTGCCATGATCAAAAGTATCAAGAATTATTTCAAAAAATAAAACGTAAGTTTTTAAAAAACGAAATAAATATTGTTACTGGTGAACCAGAGTTACTTAGCACTACTAGGTTAAAGTAATCGAAAATCTCATAAAAACTGAAGCAGAACAATAATCTCTATGGGGGAGAGAAAGTTGCTGCAGAGGTCCATTCCGATTAAGTGATTTGCACTAAAAAATAATAGCGCATAAGCTGCCAGTGTTAAATACTGTTATTAACATATATATATACGTGCATGTATTGGATTCCAAACAAGAATACAAGATGAATTTTTAGCTCATAATGAGTATACGTTTTTAAAGGCAATCTTTGAAGTTAAAAATGGCTTGAAAAATAAAGTTTCCTATTCTAAACACATACATACATTCTATGTACAAATATGACCCACCTGCTTTGCAGAATCTGCACCATCTTCATGAATGACTTCTCCTATACTCGAACCCGATGCTTTAGATACTATTTCGTCGAATTTTGAAGAATCGGCTGTTATATCAGTATTAGTATCAGGAGGAAAAAAGAATATGTTCTCTCTTGTGTACAGCTCAAATAAATCAATATTAAAATCCAAAGCCTGAAAATACATCAATAGAATGAACGGTTGATTAGGCTCAGTAATGCAAATATATCAAAAAACCGGAAAAATCGAAAATGACGTCGTAAGCGCTGCAAAAAAAATCATTTGACTATGACTTTAAGAAGTTAATCAATGCTTTAGCCCCCAAAAAATATTTCTTTAAATCTAAGTCTCCCAGAATTTATAATTTGATAACTTTCTAAGATATATTCAAACCGAGCAGCAAACTTGCACATTTAATTTAAAATAGCAACATGACTATTTTAAAACGATAAAATAAAACTGCGATAAATCATTAGCTTGTATTGAAAAACAAAAAATTAAATTTACGCACATTAAACCCGTGCCGTTGGATGCGGTCACAGCATGTTTGAATATCTTCTTCAATTTTTCCATCAAGTTCATTTTTACATGAAATTGCAGCATTCCGAAGCTTTATTTCCAAGTTATCCAGAGCTTCTTGAAGGAGATCGGTGGACTGATTATACACTATACATGCAATAAAAAAGTACAAATTTTTAAAATATTTTATACGAATCAAAAGGGCTGACACACTCTAAAATCTTTAACCAGATTTGTATCAAAATTCAGTCTTCAACAACAGTGTCGCATAAATAATCAAATATATTCAGTTTTGTGTTTTTGAAAAAAATATGAAAAAATTCCGCTATATATCGCAAAACTTGCTTTACATAATGAAATTATAGTTCGTTTTGGTAAAAATATTGATACCAGAGCTTTTTGATGGATAGAAACATGGAGCAAACAAGGAATGAGATATTAGTTATCCAGCATACTAATATCTAAGAATGCTGACCAATGCTCTTCTATGCAGTGAATTTTGAGTGTAACAAACCTGTCGGGAGCACCGAATTACTTCGTTTTATCCAAAATCTGGAGCTGAACTTGGTGCAACATGACTTTCATTTATTTAATGTTAGTGAAAACTGATTACAAGTAAATTAGATATGTTCAATGTTAGTGTGCATCTATAGCGATGTTGCATAACATATGTACGATGTTCAGTTAAACGAAGTAAGTGACCCCTAAAAACTTCTAATTTCACCGAAGGGTAAACTTCAGCATTATAAAATTACTTATTATAGTCATACCATCTATGTAGTGAAATTTTAAAACTTTTATTTTCTCATTCGATAAATATAACTGAGCAGTTTATATGTACAAAGTAGTGTTTCTAGCGAATACACTAAATGGAAAGAAAAATGAAAGGGTGATTCTTTCTACACGGACAATTCAAGTTCGTGCATGAATATAACTTAAACTCAGAAAGATTCTACTGTAAGAAGTAAATGAAAAAAGTATTGGCATTCAAATTCTTTATCTTTTTTCATAAGTTACTCTTAGAGTATTTGTAAGAGTTTACTTGTGAAATGCTTTTTTACGTCAAATATAAATAGCCAAATATTTAAATGTCCGTTAACAGACAAATATATATATTTAGCAAGTCAATAAAAAAAAACTAAGAAACACTTCATTAGGTTAAATATATCCTAAATATGTGAGGAAAAAAGGTTGTAAATTTGTTGAGACTAAATGTTGCTCGTGAATATTTTTAATAACTCAAAATAAAGATTTTGATACCACCAGGACAAAAATAAAGATTTGGATACCACCAGGACAAAAATAAATATTTTTGCTAGTTTAATTTAGGGCTCCATCGTTATTTCTACGATCTAAGGTCAATAAAACTTCCAGAGAGTGAACAGGATAAACTCCGAAATAAAATCCAATGAATAAATTTGATGAAAAATTAACATATTCTCGTTGTAATAAATCCAAAGTTATCAGGTTGGCAATTTCGTCCAATCTTCTTGGATTTGAACTAAATGAAATAAAATATTAAATAAAATATTAAATAAAATATTAATTTTCTTAATGAAAAAATTGTTTTCATGAACCACTTCTACATGAAGCAAAGAAACGAATGAAAAAAATTTCTAATGCTCTCTATAAATCACCTTCATCTGCGAAAGTTTCACATTTGAATCCGAAATATTTCTCGCAGCGCCCGTTTTGATCCTCCTCCATAAGCAATTTGGACAAATGAAATCTTAAACCAATGAAACGCACAACAGCACCTTAGCAAAATCTTATAATAGAGTAAGAAAGCTTGTATATTGGTGCAAGAATGTATCCGATGCGTCAGCCAGTGTAAGAATGTGATAATTAATAATATCACTAAATTTTTAGCAAAAATAAGAGGAATTTCGAAGCAACTGTTGAAATATCATTGAAACTAATCGGGTTCATACTAGTTAAATCGTTTTAATGTAGATGTAACCATTCCTATTTCATTTATATCCCGATTCGGCCCCGAGAGGGTAAAACTTTTTTGCACGTTTAAAATTTGCAATGTCAAATATCTATGACCGTGCCACTAAAAAATAAGCAACGATGGCCACACCAATCGATATCGACCAAGCTGTGAAGGCCTACTTAATATCTAGAGGTTACGATGATGCTGCTCGTGCATTGGAAGAACAATCAGACAAGCTCAAGACAGTATCAACCATGTCCGACACAAAAGGTCCAGAATATTCAGTTCAGGATCGAGTAAAAACTAAAAAGCTTAAAACGTCAAAAAAATTTATGGATAATCTTTTGTTCGCTGGAGTCTTAGAGGGTCGAGCAAGCAATGTGGTTGAGCTTTATAACGTGTTGGAGCATTTTGTAACTGGATCATTGGAACAGTACAGGACTGAGTTGAACACTGTTACTTTTCCAGTTTTTGCTCATTTTTACATTGATTTAGTGATGAGAGGTGCTTCAAAGGAAGCGAAGCGATTGATGTCCACCTGGAGTTCAAAACACTCTGAACACTACAATGACGAGGTATGTTCTCGAGTGGTAGCATATCTGCATAAAGAAATGCATGCATAGATATGAACAAAACTATGGAAATAATTTATATTAAGCTCTGAAAAGAATTGAAAAGGAGGACACTTTTTGTTCAATATTGATTAATGAATATTGGTGTTAATTGAAATTCCAATTTTCCCTGTGGGCTATAATAATTCGCTCTTCAGTTTACATTTTAATGCAAGGTGCTGAAATTCAATAGACCAATTTGAATCATAATTTTTTTTGATTTTACCCATATTTTCATGAGGTTGTTTTGCATTGATAATAGGCTCTAGTGTACATTTGTACACTATACACTTGCACAACAAAGATAAGGCTCGAACAACAATTTTCATTCAATTCAGCTAAGAATTGCATTAATTTATCTGATAGAAGTGTAGTGTTTGTGCATTAATTGAGCCTATCAGAAATAGACTCGTTGTACGCTGGAAAGTCGTTAAAGCATATGTTCGTGTTTTCATCACCTTTTCAAATACTTTTTTAATGGCGACTTGCATATGTTCATAAAATCTTACTATAATTTAGGTATGTACGCTACTGCAAAAAGATCGCTTTAATCAGTTTGCATACCGATTTTGCGCACATTGTTTGAAATAACTCTCACCCTCCACAAAAAAGTGTTAATTGAATTATTAACTATACTAGATGTACTTTGGAGTCATTCGTGTTGCCGTTTTGATTCGAGAAATGTGTTAATTAAAAGCACTCTAGTTGAAGAACTATTATGTAATTAAAAACCAAGTAGAGCAGCCAAAATAGTTTTTTTCTTAATTTCTTTATCCTGGCAAAAAAATTGCTCGACGAAGCATAATAAAAATGCAACAAAGTTCAGATATAACGAATTCACTATTTATGAACTTTTTCCTGTAATAAAAAATGATCAAGTCATATTATATCCAAGTTCGGTTTCAAATTGCAGGAAATAACAAATTCCTGATATGAAAAGTTAGTTCAGTCGCCTAGGCGAATTATGTAGCCTTGATTTTAGAAATAATGAAGCTGTCAGCAGGTTGAGTACTATCGGTAGAATTTTCCAAGAATTTTCTGATGCTTTATAGATGAAAATAAAAAATCATAATTCAAAACGCTATCTATACATTAGATCAAGAAGTTATGTTATTAATGTAATATTTAATTTGATTTTAACTATTGTAACTTTGGTTGAAAGTATATCTACACGATTTAAATTTATCAGTACTATTTTTGGGCACTAATTCGGATAGATAGGATTCAATTCATGCATATATATACATATATATATATATATATATTTAATGTGTTCATGAAATGTAACATTTTTTCTGATTATATTAACTTCAACTTTTTTGTATCTGAACGCTGAGCATTGCACAATAAGATTTTTTGTATTTTTATTATCTATGAAAATCCGTCATATCCTAAATTTCCTGCATGCGTGCTGTAATCTTAGAGCTAGAAATATCCACACACTGTGCAATACATTCATGTGGCAACATGAATTTATTTTACTTGAAGAAGTAGTACAGTAAACTTTGAATATAACGAATTTACTTCTAGCAAATTTCGCTTAGAATGAATTAACCCAAAAGTCATATCATGCAAAGTTCAGCTTTAGATTTTCAAATATAACAAATAAATTCGGTGTTTCCGACTGATTCGTTGTATCTAATGCTTTTTATTCTTTCAGGACTAACTTCTTCTTAACCAACAAAGCTGAAAAATATTTGAAATATAGTATAAAGCAATTCATTTTTAATCTCCAGACTGTAGACTCCAGCACAAAAAATATGTTCTGGCATCCTATCTAAGTCTACTATTTTTAGAGGCAGATATAAGCGAATATGTTCTAGATAGCACACACTACATTATCTATAACATTTAGTCTATAAATTTAGTTTACTCTTTTTGCTTTAACCAATAAAAATAAATATTCAAGTTTGTTTATTATTCTTTTATAATGTTTAAGATTCGGTCGTTATCCGCTGTGACTGCTCCCGAGCATGCTCTGGCGTCAGATATTATTCAACGTTTTCGCAAAAACCCGTTTCGTTTTTCACTTTCCTGTCAGTCAATTTCCATCTTAGATTCGTGGATTACATCTGCCCCTGTGCTGCTACCTATACAGGCTACTCTTAATACAAGGATGCATATTACAGTGGAAGATAGGCCTCCTCGTAAGGTTAGCACTCACCTGAGTATCATTTACAATTTACTATCTTATAATATGAAACTGCACGCGCAACAATTGTAACTTATCTTCATGGATACTTTTCCTACGTTCAGTAACACTATTTGCATGTTCAATGAACTACCCGATACGAATAACAAACTGAACCGCCAAAGTGAACTGTACGTGAATCCAGCCATTTTATAAACTTCAACCTGACATTATCAGTTTTATCGTCTGATAGTGTCTGTTTCAATCTTGTAGATAATATTGCTCTATTTTTTTGTCGAGCAGTCGCTACCGACAAAGCTTGTCTACTGTAATGCATGCAATTATAAAGAATAATTATGAATTGCTAGTTAACATCTCTCATTTCTCACTTTTTAATATCTCTGTTCAGCTATTGAATATGGCAGTTAAAATACTGGATTAAATAGTACACTACTCAGCATCAATGCTAGTCATTATAATTATAAAATATGCATAAAGTTATATCTTTTCCTACCTCTTTTTTATAATATCTTTTTGTTTTGGCATTGCAAAATAATTATAATACTGTTAGTATACTTGATTGTATACTATACTAGTCGACTTCAATACTAGCAAATATGAGGATAAATAATAAAAAGTACATATAACAAGTATATCCTCGTTACCCCACAGTTTTTTAAGCCAGCTATGTGTAGTATTCGAGATACGAGTATCGCAAAAAATGGCACTGAATCTCTGCAAATTTTGGCGCTTCCTATATCAACTGTGGCTTCGGCAAAGAGGAAGAGGGGAGATGATGGACAGTCGTATATAGACGACAATGCAGATTTGAGACCAGAAGACAGTGAACTTGAAAATTTGAATAAATTGTTGGAAAGCGAGTGGTACCAAGATTACTTGAGAAAGGTAATAAATTATTACTAGTTTTGTAATAATTGAGTACTTTTCTTATAATTACTAGTAATTTTGTTGTATAAAATCTTTTTTTTGTCAATGAACAAACAGTATTGTGCTAGTGTGCGATTGCTAACTAGTAGTAATATATTCAGTTCATAAAGGTTACTTATTACATTCAAACAAAACCATTAATATGCAACACAAAAGTGATATAATCAAATTGCCTTTAGGTAGAAATTATTTAAGTGTAACGTCTTATATTAGTTTAAGACTCTTTATTTTTATTCTTTCAATTGTATCACATATAGAAAAGCCATACCATTTAACTCGAATAGGACTCTCTGGGGGTGCTATTCTAGTACAACACTTATTTGAACCATCTGATTGGCTACTACTCAAATACATTGCCCCATTAGGAGTATTATTCAAATGCAATCCGCTGGCATTATTGCACTTTTTTAATCGAAATTGCTCTTTTCGAGGCAACTTATTTTTTATAGTAATATTTATTTCAATTTATTTTTTTTAGATTTTTTGCTCTAGTAAATTATATTTCTTCCATTTGATGTGTCTAGCATTTTTTTGTATTATTTCAATTTTTTCATTTTTTGAATCAAAGTTGATCTTTATTACACGACTATTTTTAAATTCACTTCTACTATTATTTTATTGTTAACAAGATAAACTAAGTTTTTTTTTGCTTTTCTTATTTAATATAGATGCTTTTTATATAGATTGTTCTGAGGCCTCTAAATCCAGCTGACATTAAAAAATCTGCAGCCGAGATACTAGGCTATAAAACTCAATTGGCCAATAATGGAGATATTTGCACTGAACTTGCTGATGCTAAAGAACCAACATCACTTATGATTACTTTTATTAATCACGGCAATGCCTTGGCCTGTATGGAAATTGCTCCAGATGCAGCGCGCATAGCAACTGGTACGTACGCATAAGCCCATACCTGCATACAAAGCCAAACCTATCATGCTACACACATGAATACATGTAAATTAAAATGTACATGCTTGTACATTTCAAGTAGTTTCATATTTAGGTAGTATCTTTGAAAAATGTACCCATGCGGGAAATGACGGTCTCATAGGACATATTTCATCCTGTAAAGTGCAGATTCAATCAGTCGTGTTTTGATTGCCCCCTCCCCCCCAATCAATACATTTCTGAAATGTGCTTAGTATATAAGCATTACATTAAACAGTATAATCCTTCTCTTTTTCGTGTTGATTTTTATCTGCAACATTAGATTCATGTGGATGTTGACATCTTGGTCTTTTTTTTGGGTCATATATGATTTACCGAGAATGAACGCCTTTCTACGCGGCACAGAAAATTTGTATCGATATCGAATAGATAAATGCAAACTAGTCTTATTTTGATCAATCATAATTATACCTAACATTGTTTTAAATCGATCATATTTGTACAAATTTGTCCATGTTGCTGGGTCATTTCATTAATTTGTGCTTACGAAAACGTTTCTAGTCGATTTACACAGTAAGTTGGCACCTTAATTCATCTTAGCTCCCATTTCTACCAATCTTACATTGTCCCTTGTTCGACCACCATGAAAATGGTGTTAAATTTTCTCTATTATGTATTAAGGATATGAGGACAGCTGCGTAAGAGTGCATAAAACTTCAGAAAAAGGACAAGAGGACTCCATTAAGCTTATTGGTCACAGGTACTTGAATAATCGTTTTTATCTCTGCATCAGTATATGGGTTCATTTGGAGTGGTATGCATGTACGGCAACTTAAGTGTTCTAGAACAATATCAGTCTCTCAGAATTGTATTCATTTTGAGAGACTGACAATCAGAAATGCTATAGCCAGAGAGGTCCAACAGTGTCTGCATATATATATTTCATAGGTAATTTTATGCTATCTAGTTTATTTTGGACTATATCTGTCCGTTTATTTTTATTGACTGTTCACATTGAACTGTCAAGGCGAACTGTACTTGGAGTTACCGATTCGATTGCTCTGGATTATACATTTAGCTGTTGCATTGTATTCATCCATTACTTGCTTAATTCGAACAATAATTTTTTATGGACAATTAGTTTACAGCACTAAGAAAAAGTTAGTTGCGATAGAATAACATCAGCTTGGGTTAAAGCTTCTAGATAGCATCGTGTCAAGAATGTATAGCTTTCAAAATCTTGCAAAGAAGTTTCAATAATTCCATTATACATTTTTCAGTTGATAACTTCCCATCGTCTACTCTCTTCTTAATTGCATTTGTCCAAAGTAAAGAAAGACATATTCATGATATTCATGTAGCTTTATTATTCTGTGTCTTACTATATCAGCCTTGCCTTACACAGAACTGATTCTTAGACAAGTCTTAATTATTCAGATAATGAATCCATAGAGCTTCAACTTGTTTCACACCACAACCACCCATTTTCAAATGCATTACAACTGCACTTTATTCAAATTATGTAAAATACAGAATCTACCCCTTAAGTGATTCATTCTACAGTAATATCATAGTTAAAATACTATTTAATAAAAGCACTACTAACATGCGTACATTCCATCATATATATATATATATATATATAGTATAAATAAAAACAAAGAGTCTATGCCACAACTTTTAGAATTCAATACATATTCTAATTAATTATTAGTTTTATTTTCACTTGATATAAACAGTAAACCGGTTTACGCTTTAAGCTGGGCCCCAGATTCTAGGTTTTTGCTAACCAGCGGTGGGGATGGAAATGCCCGTTTATGGGACTTGGAGTGGTCAAACTCCAGTCCTGTGGGTGAAGAGAGTAGGGAGGCTACCCCCTTGGTGGCCTATAAAGGCCACCGAGGACCTATTTGGGCTACTGATTTTAGCCCTATGGGCTACTACTTCTCAACTGGAGGAGGTTAGGTGTTTATTTAGTTAGCCTTGTTGGAGTGTATTCTTTACTACTTTCAACCTGTAAATTGTAAAATGATTTACATATGCAAATTGTGTAGGATATCCGAACGGAATGTAGCGATGAGTCGCATTTATAGATTTGATATTTTATATTGCAAGTTAATATTACAGTTTGTTACTTTCTTTATCAGTTTTACTCTTCTTTCGGTGCTTATTTCGCTCTTGTAAACTATTCCTCTACTTGGTGATTCGGAAGAATAATTTAAGCATTCTCTATCATACAACCATTTTAGCATAAATAATATCACCCTGAATATAACACCTATGTGTTATATTGATTTTCTTATGAAATTTGATATTTCAATGCTTTTAAGTTTTTACTGATCGAATAGAACGCTATGAAATTTTTCCAAGTGTTGATGGTAAATATTTAAGAAATGGCTTTACTTGTATTACAAAGAGATTCCTTGTTTCAAATGTAGATTTAGATGATTTATAAAAAATTTATAACTTTATATAAGCTGCCTATATTTTCAAAGGGGATGGATTTATTACACAAAATGTATGCCACTATTAGCATATGAGATATAGGGCCTTACACAGTGAGTGGAATGCCTCGAAATCAAATCCCTTTAATTTCATATCTCCACTTCGCTAAAACTTCTCGTTCAATTCTCACTCGCCTGCGTTGATTTTTCTTGCTCTTCCTTTACAAACTGTAAACTTCAGATGTAACGAATCTGTTAGGAGCCCGGCAAAATGAACTTGCTGTATTCGACATTCTGAACCTTAATGCAAGATGCTCTTTTTGGTTATTTGTTATACATGAGTGAAAATTCGTTAGAAGCAAATTTGCTATAAAGTGGTATTTTTACCAAAAGTTCGGTCCCTTGGCAATTCCTTTAAGGAGGTTCTCATGTATGAATTCTATTAATTTGATTTGAAAAATAGCGGATCGAACTGTTCGACTCTGGAGCACGGATCGCCCCCATGCCTTACGAATATTTGCAGGTCACATAGGTGATGTCACTGCCTTGAAAATCCACCCGAACGGGGCCTATTTGGTCAGTGTAGGGGGTGGCGGAGACCGTACTGCTAGGTTGTGGGATATAAGAAGCGGAAAATGCGTTCGAATTTTCAGTGGACATAGCACTGGGCTTTCTTGCGTGTCCTTGTGTCCGACTGGACGGTAATTTTTTTTTACATTCAAAAATGTAATGCAGTTGATCTTCCATTAATCGATGGTGTACTAAATAATACTATTGATAGGATAGCCACTCCACCGGCTTCATTTGCTGGTGTAATTTAGATCTCAAATCTGATATATTCAATTAATTAGCAGGTTTTGTTACAACTTACACTATCAGTTTACAGAACACAACTGTAAATTTTGTGAACTTCGGATATGGCAAATTGTCGGGAACGCTGATGAACTTGGGCAAAATATGATTTTTCCGTTTATTTGTCACAGGCAAAGATTTCTTAAAATGCTATTACGCTTCTTTATTCCTTTATAACTGTATACATTATAGCATGTAAATATGTTCAGAACAGTTTGAACACACGAATTTATCGGGGCCAATCAATAAATTCGTTACATCCGAAAATCTGATGCTCAATTTGGCACAATATGACTTTTTCATTTATTCTTTTAAGTGAAAATTTAGTAAAAGCGACTTTGCTTTATCCGAAGTTTACTGTACGTCAAAGATAATTTGTGCTAAATGGAATATATTTGACTATATCAGTTTATTTAAATCATTTGCACTGAATTTTCATGGTGAACTATGTTCAACGCTGCCAATTCAGCTCTTACAAACTTCAAACTTACACCCGATCCATACAGAATTAAACGAACTGTTCTATAGAGTAAAATCTAGGGAAAATCCTGACCAAGGAAAATTAAAACGACTTCAGCACAACTTTTTAGATTCATAGCTGGGTAATATTGTGGGTGAGAGGTAAATATCGAGTATGGCGGTTTTTCCAAACAAGTTATGTTATATTGAGCCAGCATTTTTCTAATAGATTTGTGTAAAAAGGAATACAGATTACTCTATAATTTAATTTTGACTATTAATTTAATGTTGTTTGCAATATGTATGAAATATCAGGTCGATTGCAGTTGGGGGAGATGATGGTCATGTGCGTATTTTCAATATTTCGAGTGGCCAACAAATGATATCAAAGCGCGGGCATACAGATAGCGTTGAGACGTTGGCATATAGTGCCGATGGGTTTGCGCTGGCGTCTGGGGGGCGAGATTGCTGCGTCAAGGTGCATATACTGACAGACGAAATTATATATATACTTTGTTGAGGCATTCAGTAGTCTCTTCCAGACTCCAATACAAAGATAAATACATAGCGTATACTGAACATGGAAAAAAATTCCAACATAGCAAAGTCGTTTTGACTGAATTTTCACTTAAAATTGGTAGATGAAAAGTCAATTGGGCCGAGTTGAGCATAAGATTTTTTGATATAACAAATTTCACTTATAATTAATTAATTCGTTATATCCGAAGCTCACTATATTTTAACAAATATAATCTTTCAAAGTTGATTTCATCGGGATTAAATTTCTCATAAATTTCATCAAGAAAAATTTATAAATCATATCGTCTCCAAGTTCTGCTTTATATAGCTAATTGATTCAATGAAAGATATAGACGGAGTATTATGAACCCAAAGATTGAAATCGAGTCTTCAAATTCAAGTTTGTAATAGTTTCTCTCTTATCAGCTCGTAGTTCAATATGAAGATATCATTTTTCTAATGCTATAAATGTATTGAATGCAGGAAAACTTCACTGAAGAAATGTTAATTACTGATGCAGCTTTTTCTGCAATATTTTTATAATTTAAATTGATTACTCTTATTTATTAAAAAAATATTATGAATGTTTACAATGAATTAGTGATTGCTTAGCGGCAGAAACTTTGCTTTGAAATCTTGAAACAGAGAAGATACATTATGTAACTATTCTTAGAATAATTATTTTTTACCTTTATTCTCTATTTATAATTATCTTAAATTGAACTTGCTTTAGGAATGTTTTTCAACCAGTTTTCTATTGTTCACAAGCTGAAATAGAAAGCTAAATTTCTGATGATATTAGTTTTTTGGGTGAACCTGTAGAATATGCCACCAAACAAAAAGAATAATTCCAAGAGTAATAAAAATGTTGCTACTGAAAGAATACTTGAATGTTCGAAATCATAAAATTTACTTTCAGAAGAATTATATGATTTCTGAGTGGTTAAAAAGGTTTATAATACCATTAATTTTTCAACCAATGCTATTCATGTTGCCTGTGAAAACGAAAAGAAATTTTTCATTGGATTTTTTCTTGAGATGTTTGAAATTGTTGTCCATATGAAAACTATATTTACAAATGTTAGTTCAAAAAATTAGTCAATCGAAAGCATACTCGTCTAAGGCTTACTGCGTAATAGTTTTTCCTATGCACATTCTATTCTATTACCTGCATTTCTATGTAAAAATAATTTTTACTTTTATTTTTTTGGAAGATTTGGGATACTCAATGTGCAGCACAAAAAACAAATGAATCAGAATCTCAAAGAGCTGAAAGAAGAAATGAAGAGAGCATGCCACTGAAACAAATTCATACGTTCAATACTAAGGCGACACCAGTGTATACCTTGAGGTACACTCAACAAAATTTGCTTTTAGGAGCAGGTCCTTTTCTGGCTGAAAATCGATAGCAAACAGTAGCAGTAATTTTATTTTTCATCAAATAATTCCATATTGTAATAGTATTCCTACGCTTCTTATTGTTCCTATTGTTGATATTACTTGTTTTTGCACTTATGGTCTGTAAAACGTAACATCCATGCTAGCACCTCTCTCGCCCAGTCGCTTTCCAACTAAATTTTCTGGTCAGTTATCAATGGCTCTTCACCACCGAATACATCTTGTCAATATTACTGGATGACTGATCCTTAGCTTTTCGATCTTGATACCAAACGAAAAGTCACTTAAATTTTGCATATATATATACGAAAAGAATAGTTTTTTTGTGTATCTTTCCATAAATGTGACCTTTCGTTTGAGACATGATACAAGGGACAATTTAGACATCTAATGGTCTTTACTGCATCGATACTCAAAATATTGCTGGTGACAATGTCCTTTTTCAACTAAAACTGCAACTTCAAGTATACTCAACTCAGTACCTCATTATTTTGATAAGCTGTCAAAAGATAGTGAACATGATTTTTGTAGGATTGACATCACAAAAAAGTTATCTTTTCAGATATCATTACATCATTTTGCTATTTCGTAGTTCGTCCCCCTGTTCATCCTTACTGACCTTCATTGCAATATTGCGCCAATAGATCTGTAGATGATACCAGAATGATATCAAGTCCATTCAATGTTTGAATGGACACAAGAAACTTAAATTACAACATCATGAGATCAAACGAAAATGGTAGTTGACGACAGTTAAAAAATAAAAGCAGACAGTCGCAGTATAGAAAGTTTATAAACTGTTCTGACAGCTGCCATTTGACAGTACTTACTGAACTGTTTTTGTTTTGATGTTGCTGTCGCTGGAGTACTTACAGAATCATTTTTGAAATGATGTTACTGCTGCAGGACTGGTATTATATTGATATTACTATTGCTGGCATATTAGCCAGCTACTTTTACTGGCAAATTAAAGCTCCTTGGTATGATACTGCATGGCATCTCAGAAAACAATATATTGCATCAAATATAAATTACTTCAGGTAAGCCTTCATTGTATAGATCGAGGGTGAGCATATTTGATTGAAGCTGTCCAATTGCACTTGAAAGCTATTTATTTTTTTGGAAAGATGAGCATATCTCCTCAAGCTTGTATTATTTGAAAGCTGATGCCACTTTATTCTATCAAAACATCACCTTGTTGCATTCACATCGATATGACCAACTTCCGATAATCAGACCCAATGATAAGGCTTCTCAAAACTTGAAATATACCCAAGACATGTTCAAAACTTTTGAATATTCCAACAAATGACCTTTTAATACTCCAGGATTATCAACTTGATAACCAAACATGAACGATCCAAATAAAGAATGTTATAATAGAAATTTTTTACTAGAATGTTGATCTATTCAACTTTTTCAGCTGTAGTTTCAATTACAACATCGTTTTATATTCGGGCAAAGATTGGTTTGTTTCTACCTCAAGTGACCTCAAAGCTCTTCTTCTCGTCACATTTCAGAATTAGTAGAACAATTGATTTGCAGAACAGTTTATTTTTTAAAAACTACCTATCTTAAGTACATTACAAGGGATCTTCATATACTTCTTTCTTTTTCCACACATTTTGTTGTTTGCCTACAAACAGCCAATCTACCAATTCTTTGCATAACTCAGATTGAAAGCTACTCTTCAAAAAAGGCGCAACAGGGGATATCATATTTGATAAAAAGTCAAAGTGGTGAAAACAGTTTAGGGTAGATTTCCAACAATGTGCAGTTATCAACAAATGCCATCGCAATTATCTAAAACCTACCGGTAATTGAAAATTGAATTTTTTAGATTCCCTCAATGGCAGCAGCAAAGATGCCTTAAGAGTATAAATGATGTAATTTTTACCCTTTATTTTAATTGTGATGCTGGCAGGTTGGAAAACTGGAAGGCTCCTAGAATTTACATATGTTCAATACTATTAGTAGCTTCTCCATCGCTGCACTGCAGGAATTTATGTGCTACAATCTCAATTACGCAGGAAGCTTCTTTCAGTGCATCTGTCCAAATAAAACCATTTTATGTTACCATGTCATTAAACCCCCATATCACACCATGGTCCTCATTATTAGCCGATTTTAACGTCTTGCACCGTCATTCTCATATAATTTAGACAATCGCCATCAAAATATTTCCTATTTTCAATGTAACATTTCATCTTTATATACTTCAATATGTTTTTTAATGGTACAATAAACTCTGTGAATAGTCCATGTTCTATTAGAAGGTTTAAAATTTTTTACAATTTAATACCTTAACTCTACAACAAAGTTTTATCTCATTAATGGTATTAATATATGCTACTTCTCTTGACACTCAGTTGAATGGATTGAACAAACAACAGCAAAATATAATTCGTTTCAACTGCATAATGGTAATAATAAAAATCCTCCCAATGCAATTATCTATTTACATACAAGATACTTTCTATGCGTTCATTGTTTGACGCCTTTCTTTGCCTTAGTGGTAGTTTTTTTAGGTGCTGCAACCTTCTTAACCAAGGGCTTTGACTTCGATTTTGCTGCAGTCTTTTTTGCTTTCATGGGTGCAGTGGTCTTCTTTACAGGGACCTTGACTGCTTTTTTAGAGGAGGCAGTTTTGGCAGAAGGGGCCTTTTTTACTGGGACAGATTTCTTTACTGGAGCAGCTTTCATAGCTTTAACAGCTTTTTTTATAACAACTTTTTTAGGTACAGCAGCTGCCTTCTTTACTGCAGCAGAAGACACTTTGGTAGGGGCCTTCTTTACAACCTTTGGTTTGCTCTTCACCTGTACATGATAAACAAATGAGCATGATCATTATAGATCTAATAGTGTCGCTGAAATAATTGATGATGATTCCGGCAGGCATGATTAATTCGTAAAACGAGGTGTCTCCAATTCTACAATTAGCTCTTGCAAGCGTGCAAAGTTCTTCTGCAATAATTAATATGTAAATTGCAGTTCATAGAATATTCAAAATGGCAGTTATCTTTCTTGAAAGGAAATTTGATGATACGAATTAAATTATTTATAAAAGTGACGGTTGTCAGCACCGACATTTAAATAAGCATACCGCTTTGGCTGCTGGCTTCAGAACTTCAGTCTTCTTGACGGATTTCGCTTCGTCAGGTGATAATTTGAATGAGCCCTTGACTTTAACGAGTTTTCCATTGGAAACGCCTCGTTTAAGAGCGCTACGAAGCTGGTGGGGAGCAAATTCAACTCCCTTATAGTGTGCTTCTATGTATTTTTTTATGGCGACAGGACTCGAGCCTGAACGCTCTTTCAATGCCGCGATGGCAGACTGTAAACAAAATATGATGATTCAAAGACATAACTTAGAAAGTCTCATAGTGCCTGAAACTGTTTCAATGATTTTAGACAGTTATATTTGAAAACCACAGTTGATGGCATGCAGTTTGTCGTTGAACTAGCTCTCAATCTGATTACACTGCAATCAGAGAGCGCCAACAATTCAAGTAGAGTCACTACCTACGGCTTATCTACTAACATTCAATGATATCCCGGAGATGCATTTCACGAGAGGGTAATTAGCAATATGATTTTTACAAAAACACGAAAAATTCACAGAAAGTGCACAATCTTACCGATGCCATCTCATAGTACGTAGGTTTAGAAGGAGCCATGTTTCTTACTCGGACTTCTTACTTTACTCTTCAAGATTTAGTCTGTTATAATCAATTATGAAGTTAATGCTTCCTCGGTTTCGATTTCTAACTGCAATATTCGATTTATTACCTCTCAGTGGCAAAAAACTGCTGAGCATACTTCAATGTTGAAGATATCTGAAAATGTCGTGTTTGAATGCCCTAGAGGATTGTAAAGTAAAAAACCCATTGAGAGTGAATAGCCCTAAATATATAAAGATTACTCTAATAAACTTTTCACGCTATTCAAATCAACAAGACTAACTTTCAGAGTTTCAATTCAGTAACATGTCCAGTAACAGTAATGCAGCTGCGATTCTCATTGTTAGACCAAAAGTTCACCATTCCGACATTCATGTCAAAATAGAAACTCTTTAGAAATTAGTAAAGATATCCTTGAAGTACAATATAGTACAGATTGTTTTTCATCTGATATGCTTGTAAATTTAATAGTGTAGAGCAACTAATCCTTAGTCCATACAGGGCCTTCCTGGCTTCTTCACCATTTCAACAAACCATACAGCTCATTCTAATCATCCTTACCAGACCCTTCTACTGCAGTAAACTGTATTGTTGTACAAAAATCACCTAAAATGAAAGTACTTTGCATGCAAATCTATAAAATAATGACTGATAAAGATACACATCTGATGTCTTAGCGTATTTTTCACTACCAGACGTTCATATTTTTCACTGTACTATACCATTTTTCATATTTGACTGGTATAACTGTAAAATATTGATCTCCCTGCATTAGCTCTATTAGGAATCACACCTGTTGCCATTCAACCGGGATAAGAGGAGGAATAAGGTTGCCTACATGCTGCATTTTAGGCAAAATATACTTTTTACATTCCGCAATTTTAAATAGTTACTGACATTGTTATACTTGAACCAACAAGCAGATTCAAATATTAGCGCAACAATCATTTAAATAGAATTATATTCTTTAACCAAATCTTTTGATAGGCAATGTAATTTTGCTTTAAGTATGTTGTTATCAAAAGCAATCTCCCAAAAGATCTAGTTAATGATCAACATGTATAATAGTCTTATTCTTAAAGTCAGGAATTAACCCACAAGGGAGTTAATTCTATTCTGCAGCTGTAGTAAGTTTCTCCTGATGCTATGTTGAAGTTTCAGTTTAGACCATAAGAACAAGTTCCAGTTCAGATTATGAGAACAAGTTTAAGTTAGTGATATTTTACTGTGTCAGTTATCTCACTTTTATCAACACAATTTTGGATGTAATAATATGCACATTCTGTCACAGATTTCTTGTGTTTATGTTGTATTGTATTTTTAACAGAGTAAAATATAGAATGTTCAAAGAGGCAAACATTTGTCATATAATATATTTAATTTTTGTAACCTAAAAAACACCCATCTAGTAATATTAAATCCTATACAAAAAACAAAGTAGATACTATTTCAGTAATTAATAGCCATTACTTGCAAGCAATAGAAAAATGAAGAAAACTACTGGAATAAAAAAGCAATTATTTTTTTGCAGTTAGATTTTTAATTTTTTGGTAACCAGTGGTTAACTTGATATTGAGAACTAACTTAATACGAAGCAAAAAAGGTATTGAAGGTAATGATAAGTCACAAATGCAACTTAACATTTTCTGAAATATAATCATAATGAGCAACATTTGTTAACAGAAAATTTTGCTTGTTTACGTGATTCATTTTTAGTTATGCTTACAAAAATTATTTTGTTCATTTTTAATCAACTTTAAGATATAAAAAATTAATGCAAAAAAAGTAGTTTACAAATGTTGTCCTTTTACCATCTTTAGGTGTTGGTCTAATAAAACTGATTTACTTGAACACTTGAACACTACTAACTAGCACTAAATGTTAAATTTTCTCAGTGCTAAGTAATTGTAATATCAAAGATTTACTTCAAAAACTGCTGTCCCAGGCAGCACTACTCATGCATGTGAACTATGTAAGAGCTTTAATTTTTATTTGTATGACTATATTAGTGCATCATTCTGTGTCCAGTTATCTATATCAACAAAGGCCATCACTTGATCTATACTTGCTTCAAAAGGTAAGCTAATACAGTTTCTGGTGTTACATCCTACAGAATATAAATCAACATAAGAGCTAGCAGATGAATAAAAATCCTCCAAATTACTATTACAAATCCATTTAGCTGAAAAAATTTAGCTATTTATGATGCAGATATTTGCTTTTTGCTTGAATATTTTAAGTTGAAGCTGACACCAAAGCTAAAATTGGTTGAAATGCAATGCACAAAGACTAGAAATGAAAGAAAAAGTCCTAAAAGTTAAAAAAGGAAAGAGCTAAAGGAAAAGTGCCAGGCATGTGACCTTTTAAAAAATGAGAATGAAGAAAAAAAGTGCTAGAATACTAGGATTCAGCGTAAGTTAAACAGAATGAGTGGATGAAAGCTAGTCAACCCAAAAGAGAAACAAAGAGGGAGTAAAACAGATATAACAACTATACGATATAAAACTATGAAACACAAACTACAGTGCCAAAGAGTGCAATAATACAAAGATAGCAATATTTTTTTCAAATCAGAAAAAGTACAAGAGCGATGAAAAATTGGTAGAATATTCAGAGTGGCTGAACCTTGAATATGTCAAGACTTTCAAAGCTACTGATACATTTCCTGTTCAAGATTGTGATCATCTCATGTTTTCGATTCAAAGTTTTTCCAACTACAACCAATATTTCTGATAATTCTTTTCTTCCTTCGAATATAACATTTCGTAATGTTATGTATCCCTTCCTGATTAATTCATCTTGTAGTAAACACTTCATATTCGTAACATTAAGAATTATTTGAATTCGACTGTTCTTATCTTATGCTCCTGCAAAAATATGCATTGTCCCACACATAGTGACAAACAGATTAAGTAATTATTTTAATCATATTATTTTGAACATTTGACAAAAATGGCAAATGTAGCAAGTCATTTTCAATCAACTGCATTTGCATATTAATAATTGGACCACATTATTGCATTTACTCTACTGGTTTCATGTGCCAAAAGGAACAAAAAAATTCATTTCACCGTATCATCACTTTTTAACAGCAATACTGCTGGAGAGCAAGCAAAAGCTAGTTGGTGCTTTGGAGATTTCCATGCAAACATTGAAGTCTAATTTGAGCCAACTCCCTTGTTAGCACTTCACCTTCAAAAAGGAAGTAATTTTTTCAAATTAAAAAGAGCAATTTAAAAAATTTGCAAAACAGTTGTTTTGCTAGTATTTAAAAACAGCCTGATTATAAGTTTTGTGCAAATTAAGTCGCAACATCCGTAAAATATCAACCAATGAACTTGAATAACACCACCCAAATATTGCACTTTGAAAAGTTGCAGATGGCGCAACTTTTAATGCTGTCCACCAATTTTAAATCCAATTATATGTACTACTTTTTCTATATAAACACTACATAATACTCGTCACTTCATAAGCTCACTTTGGGACAGGGTCCTTCGGGCTTAATAAGCAGCTGGGATTATAAAGTGAAAATTGTATAGGTTTGATACAAACAGCTGGGAAAATTGGGACCGGGCAAAGGTTGGTACAATACGCCGCTGGGCTAGTTATCCACGGGCATGTAAAGTGGCGACTACTCTATTAGTTTTAAGCAGGATGCATTTGTTCAATTTGCAATAAAATTCATAATTGAAGACCCATTCAATTGAATGGTTGGAATTTCATGAGTGCAGATATTTAACAAAACTATAATAGTCGACTAAGCTGAGAAACTTCAGGTGAAAATAACACCGAACACGCTGCACACATCTCTAATATTGAAGCATATTTTGAAATTTGTAAGTAATCCAACATTCTGCTGGAAGTTCTGTCAGTTATCGTTGTATATTTAATTTATCAAATCAAATTTTAAGCGTCACATTGGGTCTGATATTAAGATTGCACATCATTTACTTCTTATTTGAAACTAGCAAAAGTATTTAAATAGGCATGCAAGCACCTATTCATTTCCGATAGCGTACAGTGAATTTAGCTAACAAAACAAAAATGCTCGCAAGAAATTGTAGGCATTAAAATTTCAAGCCTGTAATATACAATAACTTTTTGTTGTTCAATCAGTTGATATTTAAAGCCGAAATGAAATTTTTTGTGCTAAATTCAAGCCATGAATTCCTGAATTATTTTAAATTTTATGAACGGGAACTACGAGCTTCAGAGCTTGATATTGTTATTTTCGGTCAATGTTTAATGGAAAAAAAATTTGTAGCATAAGAGTTAAACATTCATAATATTTTGCAGTGAAAAAGCATATTTTTCTGGGTGGAGGAGAACATACAAGAGTTTACCTCTTAAATCTACAGAAGCATTATTGACTCTATCAATAGCAGCACGATCCAAATTTTTCGGGCCTAAATCGAGAGCAGTAACTAGCGGAGTTTCAGTTTGGCTAATAACACTGTCCAGTGCCATTTTCGCCAGTTTCTGCTTTCTGTCACGTTCCATTGCAATTGCCGCACATTCCTAGATATCAAAGTACATTCCATTAATTGAAAACTTCAAGTGAAGATTAGTCTTCATTGGAACTATCAGCACATTTCACTCGAGATACAGCACTTTGGCTGTCATATAGAGCACGCCTAAGATATATGAATGAATGTGTCTGGACCACAGAATTTATTTGTTACATCTTAAATTCATCACACCCAAATATATGAAGCTTAACATGGTACAACATGATTTTATTGCTATTCAACATAAGCGAAAATTTAAAGAGGATTTGTTGTATTCGAAGAAACTGTACATTTGTTTTGAATATGATAAAATTGACTCTTATTTGAATCATTTTGGTAAATTGTTGCACCACAAGACTTATAATTTCACCTTACATACAGTTCACTATTGACAAAATTTTGAGAGGTAACAATTGTAAAAAATACTTAGAGAAAATTACTTTTAACATAACTGCCCTGCAACAATTGCAACATGTTGATTTAGATCTATATTTATTCAAAACGTAAGGCATAGAAAATATAGTTAACAGCCCAAGAAGGAATTTCAAATGCTAAAAAAATAACATCGTTAGAAGAAAATAGTAATGAAATCATGTTCCACAAAATTAATACAGACTTACGTGTCACAATGTATAATTGAATAAGAATTTATAATATGGTGTGCACCATAACAAACTTAAATAGTATAAGTCATTGTATGTATAGCTATAGGCTTTTGAAAAAATTTTAAAACATTCACTTTCGGGCTTTAACTCCCTGAAACAAAATTCAAAATCATTGAGATGATCAACACTATCATGCAACGATACGTACTTCATTATATATTCGGCGTGCTTCGCGTCGTTTTCGTCGTAGGTTGACTGACTCATTCCACTGCTCTACGGTAACTCCTAAATCTCGCCATTCCTGAGGCACACTACTATTTGAATTTAATGTGCTTTGATTCATTACCCTTTTCGCTACTTCCTTACGAGACAACCACGCATCATACCAAGGACGAACTTCAGCAGTCTGAACCCATCTTTTAATCCTTGGTATATCGTCCATTGTTAACTCAGTGAAAAATTGAATGTTGAATGCTTCAAGTAACCCTTGATCGTCCCACCTCTCTTCCGGTTCACTGAAGAAGAGTGGTTTTGGCTTAGAATTCATGACATGAGGTATGTCGGTTTGGGTTTGATGGTCAGCGTGGACAGTGGGAGCACTACATATGTATTCAGATTTTACTCTCTCGCTATCAAATCCATATTCCGATTTGACAATGGCATTATCTAATCCATTAGCACTTTGCATCTTGAGCAACGCAAGCGTAAGATGATCTCTTAGTGACACCGTAAACGTCCAATTAATCTTATCTTACTTGAAAAATTTTGTAATTTATTCTTTTTTAATTGCTTAGGTTTATGATGTTAAACCTTTCATAAATGTTTTTTCGGTGGCCTTTCATTCAAATATAAAACCATGAAGCACTAAAAACTCTCAAAAATATTTCCTCCAAGCGTAAAATCCTTCTATATCAAATTCAACATCCCAAGTGCGTTAACCTGAATCGTACAAGTTAAAAATGCTTGCACTCATCATCGAAGACTTTATACACACATTTGGGTCAGCCACTCCTTCGCCGCGCTGCTGTAATCTTATATATCTCCCTTCAATGCGCTGCTGCCATCTTCTGCATGTTCCATCGCTACGCTCAGGTCACTTTTCTTTTAAACTCACCTCACTGTACTCTATTTGATTTTGTTGCTTAAAAATATATTTAAAAATTTCGACCATGTTGCTCGTATCATCAGGACCTCCAAAACTGTAAACTTCAAAATTCGGACTACTTGAGCCAATTTAAGCAAAATAGCCCCTTAGACTGATTACACATGAGACAGCAATGACAAGAAAAATTCTGCCTAAATAAGAGCCAGTTCAGCTGTTATTCTGTTCCATACTGTTCTGACATAAGTACATATCCATAGGTTTAATCTCTATGATTTATCTGAATGCCTTAGAGCGCATGGCTAAAGTACGCATATACGCTTGAGGCAATTTAGGACCTTTGTAAAAAGGTTTGGGTGCTGTAAGTACACAGAATGTACTGGACAAAAAGTTTAGCCCTAAATGCAGTTGAAAGGGATGTCGATTATTTTCTGTAGTTATTGAAGAGTCAAAGTTAAAAGTTTTAGGCAATCATAGTTCTAGAAGAATTGAAAAATAATTAAAAAGCCTTTTAAATCATTACAGTGTGTGTGCTTGGCCTACAATTAGTAAATGCTCATGACTCGCTAATTTTGTATGGCAATTGCCATGATAGGAATTATAACAAAACTTGAAGATCAATGAAGTTACATGAGGATGGATGACACAAAAAAAGTATCTTGAGTTGATGTGCTTAAGATGAAAAAGGCAAAGTGAAAGGAAAGAGATGGGAAACAAGTATTAAAGCAAATTAAAAAAATTTGGAACAAGAATGCTCAATATCCTTGGAAAACGAGCAAGACAACCCATAGTGTTAAAGTCAATGAAAGAAATTGAAAGTGGACTTATAAAATTTTTATACAGACTGCATGAAAGCAAGCTCAAAGCCTACACAAAAAGAACTTTAACAAGTTCTGAAACTGCATAAAATTTGGAACATTATCACTCTATAGCAGTTTTTCAAACCTGCATAGTATTTAGGGTAAACATGAAAATATGATGAGCAGAACCCTTAGGCATGATTAAAAAAGTGTAGTCTTAACAGAAATGACAAAGAAAATATTACTCACATGGTGGTATCTTTGAAATAAACTTAACTAAAAAATGGGAGTAAACACATTTCTACTGAGCATGGTCACAAACAAGATATCAAGATGAGTAACCTATAGTTTTGAAGAAGTGGCCAGATTGGTTGAGGAGGATTGGGCCAAAATGGGCTGAACAAAGGAGAATAAGGATGGTCTAAGCAAAAAAAATATTTAAAAATGAGAAAAGTTACTGTTTCCAAAGACGGAAAAAACAGTGTCAGTTTTTAAGTTGGCAGATATTGAAAAAGTCAAGGTGGTTATGTGTGCAGATTTGCAACCTAAGACATCAAAAGACTACTATTTTAGTATTCAAGATATCAAGAGAAAGCTAGCTGTAATAAAATACCAAATGCAAAGAAGATGAGTCTTATATTGATCTTGATGACAATGCAGAACTTATATACAGCTAGAATGTAGAAAAAGGTCTAAACTTTGTGCATGATAGAGGAATTGTTGATGAGCTGAAAATCTATTCCTCAACTGTGCAATTTAACTATTGGGGGTAGAATACCCAAAAGACATACAAACACAGCAGAGCAAGTAGCTTTTGTGGTTGAGATGCTGTTAGGAATGTAGCATGTAATAGAAACACAAGAAAACTGTAACACAATATATATATATATATATATATATATATATATATCATATTGGCATTCTACTTTCTAAAACTTCTGTTTTTGTAATCTACATTAAAACTTTCATTATCATAGTTAGTACTGAAACTTTAACATAGCTTTAGAAGAAACTTACTGCAGCTACAAAGTAGAATTAACCCGTAAAACAGTTAAGTTCTAACAGATGCATTGTTAATATTATTTAAAAAAACTATAGTCTATGTTAGCTTCTAAAGTTCAAGACAAATTAGATTTCATACAAGTTGACTAAATATTGAAATCTTAGGAGAATAAGGGATGAGGCCCATGTTTGACTTTGATCTACAAGTGGACGCAATGACAAAAAATTGTAGTTTTAATTGGACCCAGTCTAAGATCTATACACATTCAACGCCAGAACTACATCTCCATTTAGATTTATTATAAAATATTTTTTGCAATAATGTGTGGTATTTATGTAACTAGATAAGTTGTTGGTATCAAGTGTCTCTACTAATGGCTATGTATTCCCATCTCCATGTTTTGTATAGTGTTAGATATCAGATTGCACTATTATGCTGCTCAAATGAGTATGAGAGAATTAGAAGTACTAGTGGAAAAACATATTTGTGGGTTTCAATAGCTGCAAATTATAGTTTCAAAAATATATCTATATTTCTGGAAATCAATATAAAAAATTTGAACTCAAATTCAATGCCTTAGAATTTTTTTGTTAGCTACAATGAGAGTGCAGACTTATATTCATAGGAAAAAGCTGGATAAGGTTGTGAAACTGCAGAGGAAGAATAGTTGCCTTATTAGACTTTAAGCAAATAGACATACCTAGATTAATGAGTTGCTTTGTAATATACACTCAACTGGCTTGTGTTTGTTTTTATCCATATTGTTATGAATGTACCAGACAAGAAGAACACAAAGGCTATACAAGCATGGTAACATTATACAATCATAATTTGTATTGCTGAGAGTAAATAAGAAGCACACTCAGTAACACAACAAACAAAGTCTCAACGCCAATCCATCTGGAGAGTCACAAAATGATGCAGCTAAAATAGAATAACTCTTAAAAGAGTGATTCCCTTAGGAACTAATTGTTGTAAACAAATTAGTTCCTAACACATATATCATCATACAAAATTCTTAATTACTTTTTTTCTCATAAAAAAAACTAGAAGTAATCACTATAAATCATGCAAGCCTTTAGATTTAATCTGCTAAATAAAGTTTTAAGTGTCCAAAAAAGCAGACCTAGTGCCAAACTTACAATATTGTAATCCTATACTCTTTTGTTCAAGTATTGATTAAATTTACATTGTAAATGATGAATTATATCAACCGCTAAAGGAGATGATCTTGAGGTAGGATTTACATTGTTTTGGAATTTAGCAACAACATAAAATTCCTTATTCTGTGAATTTGCCACATACTCAAATAAGTTCTACATTATTGAGGTCAAAATGTATTATTTTTACTACCCAAATTTAAAAACAATCATTTGATTCTCACATTTTTACCAACTGTTTTCAGATGACCTTGGAAATATTTACCTTCGTAAAATCAGATATGTACAATATAAATCCTTGCAATTACTGTCATTATTTTTCTGTTCTGAAATGCTTCATTCTTAATCAGCTTTTACTTCGTCATTTTTCCATTTTGTTGTGTCAAGTACTTATGATCTCAACGCTATCGAATGTAACGTGAGTAGGCATTTATCATTATTTTGAAAATATAGCAAAATAAGTAGAACCAATAATAAGTCGTCAAAATCTTAAAAGCCTTTTTCTTTTTTCTTTTTCTATATTGCGTTACAGAAATACACATCGCATAGAATATAAAAAAGACTTACTTCGGTAAAAATGAACTACATTAAAGCGGTACGACTATGGGGCGTTCGGAAGACTATCAATAAGATGTAGGTATAAAAGTACATTCGAGAGACAATCGATGCTGTGACAGTTTTCTGAAATTTTTGGCATTTACTCCTAATCATGCCTGCTTTACCATTAAAAAAGTGCTAAATAAAAGGATTCTGTTCGGAGATTATGTGGTGGTATTTCGAGACATTAGGTCGAAGTTACTACTAAATTGGAATTGATTTCGCATCAGCTATACGTAGTAAATATACTGGAAATACCTATATTCCAATTGGCGAGGTCCTTGAATCATTATTTTACAGAATTACGTTCGTGATGAAATTATTTATGAAATATTTGCATATTAGTGCTAAACGTTTCAAAAAAATTATGCTGAAATGAGTAGTATGTGCTTTAAACATTTATCATTCATATATATACATTTATGGCGCATATTTTAAAAGCTACATAGCCATTATTTTTGAGGTGCAGGTATATGATGGGCGAGCTAAAGTTTGGCAACCACATTGGGACAGATACAAATGGAAATGAATATTACGAAAATCGTGAATACATATTCGGTCAACATCGCTGGGTCGAATACGCTGATATTCATAACTACGATTCATCTACTGTCACTCCCGACTGGCATGGCTGGTTGCACCACATGAGCGATACCCCACCAGGTTCATTTATGTACATAGGAATTAGTATTTAAAACTTTTAGTTTTTGCTATATGTACAAATATATTGAAAAAAATAGACTGATATAAACTAATAATAGTCAAGTTTGTACTTATGCAGCAAGTTGAAGTTGACTTTGTTGCTCTTTTGATGTACAATTCGATAGACAGATGTTTATTAGACAGTAAAAAGTCAACATGTAGAATTTGTCAAAAAATGAAGGATTTTCAGAATAATCGATACGTCACTAGTGAAAGAACATTTCTAGCAATCATATATGCTGTTGACTCTTCAGCTTATAATAAGTTCATCTCTGCTGAAAGGTCAAACTTCAGAATATTTTTTTGATTAGTTTGAAATATTTAAAACAATTTAGTGCCTATTCTACACTTTCTATTGTTCTAACATATCATGGACAAATCCAAATTTATCAATCTATTCAAAATCTGTGAAGTGAAGGGGCATTTTTTTGACATACCTAACAATTACATGATTATTTTTGCTAACAGGAAAGTTACCAGAGCCTAAACGCTTTGACATAACAACCAGCCATGATGACTGTCCTTATACTACTCATGTTGGATCGCCTACAGTTCTTCCGACAATCAATCAAAATCTAACGGGTTTCAGGCCAAGAGGATACGGGTTCGGTAATCTTTATCAAAAGTGGGGCGAACCCGAGTTATACTATAAACAGGTTATTCTACTGAGTTTTTTGATCTTGCTACTATTTGTTGTATATTTATCTAAGAGGAAAACTAAATTTACCTATGTAAAATGAAAGACCTAATGGTTTAAAATTATTGTATTGTCGACCATGAAACTTTGATTTCAGAGTTAAAAATCAATGCCAAGAATTGTTTGTTAAAAATTAGCAAATTAAATGATTTGCATATATTCATGGATACATCAGTGTACTGCCAATATCTTCATCATTAAATTTCAGCTATTCAACTTGTTCTATCAGTTTCAGTAATATCTATTTTATTATTGTTGCTTCAATAAATCTAGCATTACACCCCAGTTTCCGAATTTCAAATTTAGCTGTCCCTGGAATTATGTCGCAAATGAAAGGTCACCATTGTAGAAATATGCGCAAAAAACTTTTCATTTCAAATTAAAATATGCGAAATTGAGCCCAGCCTTTCGTTTGAGAATCAAATTCCAGAGTCGAGGTACATGAGATCTTCAGATTCTATTGTACACTACCTTTAAGAATATGGTTGCGCTGCATGTAACGCGAAAAGATTACTTACATAAAAATTTGTAGTGAATTATTTCAATTCAACTAGTAATTTTTATAAATACTCAATTCAATCTTTCTTGTATTTGAACTCAGAAGAATATGAAAAATTACCCAGTTTCTCGAGCAGCATTACCAAGTGTTGCATACTCCGATTCATCCAATTGTAATTAATTTTTTAGATGACCAGATAATATAACATTTCGTAAGTGCCACCGATGCCAGTGGTTGGCTGAGAAAAGCTTAGCAGAAATTGAATTGAAAGACTTTTCTTTCGGTAAAATTCTTCTAAAGTTCGGTCAACCAGGTTATCGGTGCATTGCTGGCAGTTTTTAGGAGCTCCGCATTAGGTGCTATGAATTGATATTTCGGATCACTTGTGACTGCATCATGAGAATTGCTTAATATGTATGCATGCATGTACATGTGGGCACCAGTGTAACAATAATTTTTTTCGTTCTTGGTAAGAACACTACTGTTAGAATCGAAGAATATTTGTGATTTTAACTAGTTTTCATTTGAAGTAAACGAACGAAAAGCCGTATTGCGCCATGTTCAGCTTCGAGTTCTCGAATACAATTAATTTCAGATAGTACGAATTAGTGGCAGTCCTGACAAATATACCATATTCAAAGTATACTACGTATATTTTATAGATGTATGTTTTTGTATATTTCAGCCAGGCCATCCTGGTCATCCAATGAGTGATAAAGGAGGGAGATTCAACACTGACCCTGAAGTTGAATTCACTGATCCGAATGACCCCTCCACATTTAAAATCAAGGAATCGTTACGAAGCCTGGACAAAAACTAATTGGTTGGCCTTTCACCAGAATTGTTTTGATTGGTTCGCAGATTCAAAAAGTGCAGCTTAATGGCCTGTTGGTATTGTCCATTGAATCAATAAAGTGCTTGAAAAAGGACATTCTACTTCGATCACAAAATTTTTTATCTGCACGAAATTTGTAACATTACTTTAGGGATTTGATGAAAATCATCTTTAGTTGAGTTAAAACAAAATGCAGAATTCGGAATTAGCAAATGATTTAAAATAGGTATTAAAATGATTTATTAAAAACATTCTTTCTAATACCAGTTTATGCATGGTATGTATGCAATTGGGCCATGTGGACTCAACTGATAACCATGCACTTCAATTTTTGCTGATTAATACAAGCATTTATATTTGCATGATTTGTGCAATCCACTGCTGGTCTCATCCTGTATTTTAACGGTTATACCAACTAAAAAAATCATTTTTAATTTTTCCTTTTGAAAAAAGAAAAAAATATAGGTATCTTCGATTTCTGTTTCAATTTGTGATGAAGATAATATTTTAGTTATAGGCTTATGATGTATTCCTTAAACTTCAGTTTGAACTTGAACGTGAATAATGGAATTGGTGATGCTGTGCCTTGAAGAATTAAACAACTAAAAATTTGACGTTTATGCTGTTCCGGGGAATTTGTACCAGTTAGAAGGTTGCAGTTATGAAAATACATATGAAAAATAATCTTTTCAAATAAATCAATGTAGAATTTAGTGTACTTTTTCGTTGGGGAAAATTTCAAGGTAGTAAAGCTACACAGAGTACTAGTGTAGAGAACATAAAAAATTTTTCAGGCTGATTAAATCATATTGGAGCTGAAAATAACATCTGCATAACGTGTAACCAATTTTTTTCATCGCACCAATTGCATTAGAATTGAGTTTTAATTATATCATTCCTGAGGTTCGGACCAAATTTAGTAATTCATTCACATACGAAATTAAAATATAATCTGCAGCCTAAATCACTTTTTCTGATTGGTTCATATCCATTAACCAAGCCAGTATTCAATTGATTCAATTCCGTGCCATAAAAAAATTGAAAATATATTGACAAATCAAAATTGATGTAAATATTTAGAACCCACAGTTTTCTCACATGTTCAATCAAAATTGGACAATACAATGCAAAAAGTTTTCATTTACGTGCGCATCAGCAGTAACTAGTATCATGATGAGAAATGTTTTCATGATGGTGGTGTCCAAAATATCCGTTTGTCCAGTGATACTGGTGAGTAAAATCGATGGAATTGATATGGCTACAGTGTTGAAGACATCCATTTGACTATTAATATTGCTATGCGCATTTAAATGTATGAATCTGATTCAAATGTTAGAATGCATGCAATTTTTCCATTGAAGAGAATAGTTTTGATCATTTGACAAATATTAACAATGCAATTGAATATATTCAATTGAATGATGCCTTCGATAATCTGTTAGGAACCGTACGTATTGGTTCCATAACCGATCGGCCAATTACTCGGTTGAGACTTAGTGACTTGTATTGGCAAGAATATATTTCATATATTTGTTTTGCCTTGCAAAGATTACTTTTCGCAACTCTAGTGTCTTATATAATATAATTGTATACTGTTTTACTGTGTTCTCTTGTGGCTTTGTCTATCATTTCCACGTGATACATAATCTGATTTAAAATTCATTATCATTCTTTCGATCTGGTTCAAAAAATGTACATTTAAGCTCTATCCGGACCCAAAGAACTTGTCTGGTTAGTTCAATGCTGATATTTTCAGCAGTTCAACAATAAAATTAATATCAAACTTAAATTACTTTTGAACTGAGTGCAAGTATACGTAGAAAAGATAACAAGTGCTATTCCAAGAAATCTGAGCTATAGAAAAGATTATTCTTCGACGTACAACACGATTAACGGTAAAGAGAGAAATCAAAAGAGTTAACCAGCTGGTCAAATGGACAGGTTTGTGGAATTAAACTCAAAGTATTATCTGTTCCAATTCACTTTTTTTCATTTGTTCCGATTTTAAATATAGCTTCAGTTTTATTGACGTTGCAATAAAGCATGATGTCTAAACCAAAGTTTGCCAAACTTGTTGTTTTCCCCACTTTACAATGAAATGAGTCATGTATGATATACTAAATAAAAATAGTTACTGTAGGATTTTTGTTGTTGCTTTAGAGGGTGAACATTTTTATATCAAAGTACAACATTAGGAAAAAATAATTTATAGCGCAAAATCAAGAACAAAACTAATATAAAACATGCATACTTGTAACCTTGATATTATATACAATTCAACAATATATGCAATACAATTTTAATCTTCTGAATTTGAATATTCAGCAGGACTGGTAAAATCTCTGCCAAATGCTCTAGCCTTAAACCAATCAATTAGAACACACACTCGATTTCTTACCGAAACCTGCTTTACTACATATATAGACCTATTAAAAATGAATAAAATGCATATTATTATTATTCTGGAGATTATCAAATAAGAAGGGAAAGAAGTAACATCAAGTAAACAAACGCTGATCCAATCGGAACAAAGACAATATCCTAAATTATGTCATTAGGAATAAAATTTTAAAAGAATGACAATTTATGACTTGATACCGCAACACATAAAATAATAGAAGCATGCCAAAATGAGTCTATTGAAGTTGAATTATTCAATAATACTAAATAAGATTCATTATCAAGAACAAATAAGGATTTTTAATGATATGAATAAATCAACATTTTGACTGTATAAAAATGAACTAAGCTTCTCTCGAATGTATTAGAGAATGAGCTGAATGTATTATCTCAAATGTAGAAATAGTAGGAGCAAGGTAAAAGCCTATAAACATTGAATGATAAAACATTGAAACCAGTGATACTGGTCATATACTTCTTTTTTCTTCAAGCTAGCATACAAATATATATATGAATTTTTTCACATTTATAAACTCAAATTGTTATGTACACAGAACAGCAATAAAGTCCAAGAATTTATTGACAGTAAACGTTGAATACAGCAAACTTATTCCTAGCCAGCATTCATTCATAAAAAAATAAGAAATTGACTTGTATTTTGCAAAATTCAGCTTCAGGTTTTAATGAATAGCAAATTTTGAGTGTAATAATCTAATTCGGTGGTTCCGACAAATTCGTGTTACCCAAGTTTACTTTTTATACAAGAAATTTGGCATACTTAGTTTTTTGCGACTTTACTGCTAACAGCACTACACTGTGAATGGATAATTGCCTTAATCAAGAGGTTAAAGAATGAATCAGGCAAATCACGCCATGTAATATCTCAGGCCTATTTATGTTACAAAAATTTGTTCTCAAAGATCCGATCAATTTTATTGCTTAAATATCATTTGAAACTTTATAAGCTCATTCAGTGATATCTCTCTCTAAGTAAAAGGCGCAGTATAAGTTCCTATTAAAAGCATTTAAGAGATTATATGTAAGAGAGTTACCTCCACAAGAAAAAACCAACTTTACCCGAGGCATCAAGTAATCGCGATCTTTCTCCCCCCTCAATTTGGGCAAGACCGGACCCGCTTCCTAGATAAGCCATCACCCCTTTACACAAGTATAGAAAAAATGATTTACAATCCATAGTATTAAAAAATAGTTGAAAGTTTTGCCTACCGCTATGCCTGTCTCAATATTTTTGAAGACAGTACAAGTGTCAGCTCAGAAGAGTTTAACTACAACTAATTAAGTTACAATAGCACCATAATTATTTGAACTGATGAGTAATTAGTTTTGACTAAACTCGAGGAAAAACTTAACATTTGGAAATCATTGTTGCACAGTAAAGGCACTTGTCATTGTAAAATGCACAAATAACCTCAGCATAACAAAATAAGTTGCACAGAAAGCCCAAGCAAAGCAAGGGCAGTCGCGTTAGTTTATAACTAATAAGACAGATGGGGATAGCCGTTAATATCAACTTCACTCGATTAAAAAAAATCCTACAATTTTCAGGATATCAATGATTTGGCAGTGTGAAATCGGTATATTCTAAAAGCTGTTGGAAATGAGGCTTCAGGTTATTGAATAACGCGCTATTTCTCTGTAACATTCCACCTGCAATGGGAAATTTTTCCCAAAAGGTAATGTTTGAAGTACTACCCGGCAACTGTTACTGAACAAATATACATGGAAAAGCTTGTAGAATCATATGTGAAACCTCTGACAAATCAAATGGAATGCAAGAATATCTGTAGTGCAACAATGAAGAAGTTAAATTTTTCTGCTTTAAGTTAATATTAAAAAATAAGTTTTGATTCCGCTAATTTTGAGCAGTTTTACAATTTATATTAAATTCAGAAAGGACTCACCTAGATTAAGAAAATGAAACGGGCGTGCCATCAAATCCCCCCTCAATCGAAACCAATCCGCTATCATTTCTGCTGATAGAACACTTGGTTTATCACTAATGCTGCGAACTTCGGGTGGCCCATCTCCCTTCAAAATATACTCACGATTTAATAATCGGGCCACATAGGCCCCCTGCTGTGCTGCCACTTGTCCTGTTGTTGGGTAGTTCTCGCCATCAACTCTATTAAGAAATGGTAGCTTAACAATTTCACTCTTTACAGAATTAATTTAAACAAGTTTAATTAGATAAATGCATGAACAAAAAGAATTGAACGGATCACATCTAGATGTAAATTTGATATAAATACAATTGAAAAAAACTACACCTATAATCCATTCTCTATGTTTGCTATCTATAGCTTAAGATGAGTAATAAATGAAAGATATCATTTACATTAATTATGATAATCTGCAGTGTCCTCATAAAAAAACTTAGTTTCCTCATAACTAACTGATAACATAATTGAAATGTTTACATTAGCAAACAGAAGTTAATCAAAATTTTACTATTCGATATAAATACATAACAATTCTTTTTATTTGAAGAATAAATAACTGGGCATTCTTTGGGTGGAAATTAATGGAGATTGATTTCTATACATGACACTTTTACTGAATAAGGTCTGTAATCATAAAAACTGCTCTGAAATAAATATTGATTTAAAAGTGTCAACTTGAAGTTTGGTAACACGTTTATACTACGCCAGTATTATAACCGTATTAGCATTGCTATGAAATGATGGCAGCATAATTAAATAGTACATATTCATGTGCAGATAGAAGCATTTTACACATTAATCTTAATGAAATGACAGAATGTAAAGGTACAAGAGCCCATGAAAGGTAATAAGTTAAAATTACTCATGCATAAGGAAGATATTTTTGAACATGTATTTTGAAACAGTAGATAAAAAGACAGAGCAATATATGCTGAACTCGGGAATATGCTCTGCCACAGAATCTGCAGATTATCATCTCCAAGACTTTCTTCAAGAAATTTAAGTAATGCTCTGCGCATTATCATTGAATCTAAGCCAATTAAAACTCGCACTATTTCTATAACTATTCTTGAAGTTGAAGCCAGCTTTTCTACAAAATTGGCATCATGCTTAAAGAATTTGCTAGATATATTCTAGCTGAACTGCATGATCAAGAGGTAATAACACTAGCAGCCTGAATCAGAATCAGCAAGTTTCAGTTCAATGAAATTTAGTTGATTCAGGTCTGTATTTTTTATTACAGAAATATGACGGAAACATATCGATAATACGATAAAAATTAGATAATGATGCAAAAGCGAGTTCAAACAACCACTGTTAAAAAAACATGAATGTTCTGCCATAACATCCAAAGGGAATGCAGGTATACTATAAATGTCCTAACCATACAAATTAAGTTTTGTATAAAAGTATGGATATTCTGAGTATCAACTTTATGTAATACTATGCAACTTAATAATGCATCGAAGCTAATATTATTGTGTTCTACTGATAAATACTGACCTAACTGCATCGCCAATACCGAGAAACGAACCATCTGGAACCCCTTTTACTCTCATGAATGGATCGACAGTTAACTGACCCCTCTTTTGTCCAATCATTTGGCTCTGCCCTTGTATTTGATCTATCATATCAAGGGTGAGCTGTCTCGGCTCAGTACCTCCTGCCCAGAAGCATAACCCGAATGGTATTGACTTACCACTTTTTAGTAAGGCTAATCCAGGTTGAATTTCTGTGACTTGCGCATTGAGCATTACATTAGCTCCACTAGCAGCAAGTGTAGCTAAACCTACGTGTATGCAGTGAAAGCCGTCAATACACAATAATCTACGGACCAAAGCCTCACTGGGGTAGACTATCTTGTCTATTGAGTTGCATTGGTATAATATTAGGTTTCTCAGGTGGTAAAACTCTGCCACTACCAAGCCTATGGTTGGTTGCCTACCTAGTACTTTTAACTAAGTATTATGGGATAATTCTTGTGATAGTGCTCGTCGATATATTATACCAACTGCCATTCATGTCATGTAAAGTAATATTAACTGATGTTGAATTTCTTGACATCCATATTTCTAGTCAGTATTTATAGATGCTACAAAATATATACTATAGATATGTGTGCATCGAAAAATGGATTTAATATTAACACAGGATATAAATCTCCATAAGTACTTTTGGGTATAGCAATTTCATTTTTAGCAAATTTGTGCAAATGATAAATGAACGAATAAGGTCATGTTTGCTAAACTTAGCATCAGATTTTCAGATTTGACAAACTAACTTGCAGGTTCTGACAGGTTTGTTACATCCAAATTCACTATATTTATTCACGTCTTTGCAATTGATATATTTCATAATACATTTAAAAAAAGACGTGTTAGTCGGTAATTTTACCAGTATAATGGTGGACCTTTATGGAATATTAAAGTATTCTTACCTTTCTCTTGCAAAATCTGGTCAAACATTGGAAGTATAGTTGAAGCACCAGAAATAATTTGTAATGATATAAACGGAATCAAATCAGGAAACAATCGCGGCACATCCGTGCGTAGCAAATCCCCTAATTCCCCAGCAAATTCAATTCCAGTCGGCCCTATGAATTACAAAATATATTGTGCATCATATTGCAAAAAATTCACTGAAAAGTTGTTACTTCAAGTGAAGTACAATGAGCTTACAAAACACATCTTAAACTGAACAAGATCCGAATACTTTAGTCCAAACATTTTTTGGATTTTCATTTATAGAATTATAACTATTTTTTAATACTTTGTGCAGTCTTTTTTAAATTCACACAAAATCGAAAAATGACAGAATATATGAAATAGCCTCATTTGCAAAAAAATATGACTATTATTTACAGTTTGAGTTTTAGCATAATCATTTATAATTAAATGCTTTAGAATTAACGTACCACTTCCGATAATGACAAAACTTAAAAGTGTTCGTCTTTTATCATCATCGACTCCAGGGAACGATGCTTCATCAAAGCTTCGCAATAACGCTCTTCGGAGCCTTCGAGCATCTCCAACTTCTTTAAGAAAAAAGCAATTTTCGCGCACACCTTTTACGCCAAATGTGCCTGTTTTTGTTCCCACAGCATAGACCTAGCATGAAAAATTTAAAAAACGAATGGTTCGAATATCATATGAAAACTGGCAGTACACCGATCTTGCACAAGCTCTTCGTTCAAACTGAAAATTTCTATACATAAGTTTCTGAAATTTATAATGATTGCGGTCTTTCTAGTATTCAAAATGTATCAATTTATTGCATAAAATTGAAGAGCAAATGACTTTGGTTTAGGTACCAGATTCTCTAGGACTGTAACAACGAAGACGTTAATTGTTATTATTGTAACGTACTCTGCAAGTAGCATCATTTAGTAGCATGAACCAAATTTCAATTTTGCTAGATTTTGATTGCAATAACAATAAAATCAAAATGATTTTATTTCAATTTTGTAATCCTTACCAGTTGTGTTGGTCAGGATTTGAACGTTTTTTGTACCCACAACAAATAAGTAATCCTAGACAAAGAATAAGCCTGCACATATTTATGCATTTTGCTATCACGAAAAAAAACATACAGACATACCAATTTACTGTACGCCAGCTTGACATTATCGATAACTGCACAGTTATCCTCATTAAGACCACTATATGTCTTTATTGAAATAAAGCGCTTCTCAATATCGATATTCGAAACCGTCCCTTGCACGTAGGTCACATGCGGATTGGCTTGTTTAATAGACTCGGTAATACTGGTCGTGTCTACAGTTCCAACTGCACATGCAGCCAATAAGGGGGTAAATACGAAGCAGTTTCGAGGACTGCATAAAAAAGCAAATAAAACGAAAAATGTTGTACCAATGTCGAAATATAAAGAACTGCAATAGTTTTTTGCATCAAATTTTAGGGCTACAAGGTAAAAAACCAAAATAAAATGAAGATGCTCAGTAGCAAGATTAACTGTGAAGAAATACTTATTTTTCAATTGGACAGGAATATAGATACATGAACACAAATTCCTTCACGACTCTCGAGAATTCACAATGAATCCGGAAAAATATATTAATCAAGCCAAAACTGGGAATTGAAATGATGCTACTGTTTACTGCATGAGCTAATATGATATTGAATCTCTACTTGGGAAACATTTATCAAAAATGTTGAATTTAAATACTTCAATGGATTACAACTAAAGCTTAAACTTGAAATGTTTTTTTCTGTCAAAATATTGGAAAAGATTTATTTACATATTAAGTTTCGATTTCACGAATCGTGCTTTTCTAACTTGGGGAGACATCTTTCACAGTGATATCTACGTGTAACAACAATTCACAAAGAAGTATAGATGATTGATTCTTTCAACAGCGCATACTTAGCTTCATTTTTTAAACACCAAAGTCAGTCGAAGGTAAGATACAAACAGCAAATAAACAAAAATTGAATACTTTGGCCATATTTTACCATTGGTTTGATCAAAACAATAATCAACTGACCACAAATACTTACAATCGCAGCTTCCAGACCTCTTTTATCAATTGCTTCTCTATGCATCATATATATTTAACTATGGCGTATCAAATACCTTGTTACCACGGTTTGGATTTTATTTAAAATCGTACTCGATGGGTTAGTTACAAGGTTGAATAATATTTGTTGCATCACTAGAATATATTTACTGCCCAATGAAAATCAGCTCTAATATTGTGCATTTATTTATAAAGATGTGCATTTTTGCATTTGTGCAGTTTAAGTATAAACAGCTTTCACGCATTTTTGATTTTCAATAAATATTTTGCAGTAAACTTACGAGCAACCTTACCTGACAACAACAACATCGTATTTTTCATGTTCAATGATTTTCACGAGAGCATGACCTCCCCAGCCCGTACCAAGTAGAACAAGACGAGGTTTAGGACCTTCTGAAGTTGGTAAGTCTCTCTTGATATTCAGAGCTTTTTTGGCAGCTGGCTCCCAAGCTCTTCGAAAATGGATTAATGAATCATCGACTGTATCAACTACCCTTCCAAAAAATGCAAAAAAATCGCCTAGATCTAGCTCAAGCTTCAAATATAAATCTCGTGGATCTTTAGTTATTTGTATCTCAGCACCCTTTGAAGTAATTCCTTTATCGGAGTCAGATACGGGTGAAGTACTAGATACACCATTCAACACACTTATCAAATCTTCAGTTTCCTCCAGCTTATTACTTTCTAATAATACTGCAAGCCGTAAATTTGATCTATGAATCAATGAATCCGATAGAACTCGTTTTCTCATGTTTAATGTTGAAGTCAACAAGCCTACGGATTTACTCATCAGCCAGGTATAGACGCATGGGAATAAGATGAATTTGAAACGCATAATTACGTTAATTTAAATAAGTTTTACAATGCAAAGAATGAAATATACAAACAAATGTTACTTGCAAGTGAGATGGAAAGTTTTGTTGATGGAAATTCACATTTTTCCGATATCTATTAATGTTGAACTTAAATTGAACTTATCGTCACTATACGGAACTTACGTGGCTTCAAAACTTTAATTTTCGTCACGTTTAGAGACAAAAGAACAATTGATACGCAGAACAATATTTATTGTTTTGAGGAATAACGTCAAATGCATGTGGAGCAGAGTGTTAGGCACCCTGAACTTGACTATTTCGTTCCTACAAAATTATGTTCACATTAAATTTTGCAATGAGGGGAGAAAAATGACCTAAGCATAGCAAAAAAATGGGCCCACACTGCAGCGAGGAAGATTTGAGTAAGGAGGTCTGAGGGAAGTAAGAGTCAGCAGCCCAAGCTCTAGATAGGGCAACGATTACTTGAAAAATTAAATTAATAATGTCCTACTGCCATCGAAAGTCTGAAGAATTCCAAAAAATTTATCTTGGGCCTTAACTACGTTACAATTAATATACTTACACTACTGCGGAGCAATTGTAAATCGTGCACTGCTAACAAAAGGGTCTATATCCGTCATTTTTTATTGGCAAGAACATTTTTAGTTCTATGATTCCTCTTCAGGTAATTACATGATGACACTTTCAATGGTAGACCAGACTCTTAGTCGCCCAGCAGTGGCGTATGAAGGAACTTCAATTACATTATTGTAGTTCAGTAAGAGTTTTGAAAACTGCAGACAGTAAGTGCCTAAATTAGTAAAAAAAGCCTTTCATAAGTTCAAAAAACATTCTTCTATTTAAAAATCATGGAGTTGCTTAGTTTTTTTACAGTTAGAAACAAATGCTCAAAATCTTGCTTATCTGTAGATTTTAAATCATTGCCCTTAAAACCAATTTTGCCTGGCAGTTTATAACAAGATACAATTTGAAAAAACGCTTTCAATGGCATCAATGTTGTCACTGCAACAAGTGTTTTTAAGCAGCCTAAATAGCTCCTGTAAAATAATTGCAGTCTTTTTTGCCATTTTGTAAATCAGTGCAAGGCAAAGCAGTCAATTGGAATAAAGATAGCTTTTTACCTTATGCTCAGCTGCAGTAATATAATAATGCGATGCTTCTTGTTAGAATCATGAAATACAACAGAACACAGGAAACTGTAACAGAAATGTATATATTTACCATGCACTAATTGTGTTGACAGAAGTGAGTTCACTTCATTAAGATAACAAAATATAAAATCCTACTAGAATCTGTGCAGCCAAATTACTTGGAATGTCATAAATGAACACTGACCACAGCTATAAAAATAGAATTAATCCCTAATGGAGTTCATTCCTAACACTTCTAAATTACTTTCAAAACTCCATTTCCAAATTTGAATAGAAGTATGCATTACACTGCCCGCACTCTAATGGGAAACTCCCTACTTTGAGAAATTTTAATAAAATAAGAATGTTGAAAAATATGCAAAAGGCTTTTGGTCAGGAATAAGTCAAAGAGGAAATAACAAAGTTTAAAATGAAACATATGCAAGGACAAGACAAGGACAAAGTTCTGTGTCAATACACAAAACTATAACAGAAAGCAAGAAAAATTGGTAACTACATAATATTAAATGTTGTCTCTGCCACTAAAGCAAAAACAGCATAGCACAAAATTAATTGTACAAATTAAGTTGAACCATGTCTCATATGTATTACTACTATATAAATAGTACTTACTACCAATATTACCACAAAATATTTAATTATGAATTTTTCCTTGTTCTGGAATGATTTTGAACTGTCTCTCAGTTCAAACTTGTGTGACTTTATTGACTTAGGTCCTTACGTTTTTTAATGCTCATATCAGGATACTTGCCAGTCCTGCTATCTCTATAAATGGTTAGAGCATGACTGCTCAAATACGTTAACCTATATTTGCATATGTACCAACTACAATTTTCCTATGCTTTTTCCACTTTATCATTCATTTTACCTCTTTTCCCACAATGCACCCATTACCCTATTTGTGCCCTTATACCAATCCTCTTTGTTAATACCTTTGTCATAATCCTTGATGGATTTTTTGTTCTGCACCTTTACAGTTTACCATGTATCATCTTTCTTATGGTTCATTCAAGATCATTTTCCCAATATCAGTACTTGTTTGAGTAACAGTGTAATACAAACAGACATTTGAACATAAATCATACAGTATATATTGCTGCATTACTAGAAGTGAACTCTAGTAATGCAAGACAGGCAATTGTTCAATCATATGATGGACCAGTAGTAATTGCGCTGTGGCACTATTCCATTGGCTAAAGTGAGAACATGATGTCAGCAGTCAGAACTCTTAAACTGAGAACAGAAACAATGATGCAGCTAACATAGTTATAGGATTAACTGTTAACCGGTTAATTCCTAACAAACAGAAGTATTATGTTACTATACCCTTTCTTCTTCCACTATTCAACAGCAAGTCTTTAAAGTCTTCTGAATATGCTTAAAATCTAGTTATAAATCAAAGCAATCTGTGTGATTGTGCTCTAGTTTTCAGGTGCTGTCTGCATGCCTGCATCCCTTCTAAGCAATGAGGCAGCACATCTAACCATTGATGTGTTTGGCATCCAGAATGTCTTCAACTTCATACAACATGCCTGCATTGTTAACCAATAAGGAAGGCAGTTTATCATTTTCTTGTTCAATCAGAGAATTATCCTTTTCCTTGGACAAAAGTGAGGCACAGAACGCATTGTGGATTTGACCAAGATTGAGGTAGTTCCAAACAAAAAGTGATAGGGTGTTGGGAACTAATTTGCTTACAATTAGTTCTTAAGGGAATTACTCTTTTAAGAATCATTCCATTTATTTAGCTGCATCATATTGTGACTCTCCAGATGGATTGGCATCAAGACTTTGTTTGCTGTGTTGCTGAGAGTGAATAAGAAACACACTCAGCAACACAAATTATGTTTGTATAATGTTACCATACTTTTATGTTGTTGTACCCTTCTTGTTATGACTTTGCCTACTGCATTCATAATAAAGGGTTGATTTGTCCTAAAATTGTAAAAGGTCAGAATTGCTTCCAGTCCAACTTGCAACATGGGCACCTAGTTGGCACATTTTGTCAGTTTATAAATACAGAACCACTCACCCTAAATTGCACTAATCTCTGTTTGTAGTCTGCATATTTCTTCATTTGTACTGTAGACTAATTCAAATGAAGTTTTGCTAAATGATGACTGTCAACAATACGTGCAATCCAGTTCTTAATAGTTGAAGAGTAGTTGGAACAATTTTGGTATCTAGGTTGACCAGGGATCAAATCCATAGGTGGCCATAAAAAGGGACATCTCAATCAAGTTGTGGTGAGGAATTATATACAATTTTGGCAAGCAGTAGATATTTCTCAATTTAATTGATCAGGATCTGCATAAATTTTTAAGTACTGCTTAAAGGTTGGGTTAGTTCTCTCTATTTGTCCATCAGATTGTGAGTGGAAAGCACTAGAGAGTTTTCTTTTGATATTGAAGTGACCCAAAACAGTATTCAAAAAGTGTAAATTGAATTGGGGTCCACAATCTGAAACAGTATTATTTGGCGGTCCATGAATTCACACAATATTGTTGATAAATAAAGTTGATAATCCTGAAGTAATGCTCTTGGTACATGGGATAAAATGTGCCTTTTCAAAAAATGGTTGACAATCACAAGGATTGAGTCAAAACCATTTACAAGGGGTAAGTATTAGGAATTAACCCCTAAGAGAGTTAAGAAATGTACCACAGCTGCAGAATAGAGTTCTGATACCATGTTGAAGTTTCAGTTTAGTCTATGAGAACAAGTTTCAGTAAGTGATATTTTGTTGTGTTGATGAAATTTTCTCATTTCTATCAACACAATTTAGGATGTAATAATATGCGTATTCTGTCACAGGTTTCTTGCAATTATGTTGCATTTTACATTCCTAAGAGTAAGTTGGTGATAGAGTCCATGGAGATGGAGAACCAAGGTTATGGTGCAGTTGGTAGCAGCTGGAAAAGTCTGGCAGGTTTCATTTGGACAGGTTTGGCATGCAAAAATACATCAAAGCTCTGGACATAATTGTTGATATCTTTCCACATATAGTACCACCAATACGCTTGACTGGTTAATTGAAATGCTTTCTAGCTACTCGAGTGAGTTGTCAATAGCTGGTTGTGACATTTATGAAAAACTTAAAGAATCAGGTTCTGAAGGATCTGTATTTTCCCTTGAAAATATCAGAGGTTATTGATTAAAGAAATAGCATCTTTATTGCAAAGCTCCTGTATATGTGAGCCATCCTTTTGTTCTGCAACTATGTTACCCAATAAGCTAATTGCTTTGCCTCTTGTTTCTGCAAATAGGAATCATTACTCATTCAAGGGTCTTGTTTTTTTAGTTGAACATGGGCATTCCTCCCTGTAGATCATAGTCAGTATGATGTGATAGCACATTAGGTTTTTCACAATTCTTGCCAACCTGATAAATAATGCCATAGTGAAAGTCACTTAGAAAGGTTGACCACCTCACTTGTTGCCTATTGAGTTTCTGAGTAGCAATATAATTGAGCAAATTTCAATGACCTGTATAAACTTGGATGGGCTCTTCATTGCTTTGCAGTAACAGACGCTATTGATTAAAACAGGCTGTAATTGCAAGTAATATCTTATCATGAATTTCATAATTAATTTTGGCAGATGTAAGTTTTTTTGAATAGAATGCAATTGGTCTCCAGACATCATTGTACTTTTGTGAAAGAATTCCCCTTATAGCAAAACTGGAAGCATCTGTTTCCAAGATAAAGGGCCTAACCATGTTGGCATGCACCAATATCTTGCCATTTGTGAATGAATTCTTCAACTGAGCAATTGCCAATTTATAATCTTTGGACCATATCAATGGATTATCCTTTTTGAGGAGTTGCAAAAGAGGTTGAATTTAATCAAACAAATTAGAAATAAATATCCAATAGAAAATGGTAAATTCCAGGGAGGGTTATAACTTTTTAATCTTTGTAGGGGTTGGCCAATTAGCAATACTTGCAGTTTGTTTTGGGTCTATTATGATCTTCATGTTAGAGGTGATGTACCCCAAAAATTCTGTACTTGTGAGAAAAAGTTCACACATCTCTAATTTTTTATAAAGAACGTTGTCTGCCAATCGTTTCATGATGGTTCAAATATGCTGGATATGATCCTTTTTGTTCTTGGAGTAAATTAGAATATTGTCTTGGTAGATAACATAGTAGATATCCAGAATAATGTAAAAAAATCTCATTCATTGATTTTTAAAGATAGCAGGTGCATTTGTAAGTCCAAAAGACATGAAATTATATTTAAAGTGTCCAAAACAACAAAAAGGTGGTCTTTCACTCATCACCTTCATTGATTTTGAACCAAGTTATGCGCTTTATACAAGTCAATTTTGGAGAAAAAAAACGAGCAGTAGTGAAATGTATAAAAGGTTTGTGAATGAGGGGTAGTGGGTACCTGTTCTTGATGGTCACTGCATTGAGTCCCCTATAATCAACAACAGGCTTCAGTTCTCCTAACTTTTCTTCATGGAGAAGATGGGAGCCCCTGTGGGGGATTTTGAAAGGCAAATGTACTCCTTCCTGAGGTTGTTGTCAGTGTATGAGCAAAGTACTTCCAGCTCTGGTACAAATAGGGGGTATATCAGACCCCAAGGGGGGTTTATCTCTGGTTCTATGTTAATCTTCATATTGTATTTTCTGTTCTGGTAATGTCTCATTCTTGATTTTGAAAAATACAGGTATGCATAACTTGTAATTCTAAGGTAATTTAGCCCATACTTCTTTGACATTGTATTCTATGGCATCAGATACTTCGGCCGGATTATCAAATATAGCTTTGAAATTGTAGGGACCAATACATGTGGACAATAGTAGATGGGATAGTGGCATTTTGGGTTCAATGTCTGAATCATTATTGGAGTTGATACTCAATTCTAGGATGAATTTGAGCGGGATAAACAAGTTACAATGCAAGGATTTAGGCTTTATTGGCATAGCTGATTTTAATCTTTTTCAATCAACATGCGGGTTGAATTCTCTCAGCAAATTGAGGCCTGAAATAATTGAACATTGAACTGTTAGGAATTAACCGGTTAACGGTTAATCCTATAGTTATGTTAGCTGCATCATCGTTTTTGTTCTCAGTTTAAGAATTCTGACTGCTGACATCATGTTCTCACTTTAGCCAATGGAATAGTGCCACAGTGCAATTACTATTGGTTCATCATATGATTGAATAATTGTCTGTCTTGCGTTACTAGAGTTCACTTCTAGCAATGCAGTAATATATACTGTATGATTTATGTTCAAATGTCTGTTTGTATTACATGAACTTTATTGATAATGTGGAATTTGAATTGGAATGGGTATAGATTGTACATTAAAAATATTAATGAATAACTTGCAATTGTACCATTGACCAGAAAGTATCTGTCCACAGTTTCTAATTGCAATGGTGTTTTAAGCCCATGTTGTTGCACTTCTGTTTGATTGAATAAGTCCTTTGATATAACATAAGTTTAATCTCAAATTCACCAATGCGGTACATGTAGACATGAGTAGGTATGCCAACCAGAGACTTTATCAAATATCGAGGATGTGCAGGGAAATTTCAGGTGTCCCTCAGGAGCAGCTAAGGGGACTGCCGTAGGTGCACCCAAGCTCTGCAGAATTTGCCGCTGAACTTCGGCTTAAATAGATTAAAATTGAATGTGCTAGTTTCAAGTATAACCAGGATCTCATGTTCTGGTCCATGGTGATGCTAGCTAATGTCCTTGGATCTGGATTAGTATGTTAATGGGAGGGGTTACCTGGGCCCATCTGCCTCTTTCTTAGCAGGGGGCCCTCCAGTTTTTTGGTAATTGGCTAGGGGCAGATGAATGCTGTTTGATGTGCTGATTATAGGTTTTTTGCTGCTTAAACTGCTGTTGACTGTGTTAGGATTCTTGGGTGAACATGTAGCTAAATATGATAATATTTGGAAGCATCGGGATTTGAACCCAAGACCTTAGTGCTATTAATCGATTTTGTACTGTTGAACCATTAACTCCCAAGAGGTAGGGGGGCTGTAGGGATCCTAGTATCTGGGGACAGGGCAGATATCCTGACAGACTGAAGGCATGTTAGAATGATGTTTATGCTCCTTTTTCTTTCTCTACAAATTATTCTTATTCAGTTCTTCAGGCATTTTAACTTGTGTCATTACGATCACCATAGCATCCAGATCCCTAGGCTTATGAGTAGGTATGAAAGGTTTTTGTTCTAAAAATATGGCAGATGGTCTTCCATGCTGCTCCTTATTTTGCTCTGTTAACCTATTACTTACATGCACTGCAAGCTTATAATGCTCCTCAATTGTAGTAGGGTATTCTGCTTCACAAATTTTGTCCTTTGAATTATTGTTCAAGGACTGGTAGAATAAGCTAAATAAGATGGATTCTTGCCATTTTTTCTAGTGCAAGTTGTTGTTAGGAACTAACTCTATTAAGGGCTAGTTCTTATTTCTATGTAGCTGCTGTACGATTTATCCATGTTTTGATCTTGGTTTCAGTTTGGTTTCAGTTAGTTTTCAGCTTGGTTTCAGTTTGATTTCAGTTTCAGTTCCAAGATACTTCAGACAACTAAACCCTGTTCTTCATGCTACTATGTTTTGTGTGTTACAAAAGTTATCTTACTCTGAGCAACACATGTAGGTTGATGCCAAATAGTATTTCTGTTTTTATGTTATTCGTTGTGTTTGTATTTTCCTAGCAGTTGCCCAGATTCTAAGACAAGGATGGATGCCAAGTGTTTCCCTTGTTGAATATTCAAAATACTCCTTTCCACTTCTTGTGCTCAATCAACCTTACCAAATGGAAGCAAAAATGCTTGAAAAACTGATTAACGTCTTCAAGCATTTTGTGGTTGGCATCCAGATATGATGCTCTCCAGGAAAATGCTGTGCCACAAAGGAATAATACTACGTATGTCAATTTCTCCTGGTTGTTTGTAAGTAAAGATGGTTGCATATTGAACAAATTTTTAACTGCAAGAGATAGCCACGATCCTTTTTTCAATTGGCTGTAAACATATCTGGATCTACAATTTGCGACTTGCATTGGACCCTTGTCATTATAAAAGGTTGATCTGCCACGTACATTTCCAAACATTGGATTTTCTGTTCCTGTAAGATGGCATGCACTTCCAATTGTTCAATGCGCTTTTCTTGGTTTACAATTGTGCTCTGTAGTGAAATGATCTCCTTTTACATTGGTTTAAGCTGCACTATGATTATTGCAACTTCCATGCTATCCCAAAAGTTTTGTCATGTGAAATATTAATTCTTTGCAAGTTGTCAGCACAAGTCTGAGTAGTAGCAGCAAATATAACAATACACAATGTGCTGCTTATAACAAGTTTATTTAATACTTAACACATATGTCGCAAAGAATGGCCTTCTACATAAGATGATATGAATGTGATTTAGACTTGTGGTGTACAAATCCAAATCTTAATCACTACTGGAATGATTCGAACTGTTGCTCCATAACAGGAGTGGCTAGTAAAAGTTTTTTACACTCGAATAGTCATATAAGCAGTTCAACCAACAAAAAGCTGACAGTATTTTTATCATGTTCTCTTAAAACTCTTTTTTGCCATCTTCTATTCTATTTTAAACTCCATTTCAAGTGCTTAAATATCATTCTAGAATCATCATCAAGTTTATATTTCTGCATTATTTGGATCTATTATCATTTACTTCACTATTTTCTACTTTCTTTCCGCTAAAGATACTTTCTAGGTAACACTTAAATAGTTCTAGAATATTCACGAGTGTACCTATGGAAATTACTGCATTTACATATGATTAAAGGGTTTTATCTAGATTCAGTAATTTTGCATAGAGCCAATATTCAATGGATATCCAACACAGTTTGTACTGCAGTAGCTAAGGAGACATGTTATAGTTCACTTTTTCTTGTTTTCGTTCACTCTTCTTTACAATAGTATGACATCTATATATTATATTTGTCTCTTGCTTGTTTTTACTTTTGCTTTGCCTCTGCATTATAGTAAGGCAAGTTATGTGTATTTTACATGCACCTTCACTTCACTTCTCCAACAGTTTGTGTTAAAAAATTGAACTATCAATAATTGCTTCATCACTATCAAGTTCAATTGGTTGCTTTGATGAAGAAAAATAAGAACATTACTGATATCACTGGCAGCAGTTACTTTAAATTGCTGCTGTCAGGAATAGTTTCAGGTAGGGAACTAGGGACATACTGCAGTTCAGTACTTCAAAACTAATATATTACTGTCAAGGATCTTGTCAGTAACTTAATTTTTATACATTCTGTTGCTCAGACCACTATGAATGTCATTCTGGCTAAAAGAGAAGAGTACTATATAGTGCAAGTGCTGAATCATTGAACATTTTTTCAGTTGAATAATTGTCTTCTTGATATATCGTCATTTATTCCAAATATACAAAAATATTTGATAATATCTATTTTTAATACTTGAATTCAGCACACATTTGAGTGCCCGGAACAGGCTTTTATTTCATAAATATTATAGTATTCAAAAAAATTTGTACTTGAGTATAGTGCAATGGTGTTCTAGGCAATATGATCTTTTATTCAAATGTATACAATGTCCAGTGATTTATCTGAATGTAAAAACTCGAACAGAGTACGGTTAATTTATAATCGGGGGAAAATGGTAGCATAAGTCAGCTAGATACAGAAGTTGCTAGCTGAATGTCAACAATATTTAGTATTCGGAAATTCTTGGAAATTTACTCATTTTATTCGTTTCCTAAGCGTATTTCATTCATCATGTATCGTTGAAAAAGTGAAAAGATATTATTCCGGATACATTATTTCATATAAAAGTCATGTCGTCTTTAATGGCAAACCAAGCTTGCAGCGATGATCTTTTGCAAGGAGAAAATTTCGCATGGGGCCTAACATCGAAGGGCATCGGAAGCCCTCTTCTAGCCTTGTTTAATAAACTTGTCAGGAATCTTCCAATTAAGTCGTTGGAGGATATGCTTCTTGCAGTAATTAATGAGGCTATATTAAATGAAGACGCCAAAGGTATTGTCGATGTATTTGTGTTAGCTTTTCAGACTAGAGATATTCGCGGAGGGAAAGGAGAACGTGAACTGTGCTTTAGAATGATCATTTTATTGCACCGATTCTATCCGCAAACGTCATGTTGTCTGCTAAAGATTCTTCCAGATTACGGCTCATGGAAGGATTTGAAAATTCTCTACGAACTTGCAGAAAATACGACTGAAAATAGTTCGGAAAACGACCTGGATAATTTTCGGAAGACTATACTAACAATATATGCAGAGTGTCTTCGCCAGGATGAGAAAAATTACTCTAATGGCAAGCCAGTTTCATTGGCGGCAAAATGGGCTCCTCGTGATGGTCGACATTTTAAAAAGTTAGCCCGTGCGCTAGCTAATGAAATGTACCCAAGCATGAAACCGAATGTAGCGCTCATGAATTATCGCAACCTCGTATCTTCTCTCAATAAGCATCTAGATGTTGCAGAAATTCATATGTCTGGAAAGGACTGGTCTTCTATTAAGCCTGGTGCAGTGCCAGCGCGATGTTTTAAAATCAATCGTCATGCATTTTTTAATCAAGTTGGACCTAACCATAAACCAGATAAAAGAAACTTAATCACCGGAGTTTTTAAACGTCGACTTGGCACGGAGTCCAGCAATCCTCGATTTCCTGACGATAAGGATCGAATTCAATGCGCTGAAAACTTTAAAACGCACTTGGAAGAATCAAAAAAAGATCCAAAAGCAAAAAAAGTGCATGGAGCAATTTTGCACCCTCACGAATTAGTTGAGGAGTGTATAAAAATTTTAAACGCTTCTGTGGAATGGTCCGAATCAACTCCGGAAGAAGTTGATGAAGTAATTGAAGCTCAGTGGCGCGATCTAAGAGAAAAGATGCTTGAAGCTGGATCTCTTGGAAAACTTATACCCCTTGTAGATGTATCGGGTAGTATGGATGGTACTCCAATGAATGTTGCAGTAGCATTGGGAATTCTACTGTCGGAGATCAACCATGAAGCCTTACGAAATCGATTTATAACATTCGATAGGGTGCCAAAGTGGCATAATCTCAATCCCAATGCTACCCTAATGGAAAAAGTTAGGAGTACAATTCAATCGCCATGGGGTGCATCAACTAACTTTGAAGCTGCACTTAAACTCATCTTAGATGCTGCTGTCATGGCTGATTTGGAGCCAGCAGCTTTTGATGACTTAGTGCTTGTAGTTTTTTCTGACATGCAATTTAATGCGTCTCAAAATTTCTATGAAGATCCTGAAACTAGCCAGTGGGCAACTACACATGAAAGATTGGTGGCGGCGTTTAGGGTAGCTGGAATGAGTACTCGTCACAATACTCCATTCCCTGTGCCTCACATTATATATTGGAATCTAAGAGGAGACACAGAAAATCACATGGCCAGATTTGATACTCCCGGAGTTTCATTGTTAAGTGGATTCTCTCCATCTATTTTGAAACTTTTTTTAGAGGGGAAGTTTGATGTTATTACTAACCCGATGTATACTCTACGTACTATTCTCGATAATTCTCGTTATGATAAAATTCGGCATGTTTGTGCTGAGATGGATGAAGGTCTGCTTTTATCTTATGATATTGTTAGTGGATTTGAGCAATGTACTGTTGGTGTAAGCTCGAAAATAAATTTTGTAAAATGAATTATTATGTTTTTATTATCTTGTTTGTTCCTGTTGCTTTTTAAAATGGTAATAATTGTTATTGCTTTAAATTATCCCCCAAGTGTAGGACTCAACTTAAAACCAAATAGGTTTTAGCTATATATTTTTGGTTGCGAAGAACAATTTTTGAGTTTCTTGCTCTTCAATATTTTATGCCTTAAAGTGAGTTATAAATAAATTTCAGCTGCATACTGTACTTTGCAATAAAGTGCAGGAGCCAAAACTATTGAATTGAGAAAGAAACACAGCTAAAGCACATTGGTATAGTATCATATTCCAAAAATCCATTGGAGTACTTGATTTTATGTATTATAATATACTGTCCATGCTGATTCCCAGCAGTTTTGTTTATTGCTTTTGCAAGACATATCTATTTAGGTAATCACTGTAAAGTAATACAAAACAGTTTAATGTCATGGCAACATTTTAAATTCTCCGTTCTGAAGCTTCAAGCCTTCAACTTCATGGTGACTCACATAAAGTACAAAAGTGTAAAGTATACGTGGCAGGGCCAGATAAGTATATCTGCAAAAAAATGAAATAAAGTTACTGCAATGTGCATGGCTGATAGGCTCCATAGGAAAAATTTGCAAGTATGGCAGACGTTGCGAGTAATAATATCCATTTGAAAAAATTAACAAAAATAAGGTAGACTACTCAAAAGAAATTAATCCGAGCATAGCAAAAATGCATAAAGAATACAAACTGTACTATAAGATTTATATCTTGACATGTTTTATACTTCTATTGCAGTGGCAAGAGAAATGTCATTGGTGTCTCTTCGGTTTAGCTAAATGAAAAAAATCAAATTGTTGTTGTAAATTCAAACTACACCAGCACTTATAAGTTGTTAGAAACATGAAATACAACAAAGCGCAAGAAACTGCAACAGAAATATGTGTATTTATCATGCACTAATTGTGTTGATAGAAGTGAGCTAACTTCATCAACACAAAATATGTAGCCCTACTAGAATCTGTGCAGCCAATTTACTTGGGACATCATAAATGAACACTGACTGCAGCTATAAAAATAGAATTAATCCCTGAGGGAGTTAATTCCTCACATAGGTTTATTTGCAAATACTTGCCAGTATGGAAATGTCATAATACCTTGAAAATTGCCAACAAATTGTACTTCAAAACAGAATGGCTTGTTGTCTATGCATGAATATAAAACTTATATGCATCATGCTGCTTTAAATAGGAATACAGTGAAATGGTACTAAAGTGTAATAAGTAATAATAATTGAAGTGATGAGCTTTGTACTTAATTGTTTATAAAATTAGGTTTATTTGAAAAGTGAGCAATTGAATCCAATATTTTTTTAGGATCTCAAATTTTCTCATTAATTTTACAAGGTAATCAAAACGTATAAAAATATCCATGAAGCATGTTGTAAAAACTGAATTAACTTACTACCTGGAAACTAGGGTATTACTTTTAGTAGATACAGTAAAGATGAAAGTATTTCAAGTATCATCGAATGAGATATAAGATTTGATAAGTCATCTTTGTGCTACAAGTTTTATGAAAAGTGGACACTATGAGGGATGGAATTTATACAGCTGTTTGGCTCTATACATTATTTAATTCTCTTTTTAAAAGATATTTTTATTGGTATTTTAAAAAAACTGCATAGCTTAAGAAGTTGCATTTCATAACTTTACCAGTTTGGTATAAATCTACCTTATCATATTGGCACATATTTATTTTAGAGCTTTTTGCTTAAGGCATTTTTCTTGTAATCATAAAAAATTATCAAACTAAATACTGCAAATATTGTTTTCCACTGGCAGATAACTTGTAATTAACATATACAAATATGTAAAATGTTTTGATTAATGAGTTTAACATATAGAGTTCTGTACTACCATTTGGTAGTTTAACTCATAATTATATTTCCTGCCATGTAATAAACCTTTTGAACTATTAATCCAAAATACATAAATATTGTTTATACACACATGTACCTAGCACTTTTGATCATTCCTCAAATACTCATAATTCTTATCACCTCTAAAATGATCTAACTTGCAAAGACTTTTGATAAAATTTATTTTTGTGATACAGCAACTAGCTTCTTGTTTCTAGCTTTTTAACTCTAGCTTCTACAATCATTTTATCCCATCAAGTACAAGGATCAAAACTTTTTTGATGCATCAACTCCTAATAAATTTGAGATGTTTCACTCATGAAAATAGTATTAAAATTCTTATTTGGCATGACACTCTACTGGTCATGTTGCTGACATGGCATCAACTACAAAATTTTCAGTCCCACAAAATGCTCAATGTAATCCAGTGAGTTTGCTATTAAAATGCACTTGCAGTAGCAGAGCAGATTGTTTCCCTGGTTATGATGATTAGGTAATTCTGTTTCAGTACTAATCAATCCTTCAATTGTTCATCTACAAAATGGTACCCCTAAGATATTTTCCAACCTTTTTGTTAGTTGAGTTGCCATATACTGGAAACAAAAATTTGTTGTTATGATGCCAAAACAGGCTTAGTGAACTGATAGTGCATAAGACCCCAAATAAATGTTACTTTTGAACAATCATATTTTAGCTCCAACCTGGCTGATAGCTACATGCCTATTCAAAATTGAAAAAAAATGCTTACTTCCAGTTGGCTAATGCAGCGCTTTAACTAATCTATAAAACAGGTAGTGCTTTGCTTTAAAACAGGTAATTTAGATTATGCTAAACTAAAGCACACTATAACTGAGAAGAAAAAAAGAAAGTAGAGGTTAAATTATACAACACGCTGTGATGACGATCACAGCGTGAGGCAACACAAGAAAAAAGAAAAGATTAAGCAGAAAAAACAAGTTTATATTATTGACTTATTCACTATTTAACACACGCTAT